>OU343220.1:138818823-138888823 GCA_910596185.1 Chrysanthemum makinoi
CATTGATACGGGAAGGATTTCTAGCCATCACGAGAACTCTGGATGATCTGGCGGGGTAGCACTTACAAGGATTGAACTTTCCATTGATGTTACGGTAATCATACAATCCTTGATAATGAATGGGAGCAGGTTAAATGGTAAGTGAGACAGTGAGGAAACACCCTTATGACATAGAGGTAGTAACTTCGGAAGAGTCCCCAAAACACATACAGAGAAAGATAGAGTGGCATAGATTACAAATATATGACAACTTTCAAATATATGATAACATTCATAATTGAGATATATCAATGAAATACAGATCCTATAGATAAATAATTACATGACGAGCTTATAAGTGATTCAAAGGGCAAAAGAGTGCATTTCAAAGTGATCATGACATGAGCCAAGATACACATGTAAAAATGATATAACACATATGTATGAGGCAAAAAGTAACATTTGGCGGTCGTGAGAGAGACCAAGTACCTTTTGCCTAAACAGAGATGTCATAACAGATTACATAGAGTATGTTGATTCAACAAGTGAATTAGGAGATTACAGTGATGTGAAAGTGAGATCATCTTTGCACAAAACCTTTGAACATTTAAATAATCCTTGACCTAAGACTAATTCACAACATGAAAGTGAACGCATTTGCAGACTTGTAAAGACAAGTTAGTCATCTGGAAACCCTGAGACAAATCGCTAAAGGTTTAGCACTCTAAGTCGCTAAGCTAATTAAGCTAGCTGAGGTAAAGCCAAGTCGCCATGAACGATTGCCTAAACCAAGTGGCTACAGCGATCCAACTAAGTCGCTAGGTTACTAATTCGCTAACTTGTAAATACAAGTTAAGCTAACTACTAACTTTAAAACTAACAAATTAGCTAGAATATAGTGAACTAATTCGCTATAGAAGCGTAATTAAGCTAAGTTGAGCGTAACTTCGCTAAGAACATTCAGACTAAGAAATAAGCTACCAGAACAATTTAAATGCCACCAAGAACACTTCTAACATCAACCCATCATTCAATCCACTTAATCATACATCAATGTATTCCAAACACTATATACCAAACAATATATTCCAAACATTTTGAACCCGTTCAATCATTATACAAGCAACAAACATACTTTTTCATGAAAAGTCGAACCTAAACGAGAGACAAACAATCACAACTCACGAGCTCGAAAGGATCTGGATACAAAGTACATGTTAAAAGCGGACACAAGAGCTTGAGAACAAAGATAAGGGGGGATCGAGGCAAACCTTTTGCTATGTCGCTAAAGTGAGCACAATGGCGAGGAAGATAAGCGAGAAGAAGGAAGAAAAAAACTTTTGAAGAAAAAGGGTAACTTCGCTATAGGGTTATCCCAACTAACTATAATGATTGACACACATTGGTCCTTGTGGTTTTAACATGAGGTGAGGTAAATTAAGCAAGTGCAACACTTTACTTATATGGCAACTTTGGTCCCTATGGTATTGATGAGCAGTGGTGGGTTGCAAACAGATTAGACTAAGCCTCTAGCAAAGATTATCACACTGATCACCATGAATCAATTAAACATTTTGACACATAAGCATTAAAATCTAAGCAAGGCACTTATCACGTAGGTACACACTGATAATCACATGAGCAAGATATGACCACAACCTCTGAGACACCATAACCGGATAGTTACGAGAGGCAATACGACCTCAACATACAAATGAGCAAGCATTATAACCAACACAGAAGCCAATGTCATAGATAGTCAAGAAAAACATATACACGATCTCCCCTCAATCAAGTTCATCAAAGAACATTGATTGACATAAGTACTCTACGATAAGATGGAAACAAGAATATTTCAATTGTTCGAACTTCATCTATGATCCTGTGCCATTATTGAATGACATTTCTAGGATCGTAGATGTTATCGATATGAAGTGAAAATATTCTTTATTAGATAGGAAAAGCGTTGATAAAATTGTACATTTAAAGAATTTAAACATGATATAATTTTTTTTTTTTTTTTTTTAAAGTAACTTGATTTATACAAAGATATGGATGAGCGAGTCTGATTCAATGATGAATAGGAGTCAAAGTAAGTAGTGCATCAAGCATTTGCAGCTATAGCTCTGAATGAGCTATGTTCATTTCGATGGGAACCAAGTCATGAAGTTCTGATTGAGTTGAGCATTGTACACTGAAAAGTGAGAGCACATTGTACTTGAAGCACATGTAGATTTGTACATAGAAGAGTTAGTGACATGATTAGTCTCACATTTGGATGCATCACAGTATATCTGAGACTTATCATTAATGGGGATCCTATTAGGTTCTACATTCTTGAAAAGTTTACCTGTAGGAATCCACTTGAGGCATGATCTAGGAATGTAAGTTCGTTTAAGTCCTGTAAACTTAAATAATCTACCAGTGGGAATCCATTTGAAGCCACAGTGAGTTGAACTAAATGAGTGCACAGCCTTGAATTGACTAATTGTCCTTTTGTGATCAGAGAATTTCTTAGGGGGTTGATTTGTCAGATGATTTTTTGCATGAGACCTAGTTAAACTTATTGCATTTCTGATCTGTGAGTGATGACCATTAGTCATATGCTTAGGATTCATCATATCTGAACTAGGCAATGAAGTGACTGGTTTTGACAAAACAAACTGATTATCAACTTGGGATGTAGGCTTAGATTTTAATGGTTTAGCTCTTTCAGACCTATAGGCATTAGGTTGTTTAATAACTGTTCGTTTCAAGTTGTTCTGAACATTTGACTTTCCCAAAGTTGAAGGTTTTTCAAACTTAGTGTTCATCCTATTTCCAACATGCTTCCTGAGCTCATTTTTAGGGCAACAATATTGAAGCTCTTATCACGAATTTGTGCTTTGAGGTTATCAATATCTTTCATCAAGAGATTAGATTGATTGACTAACTTAGAGTTTGTTTCCTCAAGGTTCTTTCTTAAATGCTCATTTTCTCTTAGAAGGTTGGACACACATAGAGCTAGTTCAGAATTCCTAGATTCTAGTGCATCACTCATCTCATGGCATCATATTTCGGGCTTACGAAAGAAGCGTTTCAGATTTCTTATGGTCGAATCTTTGTCCGAATCGGGATTTTAAGCTGATTAATTTCAAAAATTCTCTAAATTACGGAAGTTCGATTACTACTGTTTTTGCATAAAACATTTCATTCTTATGTTGTATTTCAATTTGCAAAGAGATCTGTGTTTTTCAAGAATTGAAAATTTGTTTGAAAGCTCATCATATACCCTTTTTCAATCATGTTACTTGCATTAGATTCAGACAAAACAAAGATTGATTCCACATTGTTATGTTCGGGGTAAGAGTCATGAACCTTTTTGTGAGAATTAGTGTGATCAGATAAGTGTACCTTGTTGATTGATACCATTTCTGACTCTGAGAATTTGGTCAGTCTTTGTTTTCTTCATCCTTTTCCATCACAACGAGATTACGCAATCGGTGTCTTCTGCGGTTCAAGCTGGTGAAGCATGACCACGTCATCATTGTTCCATGGACACTCTTGACACTCATTCAATTCCTTGACTTGTTATTCTCTTTTGCAGCTTCCTCGATGTATGTTTCCATATTACTCATAAGTTGAATAAATGAGTTTCTGAACTCATGAATTTCCATTCCTGTGTGCTTCTTGAAAGACATTCCAGTCATGATATTATCAAAATCGAGGAGTATTCTTCGGGTAAGTGGTGAAATTGGTTGAAGATGGTTTGTAAGCGACATGAGAATCATCAGTTGAGAGCTTTTCTTTGGTAATTTGAAACCTCGGTCGTTCTAGGTTAAGCAAAACAGTTCTTGTTAGAGTGGGAAAATCCGCGAAGGATGGCACAACTTGTTAGATCCATGGTTGTGGATAAAGTAATTTGAAAGGCGTGAGTTGTTGAAGCGGCTCACGGTGCATTCCACATTCTTAGTATCATCACGAAGATATTAAGAGTGACTTATTTGAGTTGTTCGATTGATCGATCTTGAATCATTAAGTGTGTAGCCGGATAGGTATTGGTTTCACTATTCGTGATGTGTCATAGAGCAAGTACTTTGGTGATTAAAGAATCCGTGATGGTACGACATTGTGTTATTATGAATTACTCCCCAAGTCTCTAGAGAATTTAGAATCAACTCGCTACCAACAAAATAGCACTAATCCCAAGTAAGCTAGAAGATACTTCACCAAGTCGCCAACACTTAATTCGCTACCACGCCAAGTATTAGCTAGAGTTCCAAGTAAGCTAGCCAGGATGTAAGTAAGCTAAGTAGTAACTTCGCTAACATTCATTAAGTCGCTAGCAAAATTTCGGCCAATTAAGCTACTCAGTAAGCTAACGATGCAAGTCGCTAAAGAGCAACTCGCTACTCGAGACCAAATTAAGCTACCACTAAGTCGCTACCGTAGTGGAGAGTCCACTACTTGTATCTGTGTCGCTAGGTCTAAGTCGCTAGCTCCAACAACGTAAGTCGCTACAAAATGTGAAGCAAGTCGCTACCAGAAAGTACTCGTGAGCTAAGTTAAGCTAGCTTGAAAAACCATATAAACATCACTTTTCAATCCAAAACAACCCAACCAAGATGATTCAAGCTTACCAAATGAAAACCTAAACACTTGTGATGATTCTAAACATAAAAGTACCAACAAAATTCAAACTTTAACACTAGAAATCAACCAAATGATGCAAAAACCACTAAACTTTTTCAACCTCAAAAACCACCTAAAAAACCACTTGAAATCCAAAGATGTGTAAGATATGATCTAACCATGGCTCTTGATACCAATTGTAAGATATAACTTTTCACTTACACATCATAACATTAACACAATGAGCACATAGATGGTTTTAGAGAGAGAAAGAGTGGGACATTCTAGTGAGAGAAACTTGTAGAATATTAGATTACCAAAGAACATCCAACCCTCTACCTATGCAAGGTAGAGGGTATATATAGGTAACAAACTAAGCGACCTCGCGGCCTTGGATCAGGGATACAGTGGGTAAAGACCCGACCTTCCTCCACGGAGTTACACTAAACTATTTTACGCTACTAACTAACTACATAAAAGCGGGACAAAATGACCAATCTACGAGCTAACTTGTGTTAGATAGTAGTTGGGGTGACCGACTCTTCAATACAGGAATTATCGAATTCCTAACAATAGTCCGATGGAGATTTTCTCTTCCACTTGCTTCCCCAAGACTAATTAAATTCGGGGCGGGTCAAGCTAACGACTCGATAAAAAAACAAGCGCTTCTCGGGAGGCAACCCGTGTTTTCAAAAATGAATAAGTAGTTTATCTACATTTAGGTTTATTTTTAAGTAATTTTGTTTTTCTTTTATTTAGGAATAAAACCTAGCTGTAGTGTTTTTGTCCTTATATTAGTCTCTCTACTTCATTATACTATGACATTTCTTTTGAGTTTCAGGACTTGTATGAAATTGTCACATTTTGGATGATGATATTGGACATGGAACGCTATGGGCTTTTATCTTCTACATTATTATTTGCTCCAGTTAGATTGATTCCCGGGATCGTGTAATTTTTCTTGGAAGCTAAGGCTGAGCTCCACTATGCTTATCCGTTTACTACCGATCTGCATGGTTACACTAGGGGAGTTTCTCTATTCTCTGATTATTATTTGAATTGCTTTTGACACCTGTCTACACACTTAGAATTACGCATTGTTCTTTTTCGTTCTAAGTGTTGGGTACGTCCCACTAATTAAAACATCGAGGACGATGTTTGATTCTAAGTGTTGGGTGGGTTTTGATCGCATTTGTACCTACTTGTTTAGTTTTGAGCAACCCCAAAATTATGCCAATTTTTTCAAAATTTTTTTTAAAATGTTTGCCAAATTTTTCGAATTTTCGAGTTTTGCCAAAAATTTTAAATTGTTTTGGAATGAAAAAAAAAATACAAAAACAAAATAAATATAATAATGGATCAATTTTGGGTTGTCGTCGAACATTAAGCTTTTTAATAACTCTTAAGTTAATATTACATCAGTTCTTGTTTGATGAGATGTGTGATTGATTTAGATTCAAGTTTTTACTTAGCTTAATGTTTTTGATGATTTTGCTCGAGGACGAGCAAAGCTTAAGTGTTGGGTAGTGATGAAATCACGTTTATACATGTTTTTATATAAGAAATACCCTCATTTTAGCTTAATAAAATAACAATATTAAGGTTTTTATTGCAAATATTACGTCGATTTGTTATTTTATTTATTAAGGTACCGTTCGAGAATTAATGGAGCAATTGAGGAGCAAAAGAGATGATTATTGAAGAGTTAAAGAAGATTGAAGTGATAATTAGAAGACCAATTTCAAACTTATAAATTCAGTTATTAATCGAAGTTCAAGTATTAATCATGACAAAGCCCAAATCAAGTCTAAAGTTGAAGTCCAAGACAAAACCAAATATGCATAGTATATGGATATTTTACGGGAGAAGGCGAGTTTGTTAAATTTTGAAGCTTGATAAGTTTGACTCATTTGCTAGTGTTTTTGACTAAATGAGACCCACCTTTTGACGTCACAACTACAAATGCACAAGAAAGAGTAGCAGCAGCTCACTCTCATTTCATCTCGTCTCACTGCCTTACTACTCCGTATAACGTTTGAAATGTATGTTGTCAGCTAGGTCCCCTTGACCTGCTTGATGTCTGCAGCTAGTCAGATGTTAGGAGTATAAAAGAGAAAGGAAGGAGATTGGAGAGAGTATGCAGACTTTTAGTAGTTTTATTTTATGTATTTTCACTTCTAATAAAATGTAATTCTTGCATTAAATTTAGTATTAACGCACATTTAAGTTTGTAAAAGGTTTGTTTTATGTTTTAAGCTTTTGTCAAATTATTGTTTTAGTTTAGTTACCTTTTTCATTTGCTTTTCAATTGCTTAAATTTGCTTATTTATATAAAGTTGTTGTATTTCATATTTTTATGGTTTAATCTTTTAAAGTCCAAATCTTTTTATAAAAATCGTCATTTTTAGTCATTTAAATTTATAAAGTTTGAATCTTTAAGTTCTAAAACTCTTTTTTTTATCAAGTGTTTTCATCAAAGTTTTAGTCTTTTTATATATTTTTAGTTTAATTTTTCTTTTAAAAAATCAAGTTTTATCATTTTTATGTTTTCTAAATTAATAAGTTGCAAACTTTATTCATGTCACCACTTCAAATTCACTTAAAGATTCAAGCTTTGGATGATTAGTCGAAGATTTTGGGTTAAGTATGGAGCTTGATGTGGTTTTAGTTTAGTGTTCTTATCTTCGTCGTTATGCTTAAACCATATCCGGTGCTCTCTTATCCTTATCTTTACCTTCTTTTTATTATGTTAATTCTTTGTGTTTTCGTTTAATTAGTTTTGCCATGTTTACTTTTAATTTTATGTCTTTTAGCTTTAGTAGGATATTAGAGTAGAATTTTCATTTAGCTTATCTCGTAGTTTATCTTTAGCTTTCCTTAGTTTTTATTGCCTTAGATTCCCTTTAATTTTCCTTTTAGTCTATAATTATTAAATAACCCACAAATTGTGATATCTAAGCATCCAACATGAACCAAAGCTGAGTCTCAAATTCATTATTCCTTTAGAACGACAACTTGGGAGATCTATGCTTACCGCGATACTTAGGTATTTAGGTTCGTATCCGTATCTTTCCTTCCCTTTATAAATAATTTTTGGTGTGCTCCAACGACCAACATCACCTGCAATAAAAACAATACGTCAACACTAATTTCAAGATTCTTGATGTACGTTTTTTGTTTTCAACCAAAGCCTTTAATTAAAAGTAATTAAACCCATTTCGTTTAACAGGATAATTTAAAAACCAAACATTTATTCAAGTTTGAATAACGTAAAACAAACAATAGTTCAAAATTATACTCGTACTAAGCATCAACTTAGTTAATTCTACATGAAATTTAATTATTACCTAGGTTGTACGTGGTGTGATTGTGCATCAGTAACATCTTTTTTCTTTTGCTTAATCACTCCTCTTTACATCAACAACTTTCGAAGTTTCATGCCATCCTATATGACTCCTATTTAAGTTAAATTACCACAACTCACTCTCACATTGGCCAAAAGAACTGACAATATGTGTACCTGACTTCCAAGAACCCAATTGAAATCCCCTACAATAAGCACTGAAGGAATGCACTTAAACTTTTCAGATACCATTTTCTTGAACTCAACTACATGTGATAAGAAACATTTTACCTGTGCAAGCTTTAAACAGCCCATTATGGGTTCCTATAAAAAAGAATCCCAATTATTTATAGAACATTAGGATATAAATGGAATCGTCGTTACCAATGAAGATGTGAGCTGGCCACAATGACATAGTGTTCACATGGCTCTTTAACTTGAATGCAACCAGAATTCCAACATTATCACGTTTCAACCAGAAACACGGAAGTCAACGGCCCTTTAAATATTTTCCTTGCCCTATGCCAAAATAAAGAAAGAAACAACATTATACTCGAGATCCCACAATCTAGGAATAAATATAAATTATAAAATAAAATCCCTAGTACCTTTGTTATTAGTATCAAGAGCTTTCCTTATAAGTTCAGTACGCACTAAATCATATGGCATCAACACTCATAACCTATAAAACCCTTTTGCAGCTAATTAATTAAAGAAAATTAAGGCAGTAACTTTACAATTATTTGTTGAAAAAAAACACTTTACAATTAAACTACAAAAACACTAAACACTATAATTATTTTATAAAAAAAATTAAAACAAACATAAAAATAACAAAAGAAACTAAATATCAAATGAACTAACAAAAGCAATAAACTTTAACCATCAAAACACAAAGCTTAAATGCAAACCTGAGTGTTATTATAAAAGACTCATCTAACATCCATTAAAAACTCAAGTTTACCTTATATAATAATGGTGTAATCCCCTTTTTTTGATAACAAAACTGCTGCAAATGAACAGTTTCATTACAAAAAATACTTTAAAAAAAATGACACCGTAAGGTTAAAAAACATACCTCATCATTAGAAGCTTCAGAATTGAAAACAAAAGGTTAAACCCTAATTTGGTTTGCGTGTGTAATCACACAGTCGCAGTCGGTGGTTTTTTGTGTGTGTGTGTATGGTTTAGTATTTTTATATGAAGTTGATAATATATTACATGTGTTAACCATGCAATTAATTTTAAGATTTGTGATGAGTCATTGATGAAGAACACCTCTTTTGAAGACCCGTACCAATTTCATTGGATTGGCGACTGGTGCTTAAGCCCACTAACTAAATAGGTGTTCAAAGGAGAGGTTAAGTAAAAGGTTAGCGGAGATACACCTGACGGCTCAGGCGTCTCGGCTCAGCTCGACGTGTGAACAGTGTCGGCTCAAGTAGCGACTCCACAGTGCACCCACGCCGCCCCACTTTCTCAAGGCGACCTCCAATCCGGTGGCTTCAAAACAGTGTTAGTCCCCAAACCATTTCAAAGAATGTTATATAGTATAATATTTGATTCAAATATTGTCCTTTTTTTACAAACGGTAATTATTAAAAATATAGCATAAATACAAATCCATTCATAAATAAATGGCACACATACTTCGTTCTTTATTTTGGTTAGGTGTAAAAGTTGTAGTTATACCTCAACGGATAATCTAAATAGGAAAGAACCTCATCTGATTAGTTTAACTGTAACTGCGTAATACTGTAGTCTATTGTTTTATAATAAGAATGCATTTTTTGGTGCAACCATTAAAATGTTTATACATAAGTTACATTTTAATGTATTTTTTGTGAACAAATAACCAATAAATAGCAAACAAAAACTTCTCACTTTCTTAGAACATTTCACCCTTTTTCCCCTTTTGCATGGGCATTTCGTCAGGCCCTATGGGCGAAATCTTGGTCGGCCAACGTGAACTTGGTCTAAAACGGTGGGACATCAATTACACATGTCATTTTGTGAGTGGGCCCTCTGTGTTTCGCCTTACATGAAAAATAAAGGGTGAAATCAATGAGCAATATGAAAAACGGCAAAAAGTTCGTCTAATAGTCTCTTGTAGTTTTGGTTACTTTTGTTAGGTCATTATATTGTAACACAAGCATCAATATGTAAGAAATATAGATAAGGTGATCGGATGAACAAACACACACACACACGTATGAAAGTAAACAAAGGTTAAGCGTGATGTATTATGTGTAAAATGAACAACCAACCTTCTAAGGAAGGTTTACAAGTCTTTATATAGGGAAAGGAACTAGGGCAACACACAAGTTCCCTTCCTTTCCTTATTGGATATGGGCCAAAGCTTATGGGCTTTCTACATAAGCCTTGCCTTTAATACAAACATAAAAGCCAAATTAAGCAACCTATCACATATTAATTACAAACACTTGAAATATAGTTTAGGAGTGATTCCAACAATCTCCCCCTAAGTGTTGGTAATTAATGACTTAAGTAATCTTTAAACGTTGTTGGTGCTGATGTAATAGTTGCTTTGACGTCTTCTGACATTCTTCTTTCTTGTGAGAAGAAGTGCCTTGATTCTAACAATCTCCCCAGTGTGAGGATCTTGTTTTCTTTGAAGGTTTCAGCTTTGACATCTTCATATATCTTTGTTCTTTGTTCAGTTGTGGATGTGGTGATGTTATGTTGTGGCAATCTGCATCAAGTCCGCTTCGTTGCTTAGGTGTCTCCACGTCCTTCTCCAACATTCTCACACGCTCTTTGACGTTGGATTTCATGATTGATGTAGTTCTCTTTAGTCTTTAAACTTTGTAGATTCTTTGGCTATGATGAAGAATCTTTCTGACTTTTATGTTGCCTTTCGAGAGAACTTCATTTTGTTTTGTGGTTGGAATGAGCATGTGGAGAATCTGCACGATCATCTCCCAAGAGCATCCATAAGAAGAAAACATAATAATGGGTTAGTGATAAACACTAATCGATCATTGTGGCCGTTTCTTAGAGAATTGACCACTACAATTGTTCTTCTGATGAATGTCTTGATTCCATTCACCTTGGTCGGGTGAATCAGCCGTCCAAATCCCATAAGGGACAGTTGGCATTACATTGAACAAGTTCAAGTAATGACCCACATCTTCAGGACTCGATTCTTGAAAGGAATCTCCTTAGCGGGATTTCCAGCACTTACAAGTTTGAACTTCGAGCGTGTTAACAGCATAGTGTGAAAACACATCTCTAATTCCCGCAAAGGCTGTTCCTGAACTGGATTCCCTCAAGTAGGATAACACGATGTACCGAAGTACATCTACAGTTTAGGTGAGTTACTGAGGTACACCGAAGCATCACCCCACGAGTGTAGACCGTTTGAGACAACACTAAGCGTAACCCACAAGGAGTTACCGAAGTGACCTTGTGTCGGGCTGTTTGATGTTGACCTTGGACAGGAGTTTCCATTCAATCACCGAGGATCGGTTGTGAACCCCTCATAAATGTTCTCGTGATTGCTAAGATCTGTAGGACTCTAGAATAGTATCACTTGCGTCCTTATTGTTGAACGACAAGTGATGAAATGTCGAGTGTTCCTAAGAGATCTTTTAATGAATCTCGTGGCTCTAGACTCAATAGTGCGCTTTGGTTTTCCTAATCGGAGACTAGGGAGAGGGTCTCCTTCTTCAATACCAGCAATCTCTTAGAGAAAGCCGATAGTTTACGTAGGGTTCCCTGTGAGAATGAAACAAGCTTCTGTTGAGAGAAACTTGAGTAGCTAAGAAGGTTTAGTGCATGCGTCACTGGGTCCATGACGACTTTAATCTTCAATACCGGAGTCATCTAGTGACAACCAGTAGCATATGTATTGAACCCGGTGTCTGCCCTAAGTTGAACAATTTGGAGGGCTATTTCTTTTCACCTTTTTCTTTACTTTTCTTTTTAATTCTTCAACTCTTTCTTTCTCCGATTCTCGTTTTCTCCTTTTTATAATCATACCTAAGGACTTCTAAATTCTAACTATTGGTGGTGTCCTTGGGTAGATCCCTCCGGCTCTGGCGGATCATAGGACTGTTATTCCTAACCTTAGTCACCTTATAACTCCATGACTAACCTATGTTGCCATAAAACCATTTTCTTGAAAATCTCTCAAAGTGGTTATGAGTAAAAGCATTTTGTACCACTGTGAGAGTTTTTATATTTAGCAGAAATACTCCCCCTCCACACGTGCTTAATTGTTTTGACAAAAATCTGCACGGTGAGAGAAGAGCGCGCACTTTTGAATTGATCGACTCAAGATACACAATTCCCCGCAAGACACGGTTACGTTGCATAGTTAAAGAGTTACATTGTCAGTTTTTAGGTGACAACTAGCTCTAATAACTATCTTGAAGGTGTGGACAAACCTTGAAAGGTTGTCAAACCCATCAAGGTTCATGTCTATCAAGAGTTTCTCGAATAGGTACAATCTACTCGGATAAGTATTGGAAGACAAATCTTTTCGATGTATGACAGTTCAGATCTCGTCAATTCATTGGTTAAGTCTTAGCACGAAGATTCGATCACAAGTTTCACAACATATTTGTATCACACAATTTTTCTCCCCCTCAAAAATGGCATATAAATGTTATTTTTGACAAAATTTTGATATCGAAAATGTCCATTTCGAGTTTTGTGGGAAGTTTCCATGAAGAACAATTTGTGAACAAAGATTTTAGCAAGTACTCCCCCTCAACAAGTAATATTAACTTTTGAGGTTTTGAAAACATAAGGAGAAATACTTGTTCTTTTGAAACAAAACTTTGAAAAATGAAAGTTTTGATAAGTTTTACTCAAAAGTAAGAAGCTTTCGCTCCTTTTATAAGGATGGTGGCACTGATGCGTACCACAAGGTCCTTTCATTACAAGTACGGGTTGTACATTGTTATGTGTGCACAAGCCATAGTTAATAATAAAGATCAACACATCCAAATATTTATCAAGAAAATAATCAAGGAGTACCAGGCAGTCCGTCAATAACGCCGGGAGTTCTTTCTGGACGTTGATAGCCTGTTAGAGAGATAGCCAGTCGTCCACCCACGAAACTCTCCAAAGTCCTTATATGATCGCGACGAAACAACCTTTCATCAATCCTTGTGATGATTTTCTTCGCATCCCTCTTTTCCCTCGAATTCCACCTCTTCTTCGACCCTATACCTTCATGAATCTCCTTTAACCGATATGCTAACCCATCCTGAACCTTCTTTAAAGTGTGATCACAAAACTTGTGAAGCTCATTACATGTCATGAAATTGTTATGGTGAAGTTCACTGCGGTAGACGTCGCCAAACTTTGGTTTCTTGAGAATGGTGTGATGAGCCAGTTGGTTGATATCGGGAATGTTTAGCTTGATGGTTTTGTGAGATTAACACGTTTTTGGTATGATTCCACGGCAAGTTGAAGGTCTTTAACACATTCCTGGATAACGATGCTTCTGATGAATATCAACAATGACTTGATGTACTGGAGCTGGATATTGGTGGAGAAGTGTCGCATTCGACCTTGTACCTTATCAAGATACATATCTTCAATGTCATTGAGTGACAATCTCAGAAAATCCGCTTCAAAAAAGTCATATTCCTGTTCGTCTTGGCGTTTGACTACGATTTTCTTCAGGAATGAGTAGTCCCACTTAGTAGACAGGCTAACATGCATTATGGCAATGATCCGTTGGTCATTGTATACCTCTTTGTTAGATTTGAGTACCTGGCAGCTTCTGTAGTAGATTCTTCTTCGTTCAGGCCAGTGATGAATTCCATACAGTGCATCGAGGTCATAATTAACCATATTATCAATGAACATTCGTGTGGCTTCTTCCTCGATGGCCACATTGTTGGAGAAGACTACTGCCGGGATGGGGAATGTCACAATTCTCAATTTCCGGTCATTTTGCAAACTTTAAAAAAATTTACTATTCATCTCGGGAATTTACTATTCATCAGTTACTATTCATCATTTTACTATTCATCATTTTTTAAGTCAGTTTATGACTTTGAGAGGTTATTTCAAAATTTTACTATTCACGAAACACTATTCATTCCTGGAGAAAAAATTATATTCATGGTTCATTATTCATCATTTTTCGTAAAACTAGGTTTTGCGAGTATCAAATTCGCGTAACCGTATTGGTTTAGCTGCGAATTCATAAAACATCATTGAGGACATTTCATATAGACTAGATTTAGTCTACATATCATCAGTAATATCATCATCATATTAGTTCATGCATGGGTTTGCATATTTCATTTACATATATTTTTCTAGTAAATAAACGCTATCGCATAATCATTTATTTTGAATATCTGATCCGACACTTCCAAAAATTATCCTGATATATTTTTATACTCATTTTAAGACTATAAAAATTATATTATTAGTTTACCCAATGTTTTAAATTTATTTTGTATATAAATTGTTATATATATATATTTACGACGGTTTTCATAAATTCAACTCGATAATTATTTATTCACCCAATTCTTGCGATAAATGTATTTTTATAATTTTTATGACTTCGATATATTTTATTTTGTTTCGTTGAAATTGATTTCTAGTTAACGCTACACTAAATAATTTATTATATGTACCAAGTACACATTATATACAACTTTAAATATATTTATACATCAAAAATACACAACCTGCTCCCCTTTTATGCCCTTGGCTGACCTCCCCCATACTAGTCACCATTTTGTAAAACTATCTTATCAAATAATTGGACACATACTCTTAACTATGACTAAGCATGTAATAATACAAGATATTATAATCTTTTACACATACAAGCACATACCATAAGGTGAAAAAAAAATAAACCCACTCATCCCCTTTGTGAAGTTCGGCCAAGGCAAGATATTATCCCCTTTTTTCAAGATCAAGTGATAATATTAACTCTAGATTACTTCTATTTAGGTTTTGAAATAAAAACCTAGGAGTATTTAGGAAAACTAGTTACTTAAACCTCATCACATAACTAGTAAGCATTTCATGATCTTTACTAATCTTTCATAATCATTCTTGAGTTATTTTTATCATCCTAGTACAAATCATGCAAGTATTATGTGATTCATACCACTTCTAATTATTTTTAGTACTTATTATGAGTTATAATCATCCTATAATTAATCCCTTTAATCATATCATTGTTGATGATGTTTAGGAACCCATGACACCCTAAGAAGGTGTATGGTAGGTTTAGAATAGATTTGGTGTTGATTTGAAGTGATCGAAACAAGTATTACGCAAGAAAAATCAAGTTAGACGATAATAAAATAGCTGCTGTTCGTTTTTGCAAAATCTGGAAAATTCAGCAGGTCATGAATTATTTTGGGTTATATTTTCAGAAAATATACTTTAAGACAAAACCGTGGTCGCTTGAACGGGTTAAAACGGATTTATAACGAAGGAGATACGCTATTTTCAAGTTTAGCGGCAAAAACTATATTTTCAGGAAAATACATGCTGTTCAGAATTTTTCATAGGTCAAAAATGAGTTTTAAGCGCTATCTAAATGAGTCGATTTGTCAAAAATATATTAGTATACATTAACACGAAACTAAGGATATATAAAACGTAGAAAACGGACTTATAACGGCTAAGTTACAAGCGTTTTAAATAAGACTATCGTAACTATTTTATACATGTATAACACTTACATATTTTTACTAGACCAAGTGGTCATCGCTAGTGACCATGTTTGGAGTCATTTTTCATATCGATAGAATATGTTTGAGGAAGCGATGTCTTCTAGTAAAAGTGAGTTCACCTAGTCTATTTTCAAAAATGTTTAACCGTTTGTCAAACGAAGGTATAACGAATAATATACGATCACTCAAAATTGGTCATTTTCATGAATTGTCAAAGTGTATTATTTTACGATGGGAAACTATAATTTCATAATAAATCACTAAATGACTATCGTAGGATATCATTTCAACGTAAGTACTTACAAAGTAATTTATAACTTGTCAAGACGTTATAAACTTATTTTCGATGATAAACTTTATTTTCAAAAATGCACAAGTGGTATGGATATCATATGAGTTGCATGCATAACATAACATCATGACTTATATTAGATCATATCATTCATAATAGGTCGCGGTTAGAGATTGCGCCACTTTTTAGTGTATTCACTTTTGCCATCACATCATTGTACCAAGTGAGTATTCACGATCCCCTTTTTACCGTTTTTACTATATTTTGGGGCGAAATGCATGAACCATACTTGAACTAAATTGATTTTTGTGAACTTCTTTGACTTGAACATTTGAACTTGAATCAAATCCTTGAACTTAATTATGAACTTATGACTTGTTTGAACTTATTGAACCGTACGTGCTATGACCCTGACTTAAAGTCTCGCTTTATTGGTGGAGCGTGCAAATTCTCCCATGTTCGGAGTATGCTTAATTGTATATTAATAGTTGTATGATGTACCGTTCGTACATTCGCATTGTTAGTCTCCTATTAGTAGGTAGTATGGATAGCGCTATTAGAGGTCGGCCAACCTCTCGTTCACTATGTTACGGAACGCATATTATTTATTCTAGGGATTTTGCCTGGCATACATTATTATATACGTGGTGCTATATTGTGAACTATTATGACATCGTACACTTGACTACTAGACACACCATATTTTGTGCAATGGGTTGTGAACTGAGTAGATTTACAAGGCCTTTGCTTTGTGAACTATTCTCGATGACCGAAACCTTTGACTCCCTCTCTTAAGAGTTTTCATATTATATAAAACGTGTGTACTCACCAACTATTTTCATAGTTGACCCGTTTTCTCTCATGCATTTCAGGTGATCGTTAGTAAGCTTTTCTTCAAGGTCTTTGCATAATGAAGTTTTCACATGTCACTACTAATCATTATGTAATAAAACGTAATCTTTTGGGATCTAAACTTTATATTATATTTGCCGATGTCGGCTAAACTGGTATTGTAATAATGTATCTTTTCCTTTAATCTTAAACGTTGGTATGTTATATTATCTTTTGCTTGTGTTACTTTTCAGTTACACCTCGTGTTTCCGCCTTCGGCGGGGTGTGACATGGAAGGTGAGTGAGGTAGCGTATTTCTTGCTAACATCGCTACCGTGTTGAAGAAATTCCAGGTCATTGTTGAAGAAGTACCGGTAGGGAATCCGTTGTTGATCAGGTCGACCAATGGTGGGTAGTGGCTTTGTCCAATCGGTGTAGTATGGAGCCTTGTCAGGTATGGTGAAGTCGATGTTGGATTCAGGGTTGAGCTAATCAATATTGTTGGACATGGCTCGCGCTATGTTGTCGAGATGATATTCGACTTCTATGGCACTGTCAGAGCTGTCCTTAAGCAGTTGAAAAGCATCGTTCTTGATTTGTTTCAACTCTGCTTTCGTCATGTTCTTCACCTTGAACTTTTCTTGGATAATCTTGACATGCTCCATAGTTCGACCATCTACCGGTTCTTGGCCTTCCGGTAATTGAGGGGTGGCATCAACAAACTTTGAAAACCATTCATATTCGTCAGTTTCATCTTCATCTAGCCATGATACAACTGATGTTGACTTTTTCTTCTATGGCTTGGAGGATGATGCTGGTTTCTTAGTTGATGTAGAAGAGGGGGGTTGTTGTTGGGGCTCAGGAATCTCCTCGTCACTACCAATATATTCAAAATGATCACCAGTTTTGCCGTGGGTGATGGAGACTCAAAGTCCTGAGGTTTGTCGCTAGCAGGAGGACGTTATGAAGATCTTCTAGTGGTGGTGGTCCTTTGGGGTGGTGGAGGCATAGATGAGGATTCGCCAGTTTTCTTTTTGGGTTTTGGCTCAGAATCCTTGTCTACATCATCATCGTCTCTTGGTCGCTTAGCCCTTTCAGCTGACTCTTTACACGATGTTTTGAGTTGATATTCCAATAATGCCTCAAAAAGTTTAGCTTCGTCAGAAGTAAATGTTGCAGATCGTTGAGACATTTGTATAACAAGCTTGGAGATCAATTCCGCATCAGAGACAACCGGAGATGGGACTGTTTTGATTTCCATAGCAACAGGGGTATTTGCCATTATTTGTTTGACCAGTGACATGAGATATGGATAGAGTTGTCAGCGAACATCTCTCTGGTGACTCGGGGGAGTGTCGAGAAGGAACTTGTGAGTGTAGTCCCTTATCGTCTTGTCCATTTTCCCCTTGGATATCACGATTGAGAAACTGTTGAATCTGTTCTCTTTCCTCGAAAACTTCGTTCATCACATCTTGAAGTAAATTTAGTCTGTCGGACGGTGATTGAATTTCTTGTTGACCACGCGTTCGTTTCCTTACCTGCCTGACAGCTTTGACAATTTTGGTCTTTGCACGTGATGCCCAAGTGTTGGTCGGGTTCTTGATGGATTTGGATGTAGATCTGGTGGTAGCATCTTTGGATGGTGGTGGTGATGATCGGGATGAAGAATCTGATGAGGATGAGTCATGAGATGGCTCTGGGTCTTTTGGTGGCTCAGTCCCTTCAGGTTGTGTCGGATTATCTAGAATGTAACTATTAGTTTCTTTTCGAATCCTTTCTTTTTCATCAGCTTTAACCTTGGCTTCTGCTTCAGCCTTTTCCTTAGCCTCTTTATTTGCTTTAGCTCGAGCTTCCTCTTCAGCTTTTTCTTTAGCAGCTTCCTCAATGTCTTTATCCGTGATCATCTTATCCTGTTCATGTTCCTCTTTTTCCTCAAAGGTGAATGGAACCTCATAAGATTGTTGCTGCTGCTCTGTGGATTCCTTGGCGGTGGCACCAGTTCGCTTATCGGGTTGATTAACCGCATCACGAATTGGTATGGTAAGTGCACCACCACTGGAACCTCCAAGGCCTCTTGTTTGCTTACGATTGAATTCTGTAGCAGCATGCTGTAATCTTAGATGCTTAAGTGTCTTGTGGTAGTCTTTCTCCTCATCCTTTGGTTCTTCATCAGAACTCTCTTCTTCTTCCTGCTCTGCAACTAGAGTTTTACCCTTGTCTGTTTTGGGACTAAGTGGTTTTTCAACTGTTGTTGTATCATCCGTAACAGACTCTGAATAGTTAACCTCTTCATCAGTCTCAGTATCCTCGGAGTCTTGATCCTCTAATTTAAGTGCCGGTTGAGGATTAGGAATGGCATCCTTAGATGGAACTTTCCTTTTGCGGGGAGGATTTCTCTTTGGATACTTACGGGAACTCCCAGTGCTTGCAACACTTCCTGCACTACCTGATCTCCTGGTCTTCTTGACTGGGATGGCTGAAGACTTTTCATCCATGAAGCCGAATTTGCCTAATGCCACTGTTTCTTGATATCGTGAATACGATTGAAGTCTTTTAATATTATCAGTGAGAAGGCAGTCTGTCAACACTACACCTTGTTTCTTTGTTGATGAGTCTTTGAATCTGACAACATTTAATGAAGCCTCAAACAATGCAGAATGATGGTTGGGGTCACCAAGTCTCAAAGGAATGTCCTGATTATTCCCGAGTATCCTCTGGATCAACAACTTGGTGTATCCGATGAAAGGAATCTTTGTGCCAGGCTTCTTGAGGTGAGACATCATGTCTTCCCATATCAGACTTGCGTAGTCAATGTGCATTTTGTTGACCATGCCCCAGAAGATTTGTAGTTGCATTAGCTTAGGATGCTCATGACCGCTGTCTCTTCCGGAAACAGACTTTGCGATCATGATGTATAAAGTTCTCCATGGCTGAGGAATGTTCTTTAAGTCGAACGAAGAATGCTTGGTAATGATTCCTGCAGCTTCATCATAGCCAATATCGACCATGAATTGTAGTGTAGCCTCTTCAGTTGGAATTGGCACATACTCATCAGGCTGGATAGCAGGGAGAAGAAGAATTGCTCGTAAATCAGCAACAGTGACGGTGACCTGCTTATTGTTTAGAGTAACCGTGATAGCATCTTGACCATCCACCTTTTTCATAGTATGCCAAAATTGGTTAATGTAGATCTCCGACACAGTTGCAGAGTTAGTCAGCATGTTGTTGTAAGGATGAGTCTTGAGAATATCCACAACTATTCGGCATGAGGATTTAGAGCAAGTGAAGTTCTCAAAATCAACCTTGAGGTTGTTCTTTCCAAACTTCATACTATAACCAGTTGGGAATATGTCTTCCATTGTGAGCTCGTTTGGTGCGTTAACGTTTTCCATGGTGATGTCCATATCGTGATCTGAAAGATATTGAGCCAAAAGAACCAACATATCGAAAGACATTATGTTAGTCAAAATTTGATTTTATTGTCCAATTATTGAATTAGTTATGTTAATGAATGTTACGAGTCCAATGTCACTTGTTGTCCAATAGTCCAAAGTTGTCGTGATAAGTTATGTGAGTATATTAATTTTGAATTTTAAAGTCCAAATTTTCAATCATTCACACAACATTTAAACATTTATAGCTTATTAGTGACATTTTGGTCTTGTGACGTTATGAGTAATTTATTTACAAGTTTGTACGCGTAACAATTCATAAGTAAAGTTAAAATTATGGCTTAAGCGTAAGAATGCAAGCTTATGCGTAAACATTGTGTAACCATACGCGTAGACATAAGCTTATGCGTAGGAGTCCCTCTTACGCGTAAGAAATCTTATGCGTAGGAAAAGGCTCTTGGCATAAGGCTTACGCGTAAGCATATGTTGGGAGCTTATGCGTAAGGTTTACTCGTAAGAGTGAACCTTATGCGTAAGACTTCAAGTTTACGCATATCCTTCACAGGATATGTGTAGTCCCTTTGTAGACCCTTACGCGTAAGATTTCTCTTACGTGTAACCATCTACCGTAAGGTAATCCTTAAGCGTAGAATCCAATTTTACCCTTGATTCTGATTTTGTACGCGTAATACCTAAAATAAATCATTCATAACATTTCAATTAACACTATATTCAAATTCTTTCATCCTCACATGGTATCACAATCGCTATTAGTTATGCGTAGGAAAGTTTATGCGCAAGCTTTAAACCCTAAAGTCAAATCTTATGAGTAAACAATCAAGCCATAGAAAATGAACCAAATGATTTCTGGTAAGTCTTAGAGACCATATGAGTTAACTGAAATAAGTTTTAACATCAAATACCTCATGAATAAAAAATACCCAAACCAACTTATTCATAAACCCTAAAGTCTAATTATGCAGTTTTGATGTTTTTGGGTTGGGTTCAATGATGTATTTGGTCAATTAAACATGTAACAATCATCTTTCAAGCCTTTAATTTTCCTAAGATACTCACAATGAAAAACACCCAAATCCCACGCATAAACCCTAAGTCACGATAAAGATCAAAAACATTTTCTGGTTTGATATTTTTGATGAAAATGTTTATAAAACATGTTTTTAATCACTTTGACACAACCTTTTTCATCAGAAACACCCAATGGTGATTTCATGTTCATACGCATAAGCGTAGAACACAAAATCAACATTTGTTTAAAATCTAACCGTTAACTATGAATAAGGTTTAAAACCAACGTTTGTAATCAATTAAAGAAGCTTTTAACACTTACAAATTCGATGATTATAGAACGGATTTGAGTTTTGATCTTAAGCGTAGATGAAAGTGGTTGAGAATTAAATGTTTGTAATAAATGTAAAAGAGTATTAGATGGAAGGATTTTGTAAAATTTAAATTTAGACTTTAAACAAGAATGGCTCCTCCACCTAAAACATTTTCATCCATAGCCCATAACTTCCATTTTGGTTAAGCAAAAAGTATAAATTTGGAAAGGAACTTGACGACACTCCCCCTCGACTTTAGAAATAGAGAAATTTTACAAATTTAGGTCTGAGGAGTGTCAAGAAACAAGAAATGTGTCCACCATTATCAAATATACAACCAATACAGGGTAACATGCAAGTACAAGGTTTTATGAAACATAAAATATTTACTTTCTCCCCCTCAACACTTGACCGTAAAAATATTGAAATGTTTGAAAGAGTAAAGTGTTGACGGAAGATTTGTACATGCCATGTTGAAAGAAATTTAGATAGAAGAATATTTTTGTATTTTATAAATTTTATATTTTTGTATTTTGTTTTTGAAAAAATATTTACAAAAGAGGTTTTGGTGTTTGACTGTTTTAAGAATGTGTCAAAAGTTCGTCCAGTTCCTCTGGAGTCAAACACTTCATACCAATCCGGTGGACCAACTCAGTAAACCTAGCAGGAGCTAAGGCTTTGGTGAGAAGGTCTGCCAGTTGATATTCAGTACCCACAAAATATAATTCAACAGTACCCTTTTCCACATGATCCTTTATGAAATGATATCGACGATCGATGTGCTTACACTTTGAATGTTGAACAGAGTTGCACGATATCGCAATAGCACTTCGATTGTCGCAGTACATCGGGATTCTGTCAAATACGTAACCATAGTCTTTGAGTTGTGTTCGCATCCAAATGACTTGAGCACAACACGCCGACATGGCTACATATTCTGCTTCGGTTGATGACAGCGATGTACAATCCTACTTCTTCGATTGCCATGACACCAGTTTATCACCAAGAAATTGTAGAGCACCTGAAGTACTTTTCCAAGAATCTAAGCAACCTGCGTGATCAGCGTCTGAAAAAGCTATTAGTTCAAAACCAGAATCCTTCGGATACCATATCCCCAAATTAATGGTTCCCTTGATGTATCGTAGGATTCTTTTAGCCTTAGAGAGGTGAGTTTCAGTTGGTCTCGACTGATAACGGGAGCAAAGATATACAACAAATATAATATCAGGTCTACTGGCTATTAGATACATGAGTGACCCAATAATACTTCGGTATTTGGTAGGGTCAACCAATTTCCCATGCAAATCAGTGTCCAGTTTCTTAGTATGTGCCATCGGTGTGGCATAGGTATCACAGTTTTGCATTCCATGTTTGTTTAAAATTTCAAGAGCATATTTGGACTGACTCAGGAAAATACCGTGGGGTGATTGATGAACTTGCAGTCCTAGAAAGAACGTAAGTCCACACACCATGGACATTTCAAAAGGTTTTTTCATAAGTTTTGAAAAAGCGTTTGAGTACTTTAGATGAGTTGACCCAAAAATGATGTCATCCACATAAATTTGAACGACTAAAATGTGTTCCCCGTGATATTGTATGAATAGTGTTGGGTCGACCGATCCTTTGATGAAATTATGAGAGATGAGAAAAGATGACAACTTGTCATACCACTCCCGAGGGGCTTGTTTGAGACCGTAGAGAGCCTTGTTCAGTTTGTAGACGTGATTAAGGAACTCGGATCAACAAATCCTTCGGTGACTAACATAGTTGTTTCTTTCAGATTACCATTTAGAAGCACTTTGACGTCCATCTGAAAGACCGTGATGTTCATGTGAGCCGCGAATGCCAGAAAAATCAGAACAGCCTCAAGTCTAGCAACCGGTGCGAATGATTCCTTGTAGTCAATCCCCTCTTCTTGTCTATAACCCTTAGCTACCAGAAGTGACTTATTTCTGATAACCATATGTCACACCCCCAAATTACCTGTTTTGCAGCGGAATGGAATTCCTGGGGATTGACTGTCATAGCATCACAATCGCAGTTATATTGAACGACCTAAAGTGTCGTTTGGAAAATACATCGTTTGATTTAATAAAACATCAGAGTTTACCAAATGTAGGTCCCAAATGAAAATCAACTTGTGCGGAAATAAGTTTGTTACAATTCAAACGATGTTTTAAAGTGCATAAATCCCATAGGAGACGCGTCGTCACCACGACTCTATGATAAGTCCACATGCATGCCATGAAGTGTATGCCTTAGATACCCGAGATAAAACATGCTAAAAAGTGTCAACACAAAGGTTGAGTGAGTTCATAGAGTTTGTGTTGAAATGTAAAGCCTTTCAAAATCGTTTATGCAGCAAAGGCATTGTAAATCACTCAGTTCCAAGTTCCGCCCATACAAAACTTGCAACTTGTGTTCACAACCTTTGCCAAAAGGTGCATAGTTTATGTTCAAGTGTATGATGTCAAATGAGTTCACATTATAGTGCATGACTTAATGTATCAATAGTTACTTGACATAATTATACCAAGACATTAAGTTCAATGAAAATCCCAAGACATTCAATGATAATCCCAAGACATTCACTCAATGATAATCCCAAGACATTGATTCAATGGTAATCCCAAGACATTCAGTTCAATGGTAATCCCAAGACATTCAGTTCAATGGTAATATGATATAAAATATGACTAAGCATTCAGTTCAGTTAAGCATGTAGTTTCAATAATCATGATAGTCATAAAAATAGTTGAGCATGTATCTCCCCCAAAGAGTTTAATAAAAGCATTAAAACAATTAAAAATGGGGCTATGGAACTCACTTGGTAAACTGAGGCGATGACAAAAGTGAGTACACCGAGGTGTAGTGTAATGCTTTACCCTTGACCTATTGTGAATGATATGATATGTAATGAGTTATGATGTAATGATATGCATGCATTTCGTATGTTATTTATACCATTTGCGAGTTTTGAAAATAATACTTATCGTCGAAAAATACTCTTTTGACGTCTTGACCATTCTTAAATCACTTTACCAATATTTACGTCAAAATGTCATCCTACAATAGTTTCGTAATGATTTATGGTGAAATTTTAACTTTTCGTCGTAAAACAATGTCGTCAGAAATTTCATGAAAGTGACAAAAATGGCTTCGAAAAACTAGTCGTAAAATGGTATGCGTCGACGTTAGGAAAGCGAACTCGGCGGTTTTTGGAAAGTTTGTATCAAAATCTAGAAGTTTCAGTTCATGAGTTTTCGTCAAAGAGGTCTCGAACATAAAGATAATAGAGGTTAAATATGGTGATTTTGTCCAAATGTTGTTTAAAAGTGAGTTTCGGCAAAGTTTAAGCAACCGTAATTAATTTATTACAACTCCGCTATACAAACGGTTGGTCGTTTTAGAAAATATGCTTGGTGATCTTGATTTTATTAGAAGACATCTCGTTCCAAAAAGTTCCACATCAACGTTAAAAAACAGCCTTCAATATGGTCATTTTAGTTACCGTAACACTTATCTCGTAGAAATAATATAGTTTTTCTAAAAATAATATTTCAATTTTTATGAACGTGTATATATCTTAGTCGTTTCAAATCCGTTTTCTACATTATTATCGTCCTTAGCCGTATCAAAGTATACTAATATATTTTTGATAAGTAGAAATAATTTGTAAAGCTTAGGACTCGTTTTTGACTCGTACAAAACAATAATACTTTGCTGAAATTTTTAGAAATTATATATTTAGTGTCAAACTTGAAAAATTCATAACTTCTTCGTTATAACTCCGTTTTAATCCGTTCAAGCGGCCACGGATTCGTTTTAAAGTATATTTTCTAAATATCAAGGCCAAAAATTCGTGCCTACTGTCGGATTTTCCAGAAAAACAAAATAAGAACAGACCACTTTTAATACTTGTCGAAAATAGTTTTTCTCGTACTAAACCTATTCCAATCCCTTCAAATCAACTCCAAAGCTAATCTAATCCTACCATACACCTTCTTAGGGTGTCATGGGTTCCTAGACATCATCAAGACCAATATATACCAAGGGAATAATTATAGGATGACTTTATATATATATAACTCTAAAAATCAATGTAAAATGGTATAAACAAACACAAGTCTTGCATGCTTGCTAAGAAAATGATGAGATACTTATGAAATGAAAATGAAAGATGAAAATGAAAGTAATATACTTACAAGCTACTATGATGAGGTGATTAGAACAAGGATTAACCTAAACACTCTAGGTTTTTATTTCAAAACCTTAAATAAGAGTGTAATCTAGATTGTTTAACACTTGAGTTTGAAAATTTTGATGATCCCTTTGTACTCCTTGGAGAAACCGGTTATGGATAGAGGAAGAACCAAAGAGAGAAACTTTTTAATACTTGTTGAATTATTGTGAGATGAATGAGATAAGTGAATGAATATATTTGGAGTATAAATCTAGCTATAAAAGAAAATCTATCCATTTTGACTACTCCTCCCCCTTGGGCCGGATTTTAGGGGGAATGTTTCCCAATTTTTTTTTTTTTTCTTTTATATAATGTACATAATTGTAAAAAAAGTGTAAGTGAAATGTGTAGTTAAGTAAAAATTGTTGTAACTTGTACATAGTTGTGAAATTAGAGTAGTATGGATTAAAATAAGTTTTAGGGGATCAAAGTAAAGTATATTGTAGTTATAAAAATTGTAAAAATACATTTCTTGTAAAATTTGAGTGATAAAATAATTATCGTGCAGTTTTTAAGAAAAGTGTCGTAATAATTTAAATTTAACGATTTATGTACAAAATAAATTTAAAACACTGGGTAAACTCAAAATATAGTTTTTAGAAACTAAATGTAAGTATAAAAATATATCGGGATCAATTTTTAGAAATAACGGATTAAATGTTCAAAATAATAACTCACGCGATAACGTTTATTTAATATGAAATTTACGCGTTTAATGGTGAAATGCAAAAATCATGAATGAACCGATATGAAATGATGAATATAGAGTTTGAGAAATGACCGAAAATTGAGAATTGTGACACCATACCTTCAGCATCCAACTTGTTTTTCCAAATCCATTTCAGACCAATAACATAGACCCCTGTTGGTTTTGCAACCAATTCCCATACTTCAAGATGTTTAAACTGATTAAGTTCTTCTTGCATGGATTCGATCCAGTTGTCATATGTCATTGCTTCTTTAATATTTTTGGGTTCAGCTTGGCAGACGGTAAGTGCATAAATGCAATGTTCACCGTCAGTCTAAAGGCGTTGTCTAGTTACGATTGGTTGATTTGGGTTCCCAATAATGTTCACAAGAGGATGGTCTTTAGTCCAACGATGTGTGGAGGGTTGATGTTGATATACATTGTGCAGATTAGGAGGATTCAAATGGCTTGTAGATGATTCCGCAACATCAGAAGTGGCAGTTTCATTTGCAAAAGGGTTGAAGAACGCATTTGGATCATAATCTGCAGGTGGGGGTACTTCCTAGTTCAGAAGATCATCAGCGTTTTCGTCATTGGATCGGTTTTAAATTTTGTTGTTGTAGAATCAATTGGAGGTGCTTCTTCAATAGTTGTTGTTGTTTGGTGTATGGTATTGGATTATTATCGGGTTGAGCAGTGGAAACAGTTGATACATCTGGAGCACGTTGATCAATATCATCACTAAGCAGAGGAAATAGATGTTCCATTTGTTGACGAGTAATTTGTAAGCTTGGTTCAGTGATGATGGGGTTTGGGGAAGTTTAGACGGTTATGTCCGAGTTTCAATTTGTTTTGCTCAGAAGCCATTTCTGTAAGCTCATCGAAATTTGCATGAATCGTTTCCATAATCTCCCTTGTACGACGATTCCAGATCCGGTATCCTTTAGAATTCTCACAGTATCCAACAAAGACTCCAATGTCAGCTTTCGCCTTGAGCTTATCAAAGTCATCACGATCATTATTTGGGTAACAAAGAGATCCAAATACATGAAAGTGTTTTAAGTTCGGTTTGCGGTTGTGGATAAGCTAATAAGGTATTTTGTTGTGGCGTTTGGTAATCATTGAACGGTTCTGAGTATAGCATGCAGTTGACACGGCTTCAGCCCACAAGTAATCTGGAAGTTGCATTTATCAACATTGTTCTTGCAGCTTCCACTAACGTACGGTTTTGTTATTCAACAACTCCGTTTTGTTCTGGTGTTCGTGCAATTGATGTTTGATGCTCAATTCCCACTTTCTCATAATATGCACGAAGAGTTTGATTCACAAATTCAGTTCCTTTGTCTGACTGTGTTCCGGAGCTGAACTTGAATTTTCGTGAGAAAGGTGATGATCATCTGTGGAGCTTGATCTATACTTCGAAGAAAATAAACCCAAGTCCATCTTGAGTAGTCATCCATAATTACCAAGATGTAGCGTTTGCCGTTAATCGTCTGTACGCGCATCGGACCACACAAATCCATGTGAAGAAGATGAAGCACATGTTGTGAGTTGTGTTCCACCTTTGAAGGAAAGTGAGAACGAGTGCTTTTCCCTTGTTCACAAACTGAGCATAGGTGATCTTTAGAGTACCAAAATCTTGGGAGACCTTCAACAAGTTTGTAACGTGCAAGATTGGTTATGGATTGAAAGTTTAAGTGTGAAAGACGATGGTGCCATAGCCAAGATTTTGTAGATGTCGCCTTTGAAAGTAGACAGATGGGAGATGAAGCAATCATGTCTTGCATTGAGATTGTGTAAAGACTTGATGTGCGGGTTCTAGACATAAGATCGTTTCCTTGTAGATCACGAATGAAACAATTTTTCTCCTGAAAAGCAACTTCCAAATCTCCATCACAAAATTGACCGACTGAAAAGAGATTGTGACGGAGACCTTTCACATAATAAACCCTGCTAATTTCAAAGTTTCCATTGATGTAATCTCTGTAGCCCATGATAGCTGCGAAGTGATCATTCCCGAACCTGACAGTGCCAATGAACTTTGAAACAAAGTTTGATAACAGTTTGAGATTGCCTGTCATGTGCCGGGAACATCCGCTATCAACAATCCAGAGGATGATCTGTATCACCTGAATTACACACAGAAGACACAGGTGGAATAGAAGTAGAGGTGGAACCCTAAGAGTTAGAGGGTTCCGTTACAGTTACAGACGATACACACATGTTAATGATTTTGGGAATCCATTTAAATCCAAGTGTATTATGTAACCATTTATGCCATCTCCAACTAGTCTTAGCTTTGGTCTTAGTGAAGGCACTAGGTGATAAGTTCTTCCTAGGAGGTGAAGGGGGTTCTATGGATACATCAATGGTCGTAGTAGAAACATTAGTAGGCGGTTTACCTAGCACAGACTTAGAAGCATTAGTGGGCCTAGAGGTATTCCGTTTTCTATTGTTCCGCTTACGAGATAAGATAGCATTAGCAACACATTTATCATAAGAACCAGAAAACATGCTTTTACGACAACCAACACAAGATGCTTCAAATAAAACATTCAAAGTACTTAAAGGTTCAGCATTCGTTACATCACTTTTTCTATTACATTTGTCTAACGCAATGTCTAAAGTGAGTGCAACTTGAGTCTTATTCAAAGTCCTAAGGTGTTCTTCTACTTCAGAGGTCTTTATTGTTCTTTTCTTACGTCGCAACTTCCTATTCTTCCTTGATTTGCTCTTAAGCTGTGAAGTGCTAGCGTTGGGAAAAGAGGCAACTATTCCTGTTTTAGTGGAAGGAAGCACATTAGTATCTTGTGGTTTGTCATTAGGCGTTCTAGTGTCAATTTTAAAAATTCCTGGGGAAATTGCATTAGTGTTACTAATCTTATCTTGCTTAATTTTTACCAACTCCGCTTTTAAGTCATGGATAGTGTGTAACCAATCTTGATTTTCAGAGCGAGTGTTTCCATTATTTTGTAAAACTTCTTTGGTATATGCAAGATGATCATCATCATATTTTGACGCTTGAGCACGAGTCTTTTTAAGTAAATCAAATATGACACCATATTCAGTTTTGAATTTGGCAATTTCTTGTTCATATTTTGAAATTTGACACTTTAAAGACACGTTTGCATCATCCAGTTGTTCTATTTTTGGATCAAGAGATTTTGAACGCAACTGGTTGATTTTGTTTTGCAAAGCAAGTTCACGATTTTGACAATCTTTTTGACACCATTGAAGACGACGTTTTGCATTGGAAAGCTCATTTAACAATCGCTCATTTTCAATTTTTAAAGACTTGATTTGTGACACATTACCAGTATTCTCAACATTTTCAACAGAATCAACAGAATCAACAGCGATATAATCAAATGCATATGCAACAGAATGTAATAACACAGCATTAATGGTATCAGCACAGATAACATCTTCTAAGAGTCGGTCAACATGATTTCGTAACATTTTCTTTTTACATTTAGAATTAGAAATCGATGTTTCTGTTTGCTCGAAAATTGTTTTCATAAGCCCAATCTCCTTTTGAAGTTCCCGTTCCCAATAGATTGCACACATTTTTAAATTTTGGACATGTGGTAAAAGCCCTTTCTGAAAAATATCTCTTTGTTGTCGCGCAAATGGCGATTGAAAATGTTCAGCTTTTATTTCAGAATTAACTTCAATTGCATGTTCCAAAAGTTTGATGTCAGACATAAAAGTGTCAAAGTATTTAAGAACCTGACATCGTTCAGCTAATGGCTTTATTTCACTAAAAGAAGGTAAATGACCATTAATTTGTGCAACATTGGATCGGGTACCATCAGTAGAAGAGGACCCAGGAGTAGGCGTGATAACCCAAGGTGTGTTAGAATTATCTTGTTGTGCGAATAAAGTTATGGCTTTTGAATAGTTAAATGGTTTGCAATAAACAACATTTTCTATTTTTGACCGACTCTCGTCTTCTGCATCTAATTCCTCCATACGATTATATTCAACAACAGTCATAATGGAATCATCAATTCTGTGTTCTGCACTATAGACTTGAGGATCTGGTTTGAATGCTCTATGTGAAAAACGTGGTTTGTAATCAGCGAGATTCGGTCCATATCCATTTAGATTTGGTTTAAAAGTAAACTTTTGAATAGTTGTGATTGACTCACCATGTTTGTAAACAACATTTCGAAACTCTTTTATTTTGTTTTGTAAGTCGACAATTTCCTCAAGATAGTCATCTATTTGTTTCCTCGAATGCTTTTTGTATTCACAAAACTGTTTTTGACAAGTTAACAACTCAGACTTGGTATTTTGAGTTTCCGAAGTTAGAGCGTTAAGTTGTTGTTTATGATCATATTTCAATTATTCTATTTGAGACAACAAAGCATTCTTGGTTGCAACTAGATCACATATCTGTTTTTCCAAAGATTTTTCATTTTGATACGATTTAGCAAATGCGACTTCAAAACCTTTTTCACGTTTCTCTTTAGTTTGAAAAATGTTGAGTTGGAACTTATAGCATTCATTATCCTTAGTCAACAGTGCAATTTTCTCCTGTAATTTCTTATTGATGTCTTGGCACTTTTCCATTCGAGATTTTTGGGTCTTAATTAAGTTGGTCATGAGCTCAAGATCTGGATTAGACACAGGTTCAGCTTGTTCAACGTGAGTCTCAACATGATCATTATTTAGATCCTCAAATATAACCACGAAGTCAACTTGATTATCAATATTAACCATAAGGTCATCTTGATCGGCAAATATAACTACGGGATCTATTTGATTATCATTGGAATAAGATGTAGACGGCTCATGTTGAACACTCTGATCTATGCAGATGTTGGCGGAGATATCAGATCAGTAATGAATATAGTTTGATCCGGTACCTGAGACAAGCCGTCGGTGTCATACACTGGGCCTGTGTCACTCATGTGGAGTTCTTGCATATTTGCCATTAACATCACTGCTGCATTAGCCTGCCAGTCCTCTATGTCATCATCAGAATCTGCATTTGCCATGAAGCTCTGTTCCATGTTGGTAAGAGTTCCACCAGCTTCATCCTTGAGAGCCAAGAGTAAAGCCTCTTTGTGATAAGCGCTGCCTCTTGTCCTCGGCTTTGGGCATGCATTAGCCAGATGACCCTTCTCATTATAGTTATAGCATCGGATACCATTAATCCCAGTCTGAGCATTTCCCTGATCAACCACTTGAACCCTTTGTTGTTGTGGAGCACCCATGTTATTCCTTCCATTAAATCCTTGACCACTCCCCATCTGACGAACATTACCACGATTTTGAACTTCAACTCTTCCGTTGTTAACAACAGTTTGATTCCTTGTGTTGGATGAGGTACGAATGCGATTGTTGGATTTGTTAGAATATCGGCCGAAGGCTCTTGCAATCATGACAAACCCTTGTTGCAATGCGTCGAAAGCTTCTGCATCCTCATTAGATTCGCTGTAAAGTGCTTGATCATTGTTGTTGTTGTATGGAACCAGTTGATTTTCTTGTGAGGGATCATATGGTGTGATCTGAGCAGTTGGTTGTGGAGGATTAGTGAAGGTTGTTGGCAAAGTCGGGAATCGAGGATAACACGCTTGAGCCCACAAAGCTAGAGTTTGATTATCCGGAAGTGAAGGCGAAGTAGGGACTCCACGGATGATCCTTTCTTTGTCAACTTCCTTTTGTTGGGGCTTCAAATAGTAATACAACAATCCATATGTAGCATGATGAAGATTCTTCGCTTGATGGATGAAAATAACATACTTTTCTCAATCAGGACCAAGACTACTCAGGAACTTTGTGTTGACGGCAATCCTTGGCATAATGATATTATGTTTTTCCAAGTCATTAATGATGTCTGAAAATCGATGATGATATGACTCTAATGTCTCCCCTGGTTCAATCATGAAGTGTTCATATGCTAAGTAGATTTTGGATTCCATGTCTTCTTGATTGAGTTATGTGCCTTCCATTAGAAGATGAATGTGCTCCTACATTGCTTTAGTAGTCTTCTGAGCATCAACACTACGAAGTATCGGATTGGGTAATCCCAAAAGGATATATTGCATTGCAAGTTCATCGGCTTCTAAGTGTAGAAGTTGGTCAGTAGTAAGTTGATCAAGACCGACAACGTTGGTGATATCATCTCTTGGTGGATTAGCATTCGGATCTCCGGGTACAGTGAGAGTAGGCATCTGAAAAGGACCTTTAAGGATGACCTTCTTCAAAAACTTTCCATGTGGCTTCTTTTTAGGAATTGGAAATTCCATGTTAAAGTGTCGGTCACCCCAATTAAGGTCTAGCATATGTTAGCTCGTAGACGTGTCGGTATTTACGTTATTTAGTAGTTAGTTAGTTAATTATTAGCATAGTTTAGTTTAGAGTAATACCGTGGAGGAAGGACGGTCTTTACCCCGTATGCCGATCCACATCCGATAGGAGGGACGTTAGCTTTGTAACTATAAATACCCCTTCCATCCATGGAAGGGGTGGAGCTTTTCTTTAATCTAACCTTATACATTTTGTGAACCAAGTCTCTACCAAGAAACTCTCTCTCATCTCTTTCTCTCTAACTATGGCAAACATGTATTTCCATCATCCAAGACCACCCGAATCATCAACACAATAAATATAGGATCCTAACAATTGGTATCAAGAGCCATGGTTGTTGTGTCTTGATGATTTTTTTGTGGTTTCGAAACTGGTTTCAACATGTTTTGATGTTTTTGTGGTTTTGATATTTATTTGCTTATTTGAAACTGGTTTTGATACGTTTTTGTGGTCGGAATACGTTCTTTGGGTAAACAGTTCTTTACTGGTTAAAACATGTGTCCAAAACAGTCCTTTGATACGTTTTTTGTGGTCGGAATACTTTTTTTTTGTGGTCTATGGTCTTAACTGGTTAAAACATGTGTCCAAGTTAGTATTTTTGTCCAAGTTCTGTTTGTGTAAGCTTTGTCCATAGTTTGAATATCTGGTCATATTATGTGGTCAAAGTTTACATCAATGTTATCAAAGTTATGCAGTCAAATGGTCTCATCTTGTGGTCAAAATGGGCATAAAACATGAATATTCATAGCAGTTTTTCTGGGTAAGTATGAAGACGGTCGGAATATCTTAGTCGGAAAACTCATCGAAAATAGTCAAATCTTCCTAGCGACTTGCTACTATCACTGGTGGCGACTTGTCTTTACAAGTCGTCTAGATTCATTGTATTGAAGTAGCGAGTTGATTAACAGAAATATGTAGCGATTTGTTAAGTTTAATGACCTAGCAACTTGTATTTACATGCTATCGACTTGACTCAAATACTTAGCTAGCGACTTGTGACTAAAAAGGTAGCGACTTGATATTTATCAAGTAGCGAGTTGTGCTTAGATGATGTAGCTACTTGACTCTTGTTAGCAACTTGACTCTAAAAGTTAGAGACTTGACTGAAAGGAGATGAAGAAGAAGCTAAATGACTAAGACCACAAGACCAAACCAAATACCAAAACGACTTGACCTCTGTTTCAATACATCATCAGTCCAACATCATTCAAAACTGAAAAAGACCATGTTCGAGGGTCAATCTCAGCCTTGCCAACTCTAATCCATACCAAAAACGTCTTCAACAATTAATCCTAATCTTGACTCACCAAAGGACCCTCGCAATCACTCCTCAACTCTCATCTAATCTATTCACGTGTTAAACGAAATGAAAACATACTCGATCTTAGACTAGTTCCTCGTTAAATTGTAACCTTTCTAAGACTTTTATGTGGAACTTGTATCATCATTGACCAAATTTATGAAGTCTTGCCTTAAATAATATCCGAATACTCAAGAATGATTGATAACATCATTGTTATAATCACCTCTCTTTCAATTCGTTAAGACTCTAGACTCAAACAAATTGAAACAATACCTACCTTGAAGCGTTTGGGTGATGTCGAAGCTTTCTCATGACCCTCTTTGCCATCCCTGTGGCTGTCACGATGTCACTCAAACCATCCCTGTGGTGAGTATACATCGTGGATACTATGGGGAGAATAATTTGTGATTAGGGTTGTTTAGGGTTTGATGATTAAGAGTGAGATGAGAGATATCTGGAGTAGTGAATAGATTAAGAGAGGGGCGGATCATTTTGTGGAGATTTTTTAGGGTTTAATCCAGATGGGTGGCGAGTTGTTTGAGAGGATAAAGAGGCGTGTATTTTTTTGAGAAGGATTAGGGTTGCAGTGACTCAGGGATGTGGTATTTTATACCCCGATAATTAGGGTAAACTTCTTATTGGATCGGATCTTGATTTCGTGGGCTGCAATGGTATAACTGTGACCCACGATGTACATTTTGTTGAAATAACTTGGACCGAATATTAATATGCTTGTGAGGGTTATGATAAACATTGTGTTCCCTATTTGGGTGATACAATTTATTTTGCTACATTTGGTTATTTATTTGAGTATGTGTGTAGTATGTCAATGATTAAAACCGGATATGGGCGTGAATTGATATGTTAGAATCAAGTTTGTTTATGTTCGGTTTGACTGGGTGGGATTTTTATTTGGATCACTTGGTGCATTCTGAGAAAAGTCATTGGACCGGGCTTGAGTTGTATAAGTGATGACTTGGTTTTGGATAATTGACAGATGGGCTTCTTATAATAGGAGATTTAGATAATGAGATTTGATGATGAGATCTTATGATGAGGTTTGTTGTGATATGAGGTTTGTTACTTTGGTTTATACACTTTCACGAAGAATGCTATTTCACGGCTTAAATTAATGGTTGAACAAAGTTGACCACGGGGTTGTTTGGACGGTATTTCTTATTTGGATTTGAAGTGAGGTCTTCTGGGCATGTTTACTTATTTCGTCTTCTTTCTTTCTACCCCTCCACGAAGATGACTTGTTTGGGCAGTTATAGAGTGTGATAAAGACTTGGCTATTTAGTTACGTGTGTGACTCTTTCTCACTTAACCCACAACGTAGTTATCACTTCGGTGTCTCACTCAGTTGAGAATGTCAAGAGGTTTTGTACATCGGGTACACCGTTTCTTTTTCACAAGGATTAGTACAAGTTTAAGTAACAAATCTGGAGAATTTTACTTCATGATCAAGTTTGGCATATCGGGTTTACTTCACCATATGGTCACCATAATAGCCGACAGAATTCGAGAATGGTATCTACCAAAGTGTTTGATGTTGTTGATGTTGGATAATGAACCACTGATGAACCGCTGCACATTCACCTAAAACAGAAATTCACTGAAACTAAAGTTGTCATAATACATTCAAGCTGACATTGTTTATGGTTTTGTCTTGATTTTGTAAAATCCCGCGAAAGAAACTATTTCTCGGTTTAAATCATAAACTTGTAAAATCCCGTAACAATGGAAACATCCTGGTAAAAGTAAAGTGCATTTCTGGATCTATCTTACGGTTTATTCTTGGTTTTGTAAAATCCCGCGAAAGAACCTATTTCTCGGTTTAAACCATAGAATTGTAAAATCCCGTATTGATGGAACCATCTTGGAGAAAGGAAAGTGTATTTCGTGATCTTATTTGATGCTTTGGTGCTACGTTTCGTTTCAAGAAGGGATAAACGGGTGTACTTAATGAATTGGATGTGTGTTTGGATATTTGTCATGGCAGTTTGGTTATTACAAGGTTTTATGGGGTTATGTGCATTTAACCATGGTCGGGATGAAACCATTATCAAAGTTCGTTTAAATGTCAAAGAAGGCTAGATTTAAGCTTTTAACAAGAAGATGTAACAACGGCGTTAATTCAGTATTATTTATTTGAGGTTGAAGTGAAATATCACGGGCGAGTGTACTTAGTATTTGAAGGTATTGGGGATGGTTGGATGAAGATTCTTCATGATCCTTGTTCGAGCTTATTATCAAAAACGAAGACTTGGAAATCTAGTTATTGTTGGGTGTCTTTTACCTTTTCTTTTACCACTTGGGGGTATTGGGCTCTTACCACTGCAAAATAACTATCACTTTAAGGAGTTACGTTGTAGTGCTCAGTGTCACATTCAATTGTGGATTTTCAAGAGGTAATGTACGTCTCATGCTTGATGGTTGGTTGGTTGAAGAGTATAGAGTACATAGAGAGTACTTAGAGATGCTAATGGAAATCGTCACCGCTCTTTGTTTCATATGTGCAAGTTTAAATCACGAAGTTCGGGTAGTTTACTTCGTGGTCAAATTCATTGTATCGGGTTTTCTCCATCACCTTGTCACTACAAAGAGCCTAATGAATGATAATGGGGTTGATTACATGTTTTGCCAAAAGAGATTGAAAAGAGAGAGATTATGACGTATGAACACAGCAGTTCATGCCTCGTACTCTAAAGAAAAGAAATGTGTACGCTTCAGTGCGCATTATCTTCGTAAGAAGAGAAATCTTCTCAGTTATGACCATTCTCATCAACATGCTTCATGCTTTTTCCATGTGCTTTTGATTATCAAGTGAACCGGGCTACTGTTGATTATTTTCTTATTCCACTTGCTCAACTATAATGAAGATGGAGACATCATGTGCTAATATTATGGGGAGAAGTGTGAATAGACTACATTTGGTTAAGATATTCACTTATTCAATCAAGAATGGCAACTCCGTGTGCAATTCTTGAGGGGAGAAAAATGTGAATTTCTTGCATGGTTGATTGATTTCTGAGATAAAATGGTCAAACGGCTCCAAACTCATGTAAGAACCGAGCTTCTTCTTATCGGGTCATCTTTACATGGAGTTTTCTTCTATGAGCCGTTGGTTGACATCTTCATACCGGCTGATATGATTATCGACAAAGTGCTTCCGGTTAATGCTTCACGTACACATCAACATGATGATTCCGAACGATCTTTCTATTCTTGTTTGATGTGATTGGTAGTTTGGTGTTACCACTTCGTGTGTTCGTTGCGGGCTGATTGATGATTTCCTTGATGAACATCTTTCTGTTCTTGTTTGATTGGGAGGGATCTTAATTTAGGGGATTTTCAAGATGTTAGTTAATTGGGATGCTTTTTGGTGTGTTGAGGATGTTAACTATCTATCCCCAAACTGACAATCTTGAAGAAGGTCGAGTCTCTGTCGGTTCTACATTTTCTACAGTATGTTAGAAGACTAAAAGACGAGTTGTATTTGATTATCAAAAGACTTCTTCTTATTCTGGGCATTTATTAAAAGATTGTCGGTTTAGGGGAGAGCACTAATTGGGGGAGAGTGAAATGTCGAATTTAATCCCCAATTAGACTTGCTCATATTCTTCAGCAAGTTGATTCTCACAAGAGCTCAAGTGTTCTTCTCATTAGATTTCTAGTATACGGGCTTACAAAGAGTTGCTGATTCTGAAGTATCAAAACCAGCAAGGGGGAAGGAGACACGTATCTAAACGCGAGTAAACTTGATGAGCTTGATTCTTCTAAGTGGTTGAAGATATCCCTGGAAGACTATTGTCATTACCGCAGAGAAGCTCAAAGTTTGACTCATGGCGTCTAGTGTTCTTATTCCAACTATGTGGGGGAAGAGATGGAAGAGTTAGTTTCTGAAGATGAAAGAGGTACAAAAGTGTGTGATGATTTTGATGTTATCACAATCATCAGGGGAGAGAGATTTTGTACATTGGGGATGCTCGGTTGTTTTACTTGAGGGCTTAATCATGATTCGAGATATAATCACTTATTCGGTGTTGACATCCGCAGAGATTGTCACCGCAGAGATAATCATGATTCAGCCTGCTTCTTCAATGTTATCGGTTATTCTCTCTTTGGGCATTGGGTACTTCGGGTTCTTGAGCTTCATACACTTTCTTCAGGGGGAGAGAAAGTATACATCGGGGTTATTCTTTGGCTATCGGACTTAATCGCTACCGATGGTATAAGTTTCTTTGTCTTCGGGTATATGTGTATTCGGGTTCGTGAGCTCTAGTCTAAGAGACAGACTGCATCAATTCAACTACGTGGGGGAAGTGGTCTCTTGACACCTTTTGGAATGGATTGCTTCTGACTTCAGTGGTTATGAAATTTGAGAAGATTATTTATGAGTGGGATGATACGTTGTTGTTCTTCTTCTTGATGATATATTCCCGAATGGAGAATCTCGATTATCGTTCTTAAATGGAGCAGCGGGATTTATGATAATGGTGTGCTTCTTCGTGCACCTGGCTAAGAGAAGCTTGAAAGAAAGCTTTGAATCTGCTCAGCTAAAGGATTTTCGGTTTGGGGGGAAGCTGCCAAAGTATCACTTTCAGATGGTTCAATTTCTTTCTTCAAAGCAAGAGCCTCGGAAGCTTTGGTAGTGAAAGTTTTAGGGATGATGACTTCTATCTTCTACAACGGGCTCGCTCGATATCCTTATCTCGGTACTCGTATCATCATCTTCTTAAACTATATCATCTATTATATCTTTGTATATATTTATCAAAAACAAAATACAAAAATATAAAACCAACAAAAACCAAATAGAAAAATATAAAACCATAAAAAACCCATAAAAATCAGAAAATCTAAAAATATCAAAAATATGTTTTTCTCAAGACATGTCTTCTGGTATCGATAACATCTGCGGTCTTAGAAATGTCATTCAATAATGGCACGGGACCATAGATGAAGTTCGAGCAGGAGGTGTAAATATTCTTTTCCAAAACATGTCTTAAAACTATGGCTTGCAGTTACTTCAGACTGTAACCCGTGCTTAAACCATGGCTTGCTATTATTTTCGATAGCAATCCACTCTTCAAGGAAGGAAAGTGTTGCGCTAAACCAATTTTCAAATATTTCGTGCACTTATCCTATAACAAAACAAGGAAAGCATGTCGTCAAAAAGACTGCTGTTCATACACAAATGTTTTTCCGTCTAAAATTCTTCAGGAAAATATTTGTTGTTTTTCAAAAATGGTGGTAAATGAGTTGCTTTATAATCAATCAGATTCAGAGTTTTCGTATAAATTGAAAAACTCAATCAATGACTTCAGCGCTTTCAATCTTTTCATAAAATGAGTCATTGATTGAGGGGGAGAATGTTTTCAAATTTACATCATCTAACGGACTTTCTTAATTATCCTACGTGCTTAATTAAAATATATAATTGCCTATGTTGAAGGACTAGGTTTCTAGGATGTGATTGTTAGGATTAGATGATTATAGTTTGATGAACACATTATTCCCATACCTTATATGAACTGATTGATACCATACCTTATATGAACTGACTGATATGTTGAATTGACTTGAATTAGTCGATTGTTGTTTGGGTGATGTCGACCACCATATATCTGTATGTGTGTTCACTAACGTATGCAGGTATATTGGTATATAAGAATGTTCCCGATCCGGATCCCACAATTGAAGATGATTGGATGCCGAAAGAAAAGGGTAACTATATCATGGGTTGACAAATGAAGAAACGGAGCTTAATTAGACTTCTATGAAGAGTTGGCATAAATGCAACGTAAGAGGTCTCACTCATCGAGATGGTTTTCTTCTAAGTGATTGAAGAAACGGAGCTTAAATTTGACCTAAGTTGGCATTAAAATGCAACGTAAGAAGTCTCACTGCATCAGCAGACGGTTTTTCTTCCAAGCCCTACAGCAGCAACATCAACAGAAGCAGCTCAACCACCTAACATATCTTTGTGCAGGATACCATTTTTAAACAATTTTGAAAAAAAATTGATTAAATTGTTTTGAAAATGGAAAATATTGTTTTGAAAATAAACTGGACTAAATTTTGAAAATCACCGGACTTTATTTTATCAAAACCTAAGTCACTCAATCAACGACTACGGTCATCGATTGAGGGGGAGAGTGATTTAAAATAAAATATTTTCAAACGATATTTCTTCATAAAAGTCCATTTTGTACGAAAATAAGTGGTGATCTAAAGATTTAATGTTATGTCATGGTATGATCTTTCTTTTGATTCAAGATCTTTCAAAATGAAATTTTTTCTGTTCTTGTTTGATTGTGAAATTGTTTTGTTTTACTTAAAAGATCTCTTAAAAACTATCATACCTGACACTAACAATCTTTAATGTCTATAATTGGTCCTCTATCAGTCATTCTTCAAAATTAAATCTTGTCACGTCTTTCCCCAAACTTTTCTAAATGATTTAAATCAGATGGGATCACAAATCTCAAATGGTTTGATATTTTTGATCGGGGGAGAGATCGTGATTTAAATCTCAAATATGTTTAAATGGAATTGGTTTTAGTCCTTTAAAGTCACTCCTGCCTCCATGTGCCAAATGACTTCAAATATACAATGCACATGTTGAGGAGGAGGATTTATCCAAAAACAAGATGAGTTTTTAAATCAGGCGCATTTTCTCCCATGTTTTCTAAACCTTATTAAATCACTTGGGATCCAAAATCTCAAAGGGTTTGATATTTTTGATCGGGGGAGAATTTGTGATTTAATATGAAATTTGATAAAGGATGATCTATTTGATTCAAAAGTGCTAGTTCTCTCTAATATGTGCTAAACTCTTTCGGTTATCGATGCACATATTGAGGGGGAGCAAATGGTTTCTTAATGGCTTTTGAAATCGTGGATGTGCTTCAAATGAACTCTTGCCTCTATGTGATAAAATGATTTCAAATATCCTATGCACATATTGAGGGGGAGAATTTACCAAGAAAATCAAATGGCTTTTTCTACGGAAATTGTGATCAAAGAAATTATTTCTAAAGAACTCTTGCCTCCATGTGCTAAAACAATTTCATAATCATATGCACATGTTGAGGAGGAGCATTTCTAAATGATCAAGACTATTAAGGTACAAAATGCTTTGATCTCGTATCACAAGTACCTTGATTGTTTTTCCAAATGATTTTTCACTTGGTTTCATGGAAGAATGAACAATACCAAAAGACCGACCAATTTACTTTATGCATGGTGTTATAAGGATGGTTAGGTTAGGCATTCGTTCCCACGATCCAGCCAGAGCCGGAGGGATCTACCTAGGGACAATCCACTAGATAGTGTAGAGTCCTTAGGTATGATGAAAAAAGGAGAAAAATGAGAAATGGGAAGAGTGCGGACTGAGACAGAGCTAGATCTGGAATAAACCCAACAAGGTTCTAGTTATGAAGTCTCGGTAAGCACTGAAGGGGTTGAAGAATGAAAAAGAAATGAAATGAGAAAAGGGTGAAAAGAAATAGCCATTCATTAATTCAACCTTAGGCGTGAACCGGGTTCAATACATATGCTATTGGTGTTTACTAAGGTAACACTGGTATTGAAGACAAGACGTCATGGACCCAAAGGACGATGCACTAAACTTCCCAAGCCACTCAAGTTCCTCTTAAAAGGGCTTGTTTCATTCTCACGGGGAACCGACATTATCTATCGACTTTCTCTTAGAGATTGTTGATATTGAAGAAGGAGACCCTCTCCCTAGTCTCCGGCATAGGAACCAAAAATGCACTATTGAGTCTAGAGCCAAGAGATCATCCACAATATCTCATTAGGACACAAAGTTAATGAAGACTTGTTGTTTCACACAATGTGGAAAGTAAGTATATATTAAGAGTCCTACGCTTTATCCTTGTGGTATTGCCAGAACATCCGAGTGATATGTAAGTATTCACGATAAAGATGGAAATCCTTCTAGAGCCAACATCAAACAAGCTCTTGGTGGGTGACATGTGAGATCTTGCAAAAGATCAAGCTTGTGACAACTGGATAGAAACAATGGGGCGATTCATTATTGAATCAACCTTGGTCCAGGAAATGTATTGACGGATACATTTGAAAAACCGGTCGTTGTGCTTAACAATTCTTTTCTCTAGCACATCGACTGTGTATTAATCTTTCAAAATTAAAAGGGTATTTATGATTGAAATTGATTTTTCTTATAAAACCTTCGTCGTATTGCAAAACTCTTTCTTCAAGCAATACGCGATTGTTTTCAAATAATTTTGAATCAACCACTAAATCTCAATTTACTGGTTCACTCACTCCGTGTTGTCTTCTTTGAGACGTTCCGGTCTGAGAACGGCTAGAACAATGCGAAACCCTCAAGGAGATTCTTGAATTATACCGATCCGCAGGCGATACTTGTACTTGATCAGCGGGAACCGTGGGCCGTGTACCTCAATTCAACGAAAGTGGTCAAAGACACTTTCGTGTGTTTTATTGCTAATTGTTGTTTGCGGTACATTTGGGCGGTTGCGGTGATCGAATTGAGGAGTCAATCCAAAGCCGCATGCTCACAGCATCCACTCTTATTTGAAGAAATCATGACTGGTGCATATCTACATAACCTGCTCGATATTTTTATACTATGCTTCCTTTCACGCTGCGCAAATATCTTGAACCAGTAAAAGCTTCCGCTACTCTGATGAAAGATGTCATGATCCAAAAGTGTGAGCATGTCGGTCCAAAAGTCACAACATCACATGAAGGCAACACAACTATGGATGATCCAGAGAGATTTGTTGTGGCTGATGATCTCAATGAAAGCTCGAAGATCATCAAAGATGTGGATCAGTTAAAGGCCTCCACTGAAAGTACAAAACTATGCGGACTTTGAAGTATCACTGCTAAAGCACAAGATTGCGGATTTGAAGAATTGAAGTCTACGAGCTCAAGAACGAAGTCAAGAAAAGAATGCTAGGATTCAAAATGTAAATCATGGGGTGACCTCCCTTAGGGGGAGATTGTTAGGAATTGGAAATTCCATGTTAAAGTGTCGGTCACCCCAAAAATGGTCTAGCATATGTTGCTTCGTAGACGTGTCGGTATTTACGTTATTTAGTAGTTAGTTACTTAATTATTAGCATAGTTTAGTTTAGAGTAACACCGTGGAGGAAGGACGGGTCTTTACCCACTGTATGCCTGATCCACAGTCCGATAGGAGGACGTTAGCTTTGTAACTATAAATACCCCTTTCATCCATGGAAGGGGTGGAGCTTTTCTTTAATCTAACCTTATACATCTTGTGAACCAAGTCTCTACCAAGAAACTCCCTCTCATCTCTTTCTCTCTAACTATGGCAAATATGTATTTCCATCATCCAAGACCACCCGAATCATCAACACAATAAATATAGGATCCTAACACTTCTTTAGATCACAAAACCTAAAGAACCGTATCACCCATTGATCGTAGTTTCCGGGAGTGAGCATTGGAGGTCTATCAAGGGATCCAGCTTCATGAATGGATTGTTGGCTACTTAAAGCTTCACACATCTTTGCAAACCAAGACGGTTCCTTTGGTATAGTACCATTCATAGCATACTTGGCGGGATATTGATTTTGAAAGTATGTGTAGTGTTGTACTTGTTGACTAGGGTTTGGTGGAACCATTTGTGGTGGAAGAGGAATTGCTCCTTATTGTTGAAATTGTTGCACTTGTTGTGGAGATGGTGGAGGATATTGTTGATAGAATTGTTGTTGTTGTTGTTGAGGATACACATGAGGAAAGTAGCTAGAGTATGGTGGTTGAGACATCTTGAAACTTGTGTTGATGATGGATCTTTGTAGTCGAATGAAACAATGTTGATGAAGTAACGTTATGCGTAGAAACCAGCTTAGGCGTAGAAATCACCTTACGCGTAAAACCGCCTTACGGCGTAAAGAAAGTTACAGTAGTGAAAGCTTAAGCGTAAACTTGAGGAAAAACTTAGCTTAGGCGTAAACCAAAGACTTAGTAGTAGAATCCTTATGCGTACGATTTGCTTATGCGTAAGACAAGCTTAGGCGTAAGAAAATGCTTAGGCAAAGAAAGATGCTACGCGTAAATTTTGAAGCTTAGGCGTAAAACTAGGGTTTTGCCCAAAAATCCTTTACACTTATATCGATGTAAAAGATATCCAAAGTCGAAGTGTTTTCAGGCTTATCCAAGCAAGAAAAACACTAAGTAAACCAAAAAGACATGTACCAACTATCACCAAAAAATTTTTCTGATCTGCCTTTATGATCTAAAGCTTCTCCTTATCAAAACCAAGCTCAAAAACTATTCTACACACGTAAACTTTCAAACTTGCTAAAACTTAAATGCCGCTATGCTACGCATAGAGACCATAGAGCTTACATGTTAGGTCACCATAGTAAAACTAGGGTTTTGTTACGTGATGTATTATGTGCGAATGAACAACCAACCTTCTAAGGAAGGTAGAAAGTACCAACTATCACCAAAATGATTTTTCTGCAGGTATGTTTGGCAAAATTTGTTGTAAGTTGTATGTTGTAAGTCTGCAAAGCTGTTAATATGAAATGCAAGTGGTAACATTTTTCCAATAAAAGTGTTTAGATAAATTAAAACCTGATTTTAACGATGAAAAGCTTCAATATCACCAAAATATTTTTTTTGCTATATTACACAAAAGTTTTAAACTTGATGATCTAAAGCAACTGATATGAGATTTTCTCCTTACGCGTAGACATAACTACGATGGCGTCGTCAAAGAAAAAACCAAGCAGGTGTTCATTGTTAAATTATTCTACACACGTAAAAAAAACTTGCATACGCAATTTAGTTTCACTAAACTTGAGTGCCCCTTGTAACCATCCAACAACAATCATGAAAATACACTCACATGATATGATATATAACCATAAAAGGCAAATGAGTTTGGTTGACTGTCTTTTTTTGGGTACTTTTTGTTAGTCTCTTATTTAAACTTAAACTTTAACCGAATATTGGGTAAAATAGTTTTCACTTAATCGACGATGTTTTTTTTAATTTATATGGAATTGTTGTCTCTTTATATCTCTCTGCCGTTAATACAAACAACACCTACTTGAAATATAGTTATATATGATTCCAACAACTTTTAAATAGAAGCACAAACAAGCAATTTGAGAACCAAGTTGTAATTTGAGCTTGACGTGAACCCATGCGTAACAAAAACTTATACATTAAAATATGAAGATTATTTTACATATTTTTTTTGCTATATTCAAATTCTTTATTTATTACCGCACAGATATCAATTGTTATAAATATAATCATGGCGTCGCTAAAGAAAGAATCATCAAATGACCTTTGATCTCCAAACGTCGGGTAAAAACTTACTCTTCAATTTCTGTTTTCGTTATCCTAGTGTAGATTAGATTTATTTGCATAACGAAATATAATCACCGGAGGTTAACTTTGTTTGACACCACCAAATGAGTTTGGTTGACTGCCTTTTTGGGTGGGAACTTTTTGTTAGTCTCTTTGTACCGATAAACACTAGCTCGTTTGAATAATCACTTATCACCATTCTGAACAATTCCAGAAGAGCATCATCAGCCACAATATATCAATAGTGTCGGATGAACAAACATGGGCTTTCTACATAAGTCTTGCCGTTAATACAAACATAAAAGGCAACCTATTACACACGTAAATGTAAAAGAAAAAGAAAACACACACACACTGTAGTTATAAGATGTAACAACGTATATAAGTAATTTTACATTTTAATGACTCCAAAATATTTTATAAAAAGTTACTTATTTAAAATAAAAGTTTGAAGTTGATGTAAACGTGATTATTTTACATAAAGGCTTTAAATTTCATTCTTTATTTATTACATAAGTTATATAATGTGTTAATAGATTTTTTTAATGTAATTTGTATTTTTATTTAACAAGTCATTGTTGTGGATACTAAAAACGTTATAAATATAATCATACTGAATGGCGTCAAAGAAAGTGTGCATCGGGTAAAACTTACTCTTCATTTTGTTTTCGTGAATTCGTTTCACCAAACATGATATAATCTTCAATTATTTGAGGTTTATTGGTACCCATGAAAATACACTCACATGATATGATATATAGATTTATAACAGGAACAATTAAGTACACCAAATGAGTTTGGTTGACTGTCTTTTGGGTGGGAACTTTTTGTTAGTCTCTTATTTATCATTGTATCGCCACCAACCTTCTAGGTTAAAAAGTTTCTTGGTTTACAAGTCTTTATATAGCTGTCAAAAGGAAAGGAACTAGGGCAACACACAAGTTCCCTTCATTTCCTTATTGGATATGGGCCAAGGCTTATGGGCTTTCTACATAAGTCTTGCCGTTAATACAAACATAAAAGCCTAATTAAGCAACCTATTACATGTTAATTACAAACACTTGAAATATAGTTATATAGTTTAGGAGTGATTCCAACAACTTTTAAATAGAAGCACAAACAAGCAAGCGTAAATGTAAAAGAAAAAAAGAAAATAATCCCAAACATTCCCTTAATCACCGAAGATGAATTCAGGTATGTTTGGCAAAACTTGTTGTAAGTTGTATGTTGTAAGCTGCAAAGCTGTTAATATGAGCTGCAAGTGGTAACATTTTTCCAATAAAAGTGTTTGATAAATTAACTGTTAACTGTAGTTATAAGATGTAAAACAACATAAATGAACATATTTATAATTGCAAACAAATGTAAAACATAAAATTAGTATGGTTGGAGGGTATATAAGTAATTTTACATTTTAACAGCTCCAAAATATTTTATAAACTTCATGAATCAGCTTTCATTTTGGAGTTACTTATTTAAAATAAAAGTTTGAAGTTGATGTATTTAAATGAAGATATTTTTTTAGAAGATTATTTTTGTAACAAAAAAACTTATACATTCAAAAAAGCTCCAAATAAATGCCTAGCAAAGAGGGCTTAAGGCTATGCACAATGAAGATTATTTTACATATTTTTTTGCTATATTACATGTTCAGTCTTTGTATATTGATTTTTTTCTTATAAATGACATTGGTTAATATTAAATTTGCTTTAAATTTCATTCTTTATTTATTACATAAGTTATATAATGTGTTAATAGATTTTTTTAATGTAATTTGTATTTTTATTTAACGAATGAAAAATTAATAAAGTTTAAATTTGTTGGTTTAAAAAGTTTGAATTTAGAAAATAAAAATAAAAAAGTCATTGTTGTGGATACTAGATCGTCTAAACGTTGTCAAAGAGAGAGAGATCTGATATGAGATGCAAAATAAAGAAAAGAAATAGTGACCTTATACCACTTATAAAAAAGCAAGAAAAACGCAAAAAAGAAAAGCAGACTCTGACTAGTGATTTATTTGTGTGAAAAATGATGTAAAATAAAAAATAGCCAAATCAATTGTTATAAATATAATCATACTGAATGGCGTCGTCAAAGAAAGAATCATCAGCAGCAGCAGGTGTTAACAAAAAAGTATGGTTGTATTCATTGTTACTCACTATTCAATACGGTGCTCAACCTTTGATCTCCAAACGTTGCATCGGGTAAAAACTTACTCTTCAATTTCTGTTTTCGTTATCCTAGTGTAGATTAGATTTATTTGCATACGTAAATATAATCACCGGAGGTTAACTTTGTTTGATTCACTTGACAATTTAGTTTCACTGCCAAACATGATATAATCTTCGAATTATTTGAGGTTTATTGGTACCTGGCATGTAACACCAATATTAGTGCCCCTTGTAACCATCCAACAACAATCATGAAAATACACTCACATGATATGATATATAACCATAAAAGGCTACAGGTTTATCGGTACCAGATTTATAACAGGAACAAATTAAGTACACCAAATGAGTTTGGTTGACTGTCTTTTTTTGGGTGGGAACTTTTTTGTTAGTCTCTTATTTATCATTGTATCGCCATGACGAGGAATGGCAAATTGGCTATCTACCGTATAAACACTAGCTCGTTTCTGATTGAATAATCACTTAGGTCTTGCTCACCAGTATAATGTAGTGTATTGAAGTTAAAATAGTTTCTTGTGTAAACAATTCTGAACAAGCTTTCCACAACATATTACTGGACAAGCTTGTCCAGGAAGAGTTAGAATTATTCAAGAACCACCGAATATTGGGTAAAATAGTTTTCAAGAAATTTTGTATTAATTTTTGGAATGTGGTATGTAAGATCAAAGCATATCTGTAAAATTGTGACAAATGACAAGTGCAGCTGTCGCGAAAAGCTGCCACCACAATGTAGGATAGTGAGCCTTAGTTTATGTGTTTATGAAGTACTAAGGCTGTTTATATGTATCTAGTTCCTCTCTCAGATAATTTATTGTTATCAGAGCTTGGAGACGCCATATTACTGACGTATGTTTTTTTAATTTATATGCGGGAATTGTGGCGTCTCTTTATATCTCTGAAGTTGTTGCATCTTTTTTTTTTTTTTTTTTTTTTTTTTTTTTAGTTCTTTTAGTTTTCAAATTCTGCCGTGCTATTCCTTGAAAGCTCAGGGTCCATATAGCTAATGTTTTCAATTTAAGGCTTTTTCAGAACCAGAAACTTAAAAGTCTTCATGTTGAGTTCAACTATCTCCACTTGTCTTCTAGCTTGTTTTCTTCACATAGTTCTGTCACTTCTGTCTCCATTGTCCAAGTCTTCAGTTTATACTTTCTGACCCTGCATGTTGTATGATCTGATTGTTGCATCCAGCTGTGATCATAGGTGCACCCCTATCTAGACCACCACATGATTTTTTGTAGCTCATTTCTGTCATAGTGTTGATAGCTAATGGGTTCCAAATATGCCCGAAAATAGTATTCTTTAATAATATTGTAAGGAATGGCATGTACTTGTTCATGTGCAGCATCCATTTCATTAGGAATTGATGATATTTTAACAATACCTTCTAAAAGATGGCTAGTTCAAGACGCTGAACAACAAAGTTTTATTTTGGAAAAATACCATCATTATGGGAATGTACATGCGGTAGAAAAATTACGTCAATCGATCGAGATCTGGTATGCCACAAGTGAATATTTGCGACAAGAAACTCACCAATTTAAACATATAATTTGGAACACTGCCAATTGGTATTCAACAATTTGGAGTCGTTTTGATCAAGTTTAGGCCAGCTTATTTATTTATAAGTTATGTGACCAGTGAAACTATTTTTCAATATGGTAGTAGCAAAAAGAATCTTTTGGAAAAGAATTTAGTAATTTCCAAAGTCATGCACACAATTGAAAATATCTAGCCTTGTTTTCTTGGTAAGTATTAGCTAGTTGTACAGGGAAACTTTGAGGAGACTAAACAACACAAACAAGATCATAATGCCAATACAAGATAGGTTTAGAGAAATTTGATCTTGAAAAGATACAAAAAAAGGATGTAGAAACTTATCTATATCTACATATTACTATTACTTTACTACATATACAGAGAAAACACATTTGCTGAAAACTTAAAAACTTAAAAAATTGTGTAATGTTGTTAGACTAAAATACCCCAATTTATTAAATATATAAATACTTAATTACAATCCAAACCACTAATTTTCTTCACCTTCACTTACTCCGCACCCATATATGAAATAAATGCACACACAAATTAATGCTACTATACATCGTCGCCGCTATGTGTGGGTGATCGGCTAGTTGATTTTAATACTGGAATACATCCATGATATGTTTTGGGCTGCCCAATGGTTACTTTAGTGAAGAGTGATTGTCTTGATCGTTCCTCGACATGATTACAAGTTTCTGGGTTTTAACGATGCTAGGTTAGGAATTTATATTAGGTAAGTAATAGAAACATGCAATGGATGGTTGTTTAGATATCATCAAGACTTTGTTTATTTGGTAGCTATGTGACAATCAAGACATCTTTCTAATGTATTTTAGTGTATACATAATTTCTTTATCTGCTACACAGGATTGTTTTCTCTCATGTAACTTGTTCCATCTGCTCTTAAAAAGGTAACACTTCCTTTTTCGGGTTGTTCAAAAATTTGCAGCGTTTGTTTCTTGGGTATGTTTTCAAACATACATTACTTTTCTGCTTCTTATTAGTTACTAATTCAAATTAATAACTTTGATTGTGGTTCAGAATTTTTCATTAGTTAGTCCTTAGTAACTAATTGTCATTTTGGACATTTAATTGGATGTCAAACATTCTGTGTAAGCTATGTGCAAGCCAGACGGTGTATTTGTTCTAGAAGGAGTAGATTATAATGGTATTTATTGCTATTAGTTATGCCAGATAAACTAGTTATTTGTTCTCTACATAATGGCGTTGTACATTTTATATGCGTAAAGAGATGTAGTCCCTGAGTGATCATGGAATGTAAATCTATTTACCAATACTTACGGTATAAAGGTGGCCAACCCTAAGGTTATAACTTGATTGTATCTTGCTATATCTTCAGGAGAGAAGTGATCGTGACTTCATCTGTTTTGGCATGCGAGATAGTAAAGGTACTGTATATACTTCTTTTATGTGTCATGTATTTTTATATATTCAAGTTTATGTATTTATGTGCGTGCACTTGTCATAGGTTACTTGTGCACTGTTTCTCATGGCAAAAGAGGGAAGTTTGAATAAAGCATTGAGGGAATGGACTTTGCTTGGCTCATTAAGTGCATCAGGACTACCTGCAGCTATATATGCACTGCAAAATAGCTTGTTGCAGATTTCGTACAGGAACCTTGATTCCCTGACATTCTCAATGTTAAATCAAACAAAGTTAATATTCACAGCATTGTTCACATATATAATTTTAAGGTATGTTGTTGATGTATATTTATTTTTATATTATTTTTTAGCTGACAGTTCAGTGTTGCTGCGTAATGCACACACACTATACATATATTGTGTTTAGAGATTTACCAGTCAGCCTAAGCCATTGAGCAGATCGAAACCGGACCCAAAAGGTCTGGACCCGGTTTAACCTCAGTAAAGGCCCGACCTGGGTCTAGGACCAAACTAGGATTCAAATTAAAAAAATAAAAAATAAAATATTCTGCTTTGCATTCCTCCCAAAAGCCATAAACGGTAAAAGTGACATTATTTAATCAAACCTGTAAGGCTTTCTAACTTTTTCATAAATTGCTAAACGTCTTTTTGCCAATTTCGTGGAGCCATTTCACCAAAGTTGGAGTTTTATTTTATGAATCTTAGTATTAGAGGTGGCATAAGGGACGGGTTGGGCTCAGGTTCGAATGGGCATGGGTCAAATGGAAATACGGGCTCGGGTAAGACGGACCGATATAAATAAGAACCCCAAATGACTAAAACAGAAACTAATAAATATGCATCAAGTGTCGTTTTCTTCTTTTGCAACATTAACGTCAAACAACTTTTTGCTAATATTGAAATCGTAGACTAATGTGATATTTGATTAGCAACAAAGTAACCATTGTTCTTTCTAACTAAAAAGAAAAGTAAAGTATGATATTATTAGGTTTTTAACAAGATATATCATACAGCAAACAAAGTCAAAATCTAAAACCTACACAAAGATGAAAATACAGCAACGTCACGGTAATTAAAAGACGTGAGTAAACCAAAGGTTTTTGGCCCCCATCAACCAAGAGGTTGTGGGTTCAAGTCTCGTTGGAGGCATGTGAGTTATTATGTGTGATAGGTGCATGGGTTGTATGAATTTTCCTTTTAAAAAAGCAAGCAAAATAAATAGAAAAATCAGTAAAACTAATACTCCGTATAAAAAAGATGGAAGCAAATAATTTTTTTTAGCAAATATCAGTATTTAATTAAATTATTGGAAACAAAAGAGAATAAATAAATGAGGAATGCTATAATCACATAAGTTTTGCAAAAGGATTTTCACACAATGATATTGTAACAAAATGATTTGTTACAAAATAAAGAGTTGGTGAAGTAAAAGAGAGAATAACTTGTCCAAGTGTCATGCCACATCACTGTGTGAATTTTTTTTGTAAACGTTATGTGGTTGTAGCAAAACTCTAAGTAAATAAAAAGAACCAAATTTTCAAGGTGCAGCAACCAAGAAAAAGAAAGTGAATAAGCAAGAGATATAGACGCTGGAGGAAAATGGAAGTTTACGGCAGAAAAAAGACCGTTGTATGTCTTCACCGTTCCCATTCTACTCATTTTATTTGCTCTTATTGTTTTCAGCCCAAAGAGCTCATCAAAATTAAAACCACGGCCCCATATCGCCCAGAATGTTTTACTTCAACCCCATATGGGCAGTATTTTCCGGTTCTACTTAGTATCAATAGAAATGTTAGTATTTTACACTAATTTGGGCTTGTGGTTAAAGGTACAATTAGCCCCTCCTTCTCATAAAGATTGCAAAGCGATATATAATTTTATCTGTTTTGAAATCACCTGATGTCAATTCATCAATTGAGCGATTAAACTCAATGCAGATCCTAACTATCTTTTCGATGTACATAAATAACGGATATGTATTAACTGCAGGCAGAAACAATCCATTCAACAAATTGGTGCCCTGTGTATACTTATTTTAGCAGCTGTCCTTTTAAGCATTGGGGAGGGCTCTAGAAAAGATTATGGAAGTGGAAATGCTGATGAAGTAGTTCTCTATGGAATTATTCCAGTCTTGATAGCATCTGTACTTTCAGGTCTTGCTTCTGCTTTATGTCAATGGGCTTCTCAGGTTTGTCAATTTTTTTTTTGAAGTCCTATATTTAGTCGATTGTGATATAAGATATATATTTTGGTTAGAGGTGACCCTTTCAACTCATTTAGGGTTTGAAATACCATGGTTCTAGTATGGTAACGTAAAGTTAACTAAAAAAGGTGGATTGGAATTAACGGAAGTGTTATGCCTTTTTAACCCATTTTGCCACCTCTAGTTTTAGGTGTTATAAGGTCGAACTAGCTCATTTTCCAACAGAGTGTAAATATTCTTTAGTATTTTGAGGGAAAAGTCGACGACTAGAACCTTGCAAGTTGCAACAATACTACAAATCAGATTGATGGTGGTTTTGACTCTGTAAAATATCCTCTTAATTTTCATAATTGAGAAGTCTTGTCTTCAATATTAAAATGTCTCTTAATCTTGGGAAGAAACAAGCCAGTACACTCATGGCGCGATGGGAGGGTCGGTATGGTGGCGCCGGCTTTGCGCCGTGTCACGTGAGATTGGCGTTGGTGTTGCATGAGTGCGTGACTGCACACCAATACTCTTAAAAGCAAGTCGCATCATTTTGTTGGATGTTATGTTGGGTCTAATAGAGGTGGCAATTTTTACCCATTTACTTATTAAACTGATTGATTTGGGGTTCTTTTTATTTTATTTACTTTCAGACGAGTCAATTAGGTCAAGTAAAAAAAAATATATATCTATGAGGAAATGGGTCCAACGAGTTGAAAGTCACCCGAAGCCTATTTATCGTAAGCGGCCATTTGTGCGCCACCAAATACTGATATGCCACCAACTATGCTATATTGTATTTTGTGGAGTAAAGGAGGATGGTACTTTTGGCAAACTTTATATATTGTGGAAAAGAGAATTTATTTACGCACTCTGGGACTCCTATTATCTGAATTAAAAACTACAACCCGACAGGCCACAGGGTGTACAACATAGACCAAAACACATTCTTGTACCACTAGAATTTAAGGTCCATTATAATTGATTGACAAGACATGCTCTATAGAGCTATGCACAAGCACCCGTAAAATCAACTAAATAAAACTCTCTAGGCATTATAACAATGATTAAGGTAGAAATTCCTTAGCAGCTGCAACAACTCCTCAAGATTGACTGTGTCACCTCATATCTTTTTCTCGAGGCACAGAATCTGGACCGAATCACTGCAACTAGAGAACCAACTGGCACATAGCAAACAATCTTAATTTGTTATTAAAAGTTCTCAAATTGTGCTCTTGCCATATATTATACACCGAAGCAACAAGTATATTTTATCACAATAGTTGCATTGGTTATTATATACATTTGTTTTTATCAAAAAAGTGTCTGTGGGTGAAATTATTTAACCCGACCTAATACAACATTACTCATCTCATATTTAATGTTGTAGGTTAAGAAACACTCGTCATACTTAATGACAGTTGAAATGTCAATCGTTGGTAGCCTTTGCTTGCTGGCAAGTACTTACAAATCTCCTGACGGTGAAGCAATGAGACAGCATGGGTTCTTTTATGGATGGACACCAGTTACAATGGTAACATCTTCTATACTAAACAATTTTTAGCATTATAATGTTTGCTATACTGCTCTGTTATTGCTGTACTGAAAATCAACTTATGAAGTATATTTTTAATTGTTCATTGGACTGTACATCAGGTTTGGACTGGGCATCCAGTCAAACTACACTTAGAAATAGATGTGTGTATAGCACCTTCTTATTGAAAGAATTAGCATTATTAGTTCATTTAGTACATGGCGAATTTAATTAGTTGTGATAGTTTGATACAGGGTCGAGTTTTACGCTTTCAAGTTTTTAAGTTTTTTATTTCTGTTATTTGATTCAGATCCCTGTTTTTATCAATGCTGTTGGTGGGATTCTTGTGGGCCTCGTGACTTCATATGCTGGTGGCGTTCGAAAGGCAAGTTTGAATTGCCCTCACATATGCATTTACAAATAGTTTTGTGTGGATTTGACCAAAGCTCCTTTCTTGTTTACCATTGCCTAAGTTTCAAAGTAAGTAGGGTAGCAAAATGGGTTTGACGGGTCAAAACTTTTTTTAGACCAAAACTACTAATTTTGGTAAAGGTAGGTCAGAAATCGTCAGTGGAGGTTTAACAAGAAGCACTTGTTCACAAAATTTTGAAGTGTTTTCGACAAATCAGTGTGTTAGAGTATTTTAATAATTGTTTAACTTTTCTCAAATAAAAGTTTTAGCTCTAGATTTTGCCAATAAAAAAGCTATTACAATCTCTCATGAGATGTCCCAAATGCTTTCCATTTTCCTATGAGCCATTTTAGGTACCCTTAAGTTTCTAACAAACGTTTTATTTACTCGCTTCTTTTACTTTGTTACATATATTACCAGGGGTTTGTCATTGTCTCCGCCCTCCTTGTTACCGCCTTGTTGCAATATGTGTTTGATGGAAAACCACCTTCATTGTTCTGCCTTTTAGCTCTTCCGCTTGTAATGATGAGCATATCGATATACCAAAAGTACCCATATCGTGCCAAAAAGAAGGAAGCATAGACACAGTAGTCTCAAAACAGATGAGGTGGAGTAAATTTTCTCAAATTAAGTACCACCATAGGCTCTTATAGGTATGTTACAGGATGACTTTATGAGCACTTAGAACTTTTTGATTTACAGCTCATGTTCTGAATCTTTCTTAATATTTTTAACTGTCAATTAGTAACGTCTTGACATGTACAATACGTTTTGTAGCTTACCATGAAACCATAATAAAGATTTGCATATAATATTTTTTGTCTAACCATTACTTGTACTGATCTTCTGGAATAGACCTATAATTGTAGGATTCATTGAGCTGTGTATGCAAAGAGCTTTACAATCCACAAAATTGGCCCATCTCTTGAAAAGTTATACTGTTATTTTTTTAATTGCCATAACTTGGTTGCAATGAATTGTTTATGGGTTTATAAGATTCCTTTACTTTGAATATCAAAAAAGGGAAATACTAAGGTTAATTAGTAAAGGAATATTGCTGTAATTTCAAACCATGTATAGTTTTTGCAAATATTATATTTCAAACACTGATATCTTTGCAAGAGTGTAGGAAAAAAAGTAAGTTACACGGATCAACCACATGACATACTATTGCATTAACCTCAATAAGTGTTTGAAACTCTACTGATTTCCTACTATCCCAGCATCCATTGGAGATTGGCTAAAGGACTGCCAATCCTAAATATGCAAAACCCAACACCAGCCAACATTCATAAGTACTATCAAATGCTTACACTAGTTGCTAACGTGAAAGAACCCAACTAAATTAAACATGAGAACCAGCTCCATGAATTAAAGAAATCAGAGAAGGGATGGTATGGTCTTGAATCTCCCCACCAGCCTGAACAATTACTGAAAATGTTTCTTCCTTCTAGAATTTTTGTTAGCTGCTTGGTTCTATTTCTTTCCATACGGAAGATAGCAGATCACTAAAGATAGAAGTGTTTGTTTTATTTTTGCATTATTGTCTCCAAAAAATGATTAAGGAAGTCGTGTGTTGATGAAAAAATTGATGGCTGACAAAACTCATACTCATTTCCATTCCAAGGTGTACTTTTATCCATTTGGTACTCATTAACTTAACTAACCAAATGTTACAGATGACTAAAGATGGTACTCATTAAGCTAACCATATGGTTATATAGATCAAAGTTTGATTGGGAAAACCATGAGGGCCGCATTCCTTGGACACGTGAGCTCAAACTTCTCGCTCATATCCATATCTTCTACTCGCATATTTTCTTGGAGCTTTCAATCAAACTTGCGAATTACAGAACTCAATATTATGATACGCGCCAATTTGGAAACAACTGATAAGCTTGGAACCATCAGTGGAAACCACTGCTAACCATCAGTGGAAACCACTGATAAGCCAAAAGTTAGTTATAACTTTTGGCGGGAAAATCTGTTTACTCCTTCCTCCTATTTCTCCTTTCTCCTTTTGTATAAATACCCATTTACATTCTTTGTTGTAATTCATTCACGAAAAGACTTGTAATATTTCTCTCTCTTAATTCCATTACAAACTAAGTGAATCATTTGATTACAAATACGGTTTCATTTCTTCTTATGTGATTCCCTGTTTGTTTTCATCAACAACCACATTTCATAACTGATTTCGGTTGTTACAATGCACGTATCAAGTGGTATTCAGAGCCCTTTCTTGGCACCAGATAATATTCAAGATTGTTAAACCGACATTCTGGATTTCCGGTTATCTTCTCGGCGTAATTCGGCAAGAAACAAGATTTTCGGCAAAGAAATTAGTCACCACTAATTTCACCTATTCTATTACATCAGATTAGTGCCAAACATTTGTACGGTCACAAGGCTAGCCCATTAGTGGTTAAATTCTCTAGCCTTGAACAAGCCGATCGAAGCATTTGGTTTGGGTAATCAAGAATAGGACCCGTAGTTGTTATTCCATTGTAGATGAGCAATAACATTACTGGTGAGATGGTGAACACAAGAACTACAGTTAGTAATCAAGATTCTTCAATGGAATCACTCCAAAAAACTCTTAGTGATCTGCAAAGAACTATGGCAGATTTGATGGCTGAAATGCAAAGAATGAGGAATGGTGAGGGTACCAGTTCTGGGAATCATGGTAACAATGGTAGAAATGGTGGACAGATGACTACACAATATGGTAGGTTGTCTAAATTTGAGTTTCCAAGATTCAATGGGGATGATGTAAAGGGTTGGATATTTAGGTGTAGGCAGTTCTTTTGTCTTGATAATGTAGATGATGAATTGAAAGTGGGAATTGCTGCAATGCATGTGTATGACAAAGCCTTGGTGTGGCATCAGCAGTTCATTAAGCGATTTGGTGAAAACAGTTCTTGGGAGGTGTATGAGAAACAAGCCTTGCAAAGATTTGGTTCATGCTTTGAAGATCCAATGATGGATTTGAAGAATTTGAAACAAACCGGTAGTGTGAAACAATATCAAGATTTGTTTGAAGATTTGGTGAATAAGGTGGAGTTGAGTGAAGAATATGCCATCAGTTTGTTCATTGGAGGTCTGAAGGATGAAATTGGGATGCCCATTAGAATGTTTAAGTTGTCAACATTGATGGATGTGTATAGTCAAGCCAAGAAACAAGAAGCCACTAATGCTGCATTAAAGCCAAGGTATAATTTCCAATCTCCTATGAGATCTGTTACTAGTGGTTATGTCAATAAGGATAAAGGTATTCTACCAAAACCAGTTAATAGACCTATGGCTTTGCCTGCACCCACAAGAACACCATATGGTGAGAATAGACCCTTTAAGAGATTGACTCAAAAAGAATTGGAGGATAAGAGAGATAAGAATCTTTGTTTTCTTGTGACAAAAATATGTGCCGGACACAAATGTAGTGGTCAATTGCATTCATTAGAAGTGGTGTTGGATGAGGAAATTGAGTCTGTGGGAGAAGAATTGGCTAATGATGAAATGGGTCATTTGGGGAATTATGATCAGACTTTTGAAATTGATCATAATAATGAAATGGTGGCTCAAATCTCATTGAATGCACTCACTGGTGTATACAATTATCAAACAATGAGGGTTAAGGGTATGGTAGGCAAACAAAGGGTGCATGTGCTTGTGGATTGTGGAAGTACACATAATTTCATTGATTTGCAGACTGTAAAAAAATTAAGTTGTAAGACTAAAACTATGTGCCCTTTGCAAGTGTCTGTGGCTAATGGTCAAGCTATGACCAGTACCTTGATGTGTTGTGGTTTATCCCTGACCATGGGAGAAGACACTTACATGATTGATGCTATGGTACTACCTTTAGGAGGTTGTGAAGTAGTGTTGGGAATACAGGGGTTGTCTACTTTGGGAGAAATGATGTGCAATTTTGATAAATTAACCATGAGGTTTTATGTGGGCAATAAGAAAGTACTGCTAAGAGGTTCTCAACAAGCTACACTTCAATGGATGCAACCTAGAGAACATAATAGTACTATATTGAATTCTATGACATTGTGCGTATGTCCTGTGTCATTCTGTAGTATGGTAGGGACAAGTATGATTGAGTCACAGAAGATTGATGAAATTTTGGATGACTTTAAAGGTGTGTTTGAAGTTCCTACTGGTTTACCACCAAAAAGATCACATGATCATCACATTCCTCTTATGCCAAACACTCCTCCAGTTAACATCAGACCCTATAGGCATCCTCCAAGCCAAAAGGATGCCATTGAACACATGGTACAAGAGTTATTGGATGCTGTGGTGTCATCGGATCTAGTCAAAGTTCTTTCTCCTCTCCTATAGTTATGGTTAAAAGAAGGATGGCGGTTGGAGAATGTGTGTTGACTATAGACAATTGAATAAGAATACGTCAAAGACAAATTTCCATACCTATGATAGAAGAATTGATAGATGAATTACATGGATCAGTGGTGTTTTCAAAACTTGATTTAAGGTGCAGGTATCACCAAATCGAATGAAGGAGGAAGACATTCATAAGACTGCATTCAGAACTCATGATGGCCACTATGAGTTTTTAGTGATGCCATTTGGACTCACAAATGCCCCTTCCACATTTCAATCACTAATGAATGAGATCTTTAAACCCTATTTGAGGAAGTTCACATTGGTTTTCTTTGATGACATCTTGGTTTATAGCAAGTCAATTGAAGAACACATTGTACACCTGAAAATGATTTTGCAGACTATGCAGGCTCACACCTTGTTTGCAAAAGGAGTAAGTGCACTTTTGCGTGTCTCGTGGAGTATTTGGGTCATATCATCACTGATAAAGGGGTTGCAACAGATCCTTCTAAGATTGAGGCTATGAAAGATTGGCCTACACCCAAGAATGTGAAGCAACCGAGAGGATTTTGGGACTCACAGGCTATTATAGGAGGTTCATTAAGGGGTATGGAATCAGCAGTAAGCCATTAACTGCATTATTGAAGAAGAACTCTTTTAGTGGTCCGACATAGCTCAAGAAGCTTTTGAGCAATTGAAGTTAGCCATGATACAAGCACCGTTTGGGGTTGCCAAACTTTGAAAAAGAATTCACCGTGGAAACGATGCATGTGGAACTGGTATTGGTGTTGTGTTGTTGCAAGATGGTCATCCATTGGCATACCTGAGTAAGGCCTTATCTCTCAGACATCAAGCTTTGTCCACTTATGAAAAAGAATTTTTAGCTGTTATTTTGGCATTTGAGAAGTGGAACGGTTACTTAATGGGTAGACATTTTAAGATCAAGACTGACCACTTCAGCCTCAAATACTTGTTGGATCAAAGGCTTACTACTCCTTTCCAAGTTAAATGGTTGCCTAAATTGCTTGGGTATGATTATGAAATTGTCTATAAGAAGGGCAGTGAAAATGTGGTAGCTGATGCTTTGTCTAGGAAGGAAATGCAGGGTCAATTATTGGCAATGATAGCTACTAATGTGACTAATGGACTTCTCAAAGAAATTGAAGAAAGTTGGGTGACAGATGAGAAGTTGGCCAAATTAATAAAGCAGTTTGAAGATCCTAATTTTCAATCAACAAAGTACACTTGGTCTAATGGCCTGTTAAGAAGGAAAGGTAGGTTGGTGGTGGGAGGTAATGAGGTATTGAGAAAGAAAATCTTCTCACAAATTCACAATGAATCAGTTGGTGGACATTCGGTGTTCAAGTGACCGTGGCGCGAAGATGAGTTCTATTTGTTATTGGAAGGGAATGAGAAAAGTGGTCAAACAATGGATCGTGGAATGTGATGTGTGTCAAAGGCAAAAGCCTGATCTTAGTGCCTATCCAGGTCTTTTGCAACCTTTGCCTATACCAGTTAGAGTATGGAGTGATATATCCATGGACTTTGTGGAAGGACTGCCAAAATCTCATGGAAAGATCTGTTATATTAGTGGTAGTGGGAGTGCTCAGTAAGTATGCTCACTTTATTTCCCTTCAAAGATCCTTTCACCGCACAAGTGGTACAAGTGTTCTTAGATAACATCTACAAGTTACATGGTTTGCCAAATACCATTGTAAGTGATAGAGACAAAGTGTTCCTAAGTGCTTTTTGGCAATCATTGTTCAAGGCTTTGAAAGTTAAACTGCAAATGTCAACAACCTACCATCCACAATCAGATGGACAAACAGAAGTGGTGAATAGGTGTCCGGAGTGCTACCGAGATGTATGTCCGGTGAGAAACCAAAAGAGTGGACACAATGGCTATCAATGGCAGAGTTTTGGTATAACACAAATTTCCACAATCGCTATCCACCCCATTTGAAGTGTTATATGGTCAAACACCACCCATCCACATGCCTTATTTGCCAGGGGAAAGTATTGTTGAAACTGTGGATAGAACAATGCAAGCAAGAGAACAGGTGGTTAACATGCTTAAATTTCATCTGAAGAGAGCACAAGATAGGATGAAAAGCTTGGCGGATAAACACAGAATCGATAGAAATTTTGAAGAAGGTGTTTGGGTCTATTTGAAACTGCAACCATACAGGCAAGTAACAGCTAGACAAAGTCCCTATAACAAACTCTCATCTAAGTATTATGGTCCTTTCAAGATCATAGAGAAGATTGGCAATGTGGCCTATAAATTGCGAGCTTCAAGTGGTAGTCAAATCCATCCAAGATTCCATGTGTCCCAACTTAAGCTTTGCAAAGGGGTGGTTGATAAGCCTGGAACTCTTCCCATGTGTGACGATGAAGGGCTCCTATCGGTGTTACAGTGAAAATCATTGACAGGAGATTGGGAAAGGTTAACAATAGAGTTGCTGTTTATGTGTTAGTACAATGGTCAAATGGCAGTGAAGAAGAGGCAACTTGGGAACTATATACTGAATTACGGAAGAAGTACCACGGTTTGATCAAAGGAAGCAACGAAGGTGCTATTTGACCGTGGAAAGTCAAATGTTAAGGAGAAGGGATTTGATACGCCGCCAATTTGGAAACCACGATAAGCTTGGAACCATCGTGGAAACCATGCTAACCATCGGTGGAAACCATCGATAAGCCAAAAGTTAGTTATAACTTTTGGCGGGAAAATCTGTTTACTCCTTCCTCCTATTTCTCCTTCCTCCCTTTGTATAAATACCCATTTACATTCTTTGTTGTAATTCATTCACGAAAAGACTTGTAATATTTCTCTCTCTTAATTCCATTACAAACTAAGTGAATCATTTGATTACAAATACGGTTTCATTTCTTCGTATGTGATTCCCTGTTTGTTTTCATCAACAACCACATTTCATAACTGATTTCTGGTTGTTACAATCTGGTACGTATCATATTATGTGTAACATTTTATGAGCCATTTTCAATCCTGGACAGATTCTCCTTCCACCACCAAATGGAATTAGCTCAAAATCTTGGCCTCTATAGTCAATCTCGACCCCTAAAAACCTCTTTGGCAAGAATGTTTCTGGGTCTGACCAAACGTTTGGGTCTCGTCCAATTGCCCAAATATTACAAAGAATTTGGGCATCTTTAGGCACGAGGAAGCCTCCGACTTCTAAATTATGTATGGCTTGGCGAGTGATTAGAAAAGGAGCGGGAGGATGTAATCGAAGCGTTTCTTTTATAATAGCTTGTAGGTAAGAGAGTTGAGAGATATCATTCTCCTGTATAAGTTTATCATTGTTTTGCATTTGCCTATTTAACTCTAATCGAGCCTTGTTCATTTTCTCGGGGTTACGTATAAGCTCTACCATCGCCCATTCCAATGTGGTAGATGTCGTTTCAGTTCCGGCCACAAACAAATCCTACAAACATATATTAAAGATATTATCTTGGTATATTTTACTTAACTTTTTGTGATTAATGTATTTTACCGGGATCCCCTTTACCCAAAAAAAAAATCTTGGTATGGTCCGTCTTCTAAATGCTGATTAGTGAAGTTCAGTTTGTTGAGAACTAGAATTAGTAGTTGACGAACTTTTTCTATTTTTGGAACAAGAAAGTTTAACTTGCGCATAGGACCAGATCATTTTATGTCTAGACAGAGTTTATTTTGAGTAAGTTGTTTCAAATACGTGTGTAGGTACTAAGGGGGCGTTTGGTTCACAGAATGTTTTTGAAAGAATTGTAATATTTGGAAGGAATTGTAATTTGATGTAATTGTAATTTAAAGAATTGGAATGTGTTGTAATTGTAATTGATGAAATCTGTCAATGTGTTTGGTTGACTCGCAACGTAATGTAATTCAATTTTTTTTATAAAACTTAAAAAGTTAATATAATAACAATAATAATAATAATAATAATAATAATAATAATAATGTTAAATAGTAATAATAATAATAATAATAATAATAATAATAATGTTAATTGTTTTAACTAATAAATAATGAAAGTGATGTTTTATAAAAAAAAATAATAATAATAAATAATAATAATAATAATAATAATAATATTAAAAATAAATAATAATAATAATAAAATAGTAATAAAAAAAGAATATTAATAATAAAAATATAATAATAATAATAATAATAATGTATTATTATTATTATTTTATTATTTTAATATTATTATAAAATAAAAAGTTAAAAAGTTAATATTATTTATTTTAATATTCTTTTTTATAAAACTTAAAAGTTATATAAGAATAATAATAATAATAATAATAATAATAATAATAATAATAATAATAATAATAATAATAATAATAATAATAATAATTAATAATAATAATAATAATAATAATAATAATAAAATAGTAATAAAAAAAGAATAATAATAATAATAATAATAATAATAATGTAATATTATTATTATTTTATTATTTATTTTTAATATTATTATTCATAATTATTAATTATCATTCATTATTATTATTATTACTATTTATTATATTATTATTATTATTATTTTATTATTATTATTATTATTATTATTATTAATATTATATTATTATTATTATTATTATTATTATTATTATTATTATTATTATTATTATTATTATTATTATTATTATTATTATTATTTTATTTTATTATTATTATTATTATTTTTATTTTTATTATTATTATTATTTATTATATTATTATTATTACTATTATTATTATTTTTATTATTATTATTATTATTATTATTATTATTATTATTTATTAGTTTTATTATTATTATTAAAGTAAACAACTTCTGAATTACGACGTAATTCAAAACTTTCCATCCAACTTCCTATGTAATCTAGATTCCCTTACTTGATGTAATTGTAATGGTGAATTACAATTACAATGCAAACCAAACAACATATAATGTAACCTGAATTGCAATTCCTTTCACCTTGCCAACCAAACATGATTGGAATGTAATTTAGATTACAATTACAACGAATTACAACGAATTACAGCGAACCAAACGCCCCTAAGGTTTGTACTTACCAGCAACAAATGGCTTATGTCATTTCGACTGAATTCAGATTCATCTTTCATCCAGAGATCGATCATCGAGTCCAACACATCATTTTTTGTTGATAAACTAGCTACTTTTTGCAACCGTTTATTGATGATCTTATTAAAAATAGAAAATAGCTTCTTACCATAAACATTTCCTTGTCGTTCTAAACCCCGCGGATCCAAGAATCTAAGTATTGGAAAGAAGTCTACAAGATTTGGTTTACCACCGATTTCCATAATACCCCACATAACATCCCTGTATTCTTCCGATGACATAGAAAAGCTTTGAGAGAAATCCTTAGAGAACAATATGTTGGATAAAATGTTAAGACTTGTCGTAAACATAGCTGCACCAATGTTCACAGCCGTTTCACTTGCACAACATTGACTGACATGGTCCACAAGTTCTTGAACCTGAGAGAAAAGAAGAGGGGAGAAGAGAGGGGGTGAAAACAAAGGAGGAGAGAAGAGATAATAATGACATTTTTTGTGTTCCCGAGTTGCAAATAAAAGAAACGGAAATACTATATTTTTGTGTTCCCGAATCAAAGAGAAATGAAGAGAAGTTTATTAATTTTACAAATATACCCTTGTAAGTAAATTACCTATAATCGATGTCAGATAATGTGCAAACACAAAGACAATCGAAATTGCTTTAGCAAAATCATCAAAACTAAATGCGATCTAACTAAAGAAATTGAATATAAAAAGTTTAAAAAATTCATGATAAAATCATGTGGACCTAGGAAGATCAACAACACGACATAAACTTATATTTCATCTAATTTCATTGTGTTTGTTATCACTCAGAGAAAATAGTATATTTATTGTGAGTGGCGAGAAGATTGATACTGTAAACTTTTTAAATATCGTGGAGCAATTTCAAGCACTTCTGATAATTATCATTAAGTTAAGAATAAGTTTCTTCCAACTGCAAAATTACAATGCATACATATGATAGAGTTTCATCAGATTTGTTATAGAAGTAAAAAAGAATAAAGAAGTATGAATGTCATAAAATATATCTTATACTTAAATTATGAATCGTGACATAAGAAAAGAAAAAAAGTTGTATAAAGGGCATTTTGGTGAACAACACAATTTATAAACTTCCAAAATTACTTTCTTTCCAAATCTTCCCACTATTCTTCTCTTTCAAAAAAAAAAAAAAAAAAAAAACACAGGAACACAACTTCTTTTGGTTTCCTTTCCATTTCTCTTCAATCCCTTCCCCTTCTCTCGAAAAATAAACTCAAAAACACAGTAACAGAATAGATATCCAATAAAATGATTGCTGATAGATATAAAAGCAATATATCTTATATCTTTCGAAGCATGACCTCTCACAGACTGTTGAAGTATAGTTTCTCTTCGACTAAAACTTATGGCTTGATGCCTTGATCTATATGAAGTTCTTCTACGCCCATATGAAAATCTCTTTAGTTTGACACTCATTCAAATTATAAACTGGTACTCAATTGCAGCTCAACAATAAATCTCTTTAGTTTGACATGTGGGCATAGCATGATTACCATAGTGTGTGTGTGCAAATAACTAAACCACGTTACCTTGTGTTCGTTATTACGTTTTCTATTCTTTGTTATTTACTTTTTGGATCTTTTTCCCAACAAGTAAGAATATAGATTAGGATTAAAAGTCCATTTAAAGATCAGAAGCTCTAATATATAGTAAGAAGTTTCGCACTCTTTAATCATTTTTGAGGTGGAACTTTGACATTTTCACCATTGAGCCCCATATACTATTTTCTATTGTAAATTAATAGAGTAAATGCGAAAATCGTACGTGGTAGTAAATTGCAGTTTTCGGCGACTCATAAGTTTTTTTAACAAACTGTATTTGTAGTGCATTAGAGAATCGCTTTGAATAACTACAATTGATCGTGATTGCATAAAGGCGATAAATATATAGTTTTATAAAAATTATGTTTGATCTAAATGTGTGAGTATATTTTCTAATAGGATTGTTTTTAAGTTATTAAAGATTTTTTAGTAATAATAGATTCAAGCATTACAAAAACAACATTATAAAAGCAATATTATATAAAAGTTTATAGGATACCAAAAAACATCGTTTTTGTTTTGTCAAGAATTTTTTAGTAATAACTATTTTTTTTTTACTTTTTAGCGTTTATCATTTGGTGTGTGGCTTTTAAAATTGTATTTTTGCAAATTGGATATCACCATATAAGATTATTTTGTACTATCAATTTGTATATATATTTATGCATTGTTCAAAGTTATTTGTTTGAGGTACAAATAATTATCGCTAAAGATAACAATACTATTTATTTTTATGATTTTAATAAACTTACATAACATTATTGTATACCTGAAGGGTAAATACAATATATATTAACTTTTAAACGACTATTCATATATGTATTTGTCCTTAAATGGTGCAAGAGCAACATTGTGTTTTAAAATAATTTTTTATCAAATGGGTGTTTTAAAGCAAAATAAACCAAAACTACAATTACTTGGTCTCTCATTTAAAAAAATTGTCACTATAACTACTTCATCATTTCTCATATAATTTTGTCAAATTTGAAACCCGATTCCAATGGTTGGGTTGAATTCGATAAAAAGCGGCGAGTTTGAAACCGAATCAAACCGATAGGTTGGGTCAAAAAATGTCAAATTAAACCCAACCCGATCGGTTTCAACGGGTCAACCCTCGGTTTCAATTGATTGTTTTAATTTGTAGATGTGTTTTTAATTGGGTGTACAATGTGAATAAATTATTGTACTTTTAGGTAATGGGGTGTTTTAATAAGAGTATTAATTATATTATTTATTTCTCTCTCCATTGACCATGTTTTCAACATTCAACTTTCAACATTTTTCACTTTTTCCACTTTGACCATTTTTCCATTTTATATAGTATAGATATGGGCTTTTGAGTTTTATGTCTATTCATCTAATCTTTAGAAACAAGTTAGGGTTTAGACTATTAGCCTTATAAATATATCCACTTGTAACCTCTTGGTATTTTATTAACTTATCTCTTCTCCTACATCTTTTACTCGTTCATTATTTTCACAATACAACAATACGTTATCAGCGCGGAGTTTACTCCAAATAAAAAAAGGTAAAAGAAGTGTACTCGCTCAAATAACTTCTCTCGATAAATCTACTATTCGACCTTTATTAAACATATACACAATCTGACATACACACATCCGTGTGTTTATTTTATTTTTTTTCCCTATACACAAACTAAGGGTTAATATACACAAAAGTTACTAAAGTTTATGAGAAATTTGTCCTAAGTCACTAAAGTTTTTATGTTGCTATTCAGGTTACTCAACTTATTATGACCGATTATATTTGTTACTCTTGTTTTGGTGACCTAGAATTGCCGGTAATAATACTACGTGGCAAATATTTTAGATTTCATTTATATTAAAAAAATGAGTTAATATATAAATAAGTTACTAAAGTTTGTCAAAATGTTCATTTAAGTTACTATACGTTTACATTCTTTTACATTCAAATTAATATACAAATAAGTTGCTAAAATTGTGTATATTTTTTATACCTTTTTTTACAACAACTTTTTGGACGTTATCATACGTTTACATTGTTTTACATTTTTGTCTGTTTTGCACATTTTTTTACAATTTTGCACATATTTGTATGTTTTTTTTACATAATTGGACGTTATTAGACTTTTTTGGAAGTATTTTTTTGTTTTGATATGTTTTCATACGTTATTATACATTTTTGGATGTTATTATACATTTTTGGACGTTGTTATACGTTTTCTTATATTTTTATACGTAAAAACGTATAAAACATACAAACGTATTAAAGAAGATAAAACGTATAGAAAATAAAAACATATAAAACATACAAACGTATAAAAGCGGATAAAACATATAAAACATATAAAATATAAAAACGTATAAAACATACAAACGTATAAAAGCGGATAAAACATATTAAACATAAAAACGTATAAAACATATAAAACATAAAAACGTATAAAACATACAAAGGTGTAGAATAACGTAAAAATAGTATGAAAACGTACAAAAACGTAAGATAATGTATGAAAATGAACGAAAATGTACAAAACCATACAATAATGTATGAAACCATAAAAAGGTATAGAGAAAAACGTACACACACATATAAAAACGGATAAATACATACAAAAACGCATTTAAAATAGACAAGCATATATAAAAATGTAAAACGTAATAAAAGGTACAATGACAACAGAGAAATGCATACACAAACGTATAAAAACGGATAGAAACGTAAAAAACATATGAGGAAATATACAAAAACGTACGAAAATGGAGAAAAACATAAAAAAATAAAAAAATAAAAATAAATAATAAAAGAACGACAACAAAGAAAACGTACACAATGTATAAATACGTATAAAACGTAAAAAATAGAGAAAAACATAAAAAAGCGAAAACAGATAAAACATACATAAATGTATAAAAACGGATAGTAACTCTTTTTTTGAAGTTTAGTAACCTATTTAATAAACCCCGTGAACTATAGTAACTTGCTTGTAACATCTCAAACTATAGTGATGACGTGGACAAGGGAACCGGTAAATCATCCGGTTGCCCACCCTCGTAGTAACAAAATGTCACTTTTTTAAACGTTGAGTAACCCATATAATAAACCCGTTAACTTGAGTAACCTAAATAACAACAAAAAAACTTTAGCGACTTAGGACAAATTTCCCGTAAACTTTAATAACTTTCGTGTATATTAACCCCACAAACTAACATACACACATCCATGTATTATATATACTTGTCGTAGTATTATTTGTGGCTTCTTGTGATATGTTGCTTGGCAATTAAAGTTTTCCTTTTAATTAAGTAAAGCATAGGTGACATCATATATTGCTTATTAATGATTTTGAGATCCAGTAGTTTTGATCGTTATACCATCTCGTATAAGTATTACTTTGCTTCAGTTATATTGCATATTGAGTTAATCAGATCAATTTTTTTACATTCTTTAACTTAACTTTGCTATCTATGTGGCAATGTTAATTTGTTGCTTCACTTAAAAGTTGTGTAGTATTTTAGTTTTTTGTTTTTTTAAACTCTATTGTGATTTACGAGAACAACAAATGTTATATTGTGATTACATAACGAGAATTGTGTTATATACTATTGTAATATTATGAATACATCTTTTAATAAGAATTATCTTCCTCATCTTATTTTTGTATTCTTATTCTTTATTATCTTCATGTTATTATCTTAACCTCTCTTATAGTTAACAAGAACAATAAATGTTCTATTGTGACTGCAAAAGAGAGAACTAAAATAACACAACCTCATGTTGTTGTTTAAAGAAAAATATAATTAGAACCTCAAGTTCTAATATGATCATTTTAAAGATCAATATCATAACCTCATGTTATGAAGTAAAAAGAAAAAAAAAATAGAACCTCATGTTCTAATATGATATTTTCATAAGGATCAATATCATAACCTTATGTTATGATGTAAAAAAAAAAGTTAGAACCTCGTGTTTTAATATGATTCAATTAATAGAATCACTAGCATAACTTTATGTTATGTTTGAAAAAAATATATGATTCCCTCAAGAGAATCAAAAAAATAAATAAATAACATAACTTATATTATTGTTATATATTTGTTATAGCCTCATGTTTTATTGTTGTTAAATTTTATTTTTACTTGTTGCATATATATATAAACGATGTTTATGTTAAATAATATACTTGTTTTTATATAGTTAAATGTGGAACCCAGCGAATGAAATTTTGACTATTTTTGCCAAATTGCTATAACTTTATACCTTAGGGACTATTTTGCCACTTTTATTATTTTATGAAAGTTAATTGTAAACCTTTTAGTTAATATATATAAT
>OU343220.1:138893823-138938320 GCA_910596185.1 Chrysanthemum makinoi
CAGGTGAGTAAACCCACAAGGCGCAAAGAAGCTGATTGGCTGGATCCCCCCTCGTGGGGTGCACCACCGACCGACCATGATCTTCTAAGAAGGGTTCGAGTGTGAGCATGCCTGTCGGGACCCGAAAGATGGTGAACTATGCTGGCGGGGCAAAGCTAGAGGAAACTCTGGTGGAGGCCCGCAGCGATACTGACGTGCAAATCGTTCGTTTGACTTGGGTATAGGGGCGAAAGACTAATCGAACCGTCTAGTAGCTGGTTCCCTCCAAAGTTTCCCTCAGGATAGCTGGAGCTCGGGTGCGAGTTCTATCGGGTAAAGTGAATGATTAGAGGCATCGAGGGCGCAACGCCCTCGAGCTATTCTCAAAATTTAAATAGGTAGGACGGCGCGACTGCTTTATTGAGCCGTGCCATGGAATCGAGAGCTCCAAGTGGGCCATTTTTGGTAAGCAGAACTGGCGATGCGGGATAAATCGGAAGTCGGGTTACGTGCCAAACTGCGCGCTAACCTAGAACCCACAAAGGGCGTTGGTCGATTAAGACAGCAGGACGGTGGTCATGGAAGTCGAAATCTGCTAAGGAATGTGTAAAAACTCACCTGCCGAATCAACTAGCCTCGAAAATGGATGGCGCTAAAGAGAGCAACCTACACCTGGCCGTCGGGGCAAGAGCCAGGCCCCGATGAGTAGGAGGGCACGGCGGTCGCTGCAAAACCTTGGGCGGAGCGGCTCTTGGTAGTAGTAGCAAATATTCAAAAGAGAACTTGAAGGCCGAAGAGGGGAAAGGTTCCATGTGAACAACACTTGCACATGGGTTAGTCGATCCTAAGAGACGGGGAAGCCCATAAGATAGCGCGTTTCGCGCGAGCTTCGAAAGGGAATCGGGTTAAAATTCCTGAACCGGGATGTGGCGGCTGATGACAACGTTAGGGAGTCCGGAGACGTCGGATGAGGCCTCGGGAAGAGTTATCTTTTCTGTTTAACAGCCTGCTCACCATGGAAACGACTCAGTCGAAGGTAGGGTCCAACGGCTGGAAGAGCACTGCACGTCGCGCGGTGTCCGGTACGTCCCATGAGGCCTTTGAAAATCCAGAGGACCGAGTGCCTCCCACACCCGGTCGTACTCATAACCGCATCAGGTCTCCAAGGTGATCGACCTCGGTCGATGGAACAATGTAGGCAAGGGAAGTCGGCAAAATGGATCCGTAACCTCGGGAAAAGGAATGGCTCGAGGTGGGCACGGGGTCGGAGTTCGAACCCGTCGGCTGTCGGCGGATCTGCTCGGCCGCTCACGAGCGAGAGCGGCGCTAGCGCGTGCCGAGGGACGGATGGGAACGACTCTTTCAAGGGCCTTCCCGGCGTCGACGACCAACTCGAATCGGTGACAAGTGGAATCCGACTGTTTAATTAAAACAAAGCATTGCGATGGTCCCTGCGGATGCTAATGCAATGTGATTTATGCCCAGTGCTCTGAATCTCAAAGTGAAGAAATTTAAACAAGCGCGGGTAAACGGCAGGAGTAATTATGACTCTCTTAAGGTAGCCAAATGCCTCGTCATCTAATTAGTGATGCGCATGAATGGATTAACGAGATTCCCACTGTCTCTGTCTGCTATCCAGCGAATGTTGAACTACCTCTTAATCTTGATATCCAGTCGAGGGCTATTTCTTTACCTGAAGCAGTGACGTTAGAAGATGATGGGTCCTAATTTGATGCACGTATAACACATCGTCCCACAAAACGACTCTGTACAATGAATAGTGCTCCTGATATGCCAGTTCAGGATGTGTTGAAGGATGTAGTGTTACTGTTCATGGTATTTTTGGATGTGATGTTGGTAGTGAGGGTGGTGCGTCGTTAGATAGTCATCGTAAGTTAGGGCGGATGCCTCATTTACAAGGTCAGGTTGACGGTACGGATGCTTTACCTAACATGGTTAGAGCTCAATATACGTTAAAAAGGAAAGTTGGCGACAGTGGTTACGGTGCGCAGGAGGGCCGTGAGGCTTCCAATAAAAGGGTCTGCCTTTCAACTGCCGAACAACCAATAGGTTCTGAGGGTGCCTTTTTTTGTTTTTATGAATTACAGGTTTTCATTGTTTTTTTGACATTGTGATGGATATTTGGCTACTTTGATAATAGAACCTATGCTTGTGCACTTTGCTATGTGTGTTGCTGCCCCTTCGGTTGAACACGATTTTGTTGCCTTCCGGAATGTCGGCTCTGTTGGTGAAAACGTTGCTGATCCCTCTACCAACGTTTGAATGTCGCCTAAAAGCGTGGTAGATTTTAGTATTGATGGTGTCTCTCTGTTGCAACAGCCGGTTGTGGTACCTGATGTTGGACAATTTTCAGATGCTTCAACAGGTTTGTTGGCAATCTTTTAAACTCATTTGTTGTAATTGTTTGGTCGTGCGCTTTAGCATGTTAACAAAAAAAAATCATGTGTGGTTTTGCAGTTCATACTCGATTACCCGTAAATCTGGACTTCCGATCAATAGCCATATCTTATGTTCCACCAGCGAGTCTTCAAGTACATCTTAATCTTGATTTTCTGTCAAGGACTATTTGTATTGCTGAAGCAGAAACGTCACAACATGTTGGGGCGCAAGTTGGTACAAGTCTAACATGTCGTCCCACAAATCGGCGTCGTACAACGAATAGTGTTCCTAATGCGCGTCCACCATATATGCACGCTAGCAACCGTGGTTCGGCTACAACGGGTATGCGTTTTCTTGCAGCAATGTTTTTCCCGGCAATTGTTTTTGATACTTTTTAGCGGACGTGGTTCCTATAATAGCTTTGTTATTCAACAGGCCCGCCAGCAGAATACATGGAGTTTGGCCCTTGCAACAGAGCATGTAGTCATTGTGGGGCTGTATTTTGGGACGAGGAAAAATTAAGTTATTCAACACTATCTCGGGGTCCTATATACAATCGTTGTTGTCTGGAAGGGAGGGTGAAAGTGTTGACAATAAGGGAGTACCCTGCAATTATATGTGATCTGTTTTCTAAAAACCATTTTCTAGAAAACATACGGGCTTATAATCAAATGTTTGCTATGACTTCACTAGGCGCGGATATAGATGAATCCGTAAATGTTGGCAGAGGACCGTATGTTTTCAAAATATTGGGTCAGATATATCACCGTATAGGCAGACTATGTCCAGTACCAGGTTTATACCCAAGGTTTTGCAGCTCTACATTTAGGATACCGAGCATGAGGTTCAGAATAGGTTGGATCATTTTTCAGAGGGGGCAAGAAACTTATTAGGACCAGAGATTGTGCAAATGCTAATTACATTCCTTGATCATAACAATGCACTGGTGCAGCTCTTCAGGACAGCAAGGGACAAGCTACAACAACATGAAGTGTCGCAGTTTAAGGTAAGACTCTTCAGTGTTGGAAAAGCATCGCAATATGAGTTGCCTACTGCTAATGCAGTTGGCGCTATAGTTTTTGATGACATGGAGGAGACGGAGAGCGACTTTGATGTCATACTGGAAGCTCATTCTGGGGAAGCGCAGAGGATTAACAAACTACATGCAATATATATGCCAAATCAGTTTTCGTTGTTGTTCCTCTTTGGCGAACATGGCTATCGTATGGATCTATGGTATGTTAATGTTGAATCAACTTCAACACGTAGGGGCCGAAAAATGTCTATGAAAGCATTTTACTGTTATCAGTTACATGATAGGCGTGGGTATTACAGCCTGTTGAGTAGAGGTGGGAGGCTATTTGAACAATATTGTCACTACATATTGTAGTATAGAACAGAGTAGAATGGATTTCATTAGAGCGAATCAATCAACGATTATAGGAGACTATTTAACGGGTCTGTATGATGCAATTGCACGTGGTGATGTTGATGGTTCAGATGTGGGGTTGAGAATTATTTTGCCTTCGTCATTTACTAGGGGCCCCCGATATATGTATAGTCACTATTTAGACGCTCTGACAATCTGCAGGGTACATGGCAACCCTGCATTTTTTGTAACGTTCACATGTAACACCAAGTGGCCTGAAATATAGGAATACATGGCTGCATATCCAAACCTTATTGCAGTTGACAGACCGGATGTTATAGACCGTGTATTTGAGCGTAAAATTCACTCCCTTATTAACTATCTACGGGAATCTCGACCTTTTGGCTCATTGAATGCAGGTATACTATATTTGGATTACCGTATTCACAACTGATGTACTAACATGTGTATGTCATCCACAGAAAAAAACTTATTGCTTCTTCATGTTTCTTTTTTTTCATGTTGTATATAGTGGAATTCCAAAAAAAGGGTCTACCACAATGTCATATATTGTTGTGGGTAACACGTAGGCCTGAAACGATGCGGCTTGAGGATGTAGATAGGTACATAAGCGCATAACTACCCCATCAGCAAACGGATCCAGAAGGGTTCAGAGTTATATCAGAATTTATGATACACGGTCCCTATGGGGCAACATTTCCGAATGCAGTTTGTATGCGTGATAGAACGACGTGTAAATTTTTTTTTCCAATGGAGTACTGCAAAGCCACAGTTTTTGAAAAAGCTGGGTATGCACACTACAGAAGGAGGGACGTGCAGATAGATGCACAACGAAGTGGTATCAGGCTGGAACAATGCTTACGCTGTGCCGTACAATCGTGAACTATGTATGAGGTTTTATGCACATATAAATTTTGAATATTGTGGCTGGAAGATGCTCATAAAGTACATATTTAAATATATTTCAAAGGGTACGGACAAAATTATTGCTCGGGTGTCCAGGAAAATAGGTGAGGCACAACATAGCCACGCAGCTGCTTCAACTTCCAAAAGCAGTTAAACCATGGGTATGGACGAGATAAGAACTTTGTGGCTGCGCGTTATATCGGTCCTCACGAGGCTTGCTGGCGTATAATTGGTTTTGATATCCACAGTAGGGAACCGACGGTCCAAATCCTTGTTGTTCACCTTGAAAACATGTAGCATGTCTCTTTTAAAGCATCACAGACAATGCAATCTATACTGAATAATCCAAGTGCCAGGCGAACAACTCTAACAGAATTGTTAGCGTTTAATGAATCATCAACATTTGGTAGGCATTTAACATATTTGCAGTTTTCGTCAGAGTTTGTGTGGACAAAAGGTGAAAAAACTTGGACTCCTAGGCGCAACCTCAACAAACCTACAATTGGCCGATTAACATATGTGCATCCAACTGCAGGTGAACTATTTTACCAGCGTATGTTACTGTGTCATCAAAAAGGACGTGCATCGTTTGCAGCCATTCAGACTGTTAATGATTTTGCATACGCAACGAATAGGGAAGCCTGTGAAGCTATGGGTTTATTACAAGATGATCAAGAATGGATTACAGCTATGCAAGAAAGTTGCACAACGGCAGCTACTGCATTTCACTTGCGATCACTCTTTGCACAGATACTGTTGTTTACGGATATCACAAGCCCAATAACACTTTGGCAAATGTTCTGGAGACGAATGTCAGATGATGTACCACGTATTCTTTCAAAGGCACTAGGTGTTCGACAGCTATTCGTAAATGACCCTGAACTAGAGGGTGGAGTTTTGTATGAGGTGCAAGCATTGCTCACCATCCACGGAAAGTCATTGAGGAATTATGGGCTACCAGATCCTCCATCATGATTGCTTGATTTATTCAGAAACCATACAGTCATGGAAGAAACATCTTACAACAGAGCTGAAATGGTTGCGGAAAGCAGAAGCCTTATCCCACAGTTAAATAACCACCAGCGCCAGGTATTCGACATGATAACAAATGTTGTACGCAATCATAAGCAACAGTTAATTTTCATGTATGGACATGGGGGGGGGGGCGGTAAAACTTTTTTATGGAAAACAATTATTACAACTTTTAGAGCTGAAGGAAGGATTGTCTTAGCAGTAGGTTCATCGGGTGTGGCATCATTGTTATTTCCATCCGGAAGAACAGCTCATTCGCGTTTTAAGATCCTGATACAACTAACTGATGAGTCAGTATGTGCAATAGGAAAAAACACAGTTGAGTGAACTCTTAAGACGAACAGAATTGGTCATATGGGATGAAGCGCCCATGAATGAGAAGAGGTGTTTTGAGGCGTTAGATAGGATGCTACGCGACGTTCTCAGCAAATCACAGTTACTTTTTGGAGGGAAATCAGTAATGTTAGGTGGATATTTCCGGCAAACATTGCCAGTAAAGAAAGGCGATTCAAGAGATGAAATTATTGGTGCATCCATTGCCAAATCAGGATTATGGCGGCATTTCAAGGTTTTGTTTTTGCTGGAAAACATGAGATTACAAAGGCATGGCATGACGGACCAAGAAAAAATAGAGTGTCGATCGTTTTCAGAGTGGTTGTTAAAGGTAGGGGATGGAAATGTTGGCACAGAGGATGCCGAAGACCCATAAAATACTTCCTGGGTGCGCATCCCGGATATCCATTTTTTTCAACCTGGTGGGCAAGCATTGAATGAGCTGATCGAATTTATATATGACAGCAACTCGCTGCAAGCACCCACAGTTACTACGTTTCAAGACAAAGCCATAGTATGTCCAAAAAACTATACAGCTGACACAATAAATGCACGAATACTCCAGCAGGTATCTGGGAGATCTGAATTCTATATGAGCATGGACAATGTAATGCCTATTGGAAACGATGGAGCTGCTACAGAGTTGTTATACCCAGAAGACTATTTGAATTCGATGACGTTTTCAGGGATTCCTCCACACTCCTTAGAGGTGAAGATAGGTGTTCCGGTAATGTTGATGCGCAATTTGAACCTCACGGGTGGTCTGTGTAATGGGACTCGCATGATCGTTACTCAACTGTTGAGCAGGGTGATAGAAGCAAAGATTATAACTGGCACTCAAATAGGCGAAAAAGTTTTTTTCCCGTGCATTATTCTAACGGTTAAAGACAACAAGATGCCCTTTGTTTTTAAACGCAAGCAATTCCCTGTTAAATTATGTTACGTAATGACGATAAACAAAAGTCAAGGCCAGTATCTTGCAAAGATAGGATTTTTTTTACCCGAGCCTATATTAGGACATGGCCAACTATATATTGCCCTGTCAAGGGATACCTCATGATGCAGGTTTTACTGACCAGGTTTTAATATTTATAATGTCTCGTTATACCTATGGTCTACCCTAATGCACTAATAGGCCAGTGTGTACTGTCGTGTGTAGTGTAGTATTCGGTAAAACCGAGGTCGTCTCTTAATTAATTAACTAATAAAGCAAGTAAAGGCAAAGGTGTAATCAATAGAGGAGAGTGGTGCTAACCTAGTTATTCATCCTAGCCTGGGGTCAAAGTCGAGAGGACAACATTTGGTCAATTCGCCCTAACCTATCAGCAAAGATGCCACCACTGGAGAAGTCAGGTGTCCCCTCATAAGTCCAATTGTTCTTGGTCCCCTAAGCCGAGTCATTAGTGCCCGGGCGTTAGCAACTTAAACACTCACCCCTAATTCTTAAGTTCATCCAAACGGTAGGTGATCAGTTGGTCAAATCGCACAAGTAGAAAGGGTCGTCAGTTGGTCATATCTTACCCTTCCCGTCTCAGTCTACTCACTTAGGGTCAGTTGGTCATATCTCCTAAGCAACTAGCCTCTACCGCCATTCAAAACTACCAAAACAAGGGTAGCTACCAATAAACTATGCATGCATACACTTAGAAATAATTATACGAAAGTAATATAAACGCAGACAAAACAATTAGGGAATCATAACTAGGCCAGCACCAAGAGGTGCTTAGCCGCTCATATTAACCATACAAATCAATTCAATAATTAATGTTACGAAATACATGAATCGAAAGTAAAGAAAAGATAAAATGCTAATGCTTATCGTAGGGGAGTGATTTCTCCCTTGGAGATAGCTCTGTATGCTCCTCTAGACCTGCCTTTGGCTTCTTCCCATGTTCTTTGGTTGTGGTGTGTGAAATGGGATGCTTTGAAATGCTGGAAATCGTGGGGGTATTTATAGGCCAGATATGGGTTACGGCGTAACTAATAAAATAGTTACGCCGTAATCATCTATTTCTTCGTAAATTGCACTAGATTTGCTGGTTACGGCGTAACCTTAGAAGTGGTTACGCCGTATCTTCAATTAGTTCTTGGTTACGCCGTAGTTTATGCACGAGTTACGGCGTAGTTATCAGCGGCACGGATCCTCATTTGACCTAATATAGTTACGTCGTAATCTTTTAGGAGAGTTACGCCGTAATCTTCTGATGAGTTGACTTTCTGAGTCACGCTTTAGTTACGGCGTAATGTGAGAGATGAGTTACACCGTAACTTCTTCAAAGTGAGCATACTATGATAAATCTTTAATAATTCTCTAATTCCGCGTCTCTTTAGCTCCAATGCTCGTAATTTACCTGAAAGTGGAATAGAATGGAAAACAAGCGTAAATCCATATAAATGACATAAATTACAAGCATTATCGGGGGAAATTGACACTTAATATTCAGGATAATTTGATGTTATCAAAAATCCCCCACTTGAACTCTACTTGCCCTCAAGTAGACCTTATTAGATAGATTCCTAAAAAGATATCTCCCATAACCTGAAAAATATAAGTTTACAAATCCCTTATGCTAGAATAAAACAAAGCCGAACACCTCACGAAATGGGAACGAAACACTCAAATCTCTCAACTATTCTAAGTGTCAATTTCGGGGTGATCACTCAATCGCACAGTCATAGCATGTATTCTATCATAAGCTTGGTGGTTACACAAATCTCCACCACTAGAGTTAAGGGCTAAACAATTCTCGAAGGCAATATGGGTAGACACGACAAAGGTTAAGGGTGACTCGTCATTACTAACATGTCACGGCAAAGTGGATAAAATCAATGATACATGACCAAATCCATGGCCAAGACACCAAAGATTGCTCGCTGCATCATCTAGACACACTTCATGACTAAAGGGTAGGATAAGACATGGGATATATAAATGGTGTAAAATAAAATCAAGCAGATAGTCTAAATCTATAACCAAGTCATCACCACTTACCGTCCGTCCAAAGTTCAAGCCTTGAAGTTAAGAAACCGGATCATGAAATACTAGGTAGATGTGTGTAGGATCGTGAATATTATGTTGTTTGATGATTCGGGTGGTCTAGGACAATGATTAAACAAGAAATCCATTTTAGATAGATGAAGAGAGTTGAGAGGAGGTTCCTTGAAAGAGAGTTGCTTAACAAATGAAAGTTAGATTCAAAGAAGCCACACCCCTTCCATGGATGGAAGGGGTATTTATACTTACAAATAATACGTCCTCCTATCGGTTGTGGATCGGCATACAAATGGGTAAAGACCCGTCCTTCCTCCACGGTGTTGCACTAAACTAAACTATGCTACAAACTAAGTAATTAACTACTAAATAACGTAAATAACGACACGTCTATGAGCTAACATATGCTAGACCATAATTGGGGTGACCGACACTTTCACATAGAATTTTCTAATTCCTAACAATCTCCCCCTAAGGGAGGTTACCCCATGTTTTACATTTCGAATCCTAGCATTCTATTTTGTCTTCTGTTCTGAGCTCGTAGACTTCAATTCTTCAATGTACGCATTCTTTGTGCATTTGTAGTGACTCTTCATAGTCTGATTATTTTGTACTTTCAGTGGAGGTATTTGAAACCGATCCACATCTTGATGATCTTCGAGCTTTCTTTGAGATCATCACCACGGAAATCTCGGATCACCTTTGTAGTGTTGCCTTCATGTGATGTTGTGACTTTTGGACCGACATGCTCACACTTTTGAATTATGACATCTTTCCATCGAGTAGCGAAGCTTTCTTGGTTCATGATATTTGCGGCGTAGCGAAACATAGTATAAAAATATCGAACCGTGTTATGTAGGTATGCACCCATGATTTCATCAATTAAGTGTGGATCTTTGTGAGCATGCGACTTTGGATTGACTCCTCAATTCGATCAACGCAACCATCCTAAATGTACATGCAAACAACAGTTAGCAATAAAACACATGAAAGTGTCTTTGATCACTTTCGTTGAATTGAGGTACACGGCCCACGGTTCCCGTTGATCAAGTACAAGTACTGCTGAGATCGTAGGATTCCTAAGAATCTCCTTGACAGGGTTTCGCAAATGTTCTAGCCGTTCTCAAACCGGAACGTCTCAAAGAAGACAACACGGAGTGAGTGAACCATCGAATTGAGATTCACTGATTGATGAAAAATTGATTTGAAAAACAATCGCGTATTGCTTAGAAGAAAGGGTTTTGCAATACGACGAAGGTTTTATGAGAAAGATCAATTTTCAATCAAAAATACTTTTTGTATCTGAAAAGAGTACGCATTCGACGTGCTAGTGAAAAGAAGAGATTCGCACATCGAACGGTTTTTCCAAAAGTATTTTTTCAATCAGAGATACTTTTTGAGTTTGAAAACATGAATACACATTCGATGCGCTAGATAAAAGAAGGTTTGCACATCGAATGGTTTTTCCAAAAGTATTCGTCAATTCATTTCCTGGACCAAGGTTGATTCAAGAGTGAATCGCCCCATCGTTTCTATCCAGTTGTCACAAGTTTGATCTTTAGAAAAGATCTCACATGTCACCCACCAAGAGCTTGTTTGATGTTGGCTCTAGAAGGAATTCCATCTTCATTGTGAGTATTTTCATATCACTCGGATGTTCTGGCAATACCACAAGGATAAAGCGTAGGACTCTTAATATATTCTTACTTTACACATTGTGTGAAACAACAAGTCTTCATTAATTTTGTGTCCTAACGAGATATTGTGGATGATCTCTTGGCTCTAGAATCAATAGTGCACATTTGGTTCCTATGCCGGAGACTAGGGAGAGGGTTTCCTTCTTCAATATCAACAATCTCTAAGAGAGAGTCGATAGATACTGTCGGTTCCCCGTGAGAATGAAACAAGTCCTTTTAAGAGGAACTTGAGTAGCTTGGGAAGGTGCGTCACTGGGTCCATGACGTCTTGTCTTCAATACCGGTGTTACCTAAGTAAACACCAGTAGCATATGTATTGAACCGGTTTTCGCCTAAGGTTGAATTATTGGAGGGCTATTTCTTTTCACCCTTTTCATATTCATTTCTTTTTCATTCTTCAACCCCTTCAGTGCTTACGAGACTTCATTACTAGAACCTTGTTGGGTTTATTCCAAGTTACTAGCTCGTCTCGACCGCACTCTTCCCATTTCTCATTTTTCTCCTTTTTTCAACATACCTAAGGACTCTACACTATCTAGTGGATTGTCCCTAGGATGATCCCTCCGGTTCTGGCGGATCGTGGGAACTAATACCTAACCTCACCATCCTTATAACTCCATGCATAAAGTAAAATGGTCGGTCTTTTGGTACAGTTCTTTCTTCCTTGAAACCAATTAAAAAATCATTTGGAAAAACCAATCAAGGTACTGGTGACAAAATATCACAGTATTTTGTACCTTAATTGTTTTTGATCATTTAGAAAACCTCCCCCTCAACATGTGCATATGATTTAGAAATTGTTTAGCACATGGAGGCAAGAGGACTTTGAAATATTTTCTTTGATCACAATTTTCATAGAAAAAGCCATTTGATTTTCTTTGGTAAATTCTCCCCCTCAATATGTGCATAGGATATTTGAAATCATTTTATCACATAGAGGAAAGAGTTCTTTTGAAACACATCCACGATCACAACAACCATTAAGAAAACCATTTGAAAACTCAATCAAGGTACTTTATGTTAAAACATAAAAGCTTTTGTACCTCGATAGTTTTTTTTCTTTTGAAATGCTCCCCCTCAATATGTGCTTCGAGATTCGAAAGCGTTTAGCACATATGGGAGAGCAGTATGCACATTTGAACAAAAAAAAAATGATCATCTTTAATCAAGTTTCATTATTAAATCACAAATTCTCCCCCGATCAAAAATATCAAACCCTTTGAGATTTTGGATCTCAAGTGATTTAATAAGGTTTAGAAAAACATAGGAGAAAATGTGGCCAGGTTTAAATACTCATCTTGTTTTTGGATAGATGCTCCCCCCTCAACATGTGCATTACGTATTAGAAATCGTTTGGCACATGAAGGCAGGAGTGCCTTTAAAGGACTAAAACCAATTCCATTTAAACAAATTTGAGATTTAAATCACGATCTCTACCCCGATCAAAATTTCAAACCTTTTGAGATTTGTGATCTCAATTGATTTAAATCATTTAAAAGATTTTGGGGAAAGGCGTGGCTTGATTTAATTTTGAAAAATGATTGATACGGATCAATTTTAGACATTAAAGATTGTTAGTGTCGGTATGATAGTTTTTAAGAGATCTTTATGTAAAATAAAACAATTTCACAATCAAACAAGAACAGACATAACATTAAATCTTTAAAAATTTCATTTTGTAAGATCTTTGAGTTTTCAAAAAAGATTTATTTTCAAAAAAATCATACCATGACATAACATTAAATCTTTAGATCACCACATAGAGGTTTATGTTTCTTCATTTTGTACAAACCTCTTACGGACTTTTATGAAGAAATATCGTTTTAAAATATTTAATTTGAAATCACTTATGATTTGACAAAATAAAGTGCGGTTGATTTCAAAACTTTGAATCCGATTTATTTTCAAAACAATATTTTTCCATTTTCAAAACAATATTTTCAAGATTGTTTAAAAAATGGTATCATTCACTACTTTTACAAGATACGTTAGGTGGTATGGGAGCTGCTTTTGTTGTTGATTTTTGAATTTTTCTGGAAGAAAACTATTTTGATTTTGTTGATTTTATATTTTGTAATTTGATTTTCGATATATCAAAGATAGATAAGATGATATAGATTAAGAAGATGATGTGATGCTTGTAGAAGATAGAAGTGAGACTTCGACGTTGCATTTGTCATGCCAACTCTTCATAGAGGTCCAATTAAGTATCATCCCACATTTAAATAATCTTCTCAAATTCCTCCACCGCAATCCATTTTCTTCATTTGATGATCAAGAAGAAAACCATCTGTGATGTGTACACCAATACCCAAGAGGATATTGAATGATTTCACAAACACTCTAAACCATAATCAAAGTAGGTATAAGTATGTTGAGAGAGAGAGTTCTAGTGAGAGAGAGAGAAAGTTAGAGGTTTTGGGAACTTAGTGAGAGAAAGAAAAATATTATTATGAGCTCCAACTCTCTACCTTGGGAGGTAGAGAGTATTTTTAGTCTTACAATAAAAGCATACACACAAGCGTGGATCAGGCATACGTGGGTAAAGACCCGTCCGTCCTCCACGGTGTTACATAACTAAATACTACTAAACATAAAATAACTTACGACTACGAGCTTTCTAACGATTACATATACTTGAGGTGACCGACTCTTTAATACCGGAATTTCTAATTCCTAACAATCTCCCCTAAGGGAGGTCACCTCAAACATATACTAAAATGACATTGAATACAATCAGGTATTACATTAACAATTGATCTTGCATTCTTGATGTAGTACTTTGCTCGAAGCTCGTAGTCATTGATTCCACTCATTGCATGTTTGGTTAATCCAAGTGGAGGTCTTTTCCTGATCCACGTGATAATAATGTTGAGCCGACTTTTGAGATCATCGGCTAATAGAAAATCTCTGATACATCCATTGTGGTGTTGGTATTATGTGATGTTGTGACTTATGGACCGACATGCTCACATTCTGGATCATGATATCTTCTCATCAGAGTAGCGGAAGCATTCGTTGATTCATGATATTGGCAGCGTAGCGAAGCATGGAGTGAAAATATCAGAGTCATTGATGCACTAATCATGATTTCTTTTGAGATGAATGTGTAGTGTGAGCATGCGGCTATGGGTTGACCGCTCCATTCTCGATCAGCGTCGGGTGTACCACGCATAAGATAGTTAGCAATAAAGCGCGAAAGTGTCTTTGATCACTTTCTTGAATTGAGGTACACGCCCACGGTTCCCGTTGATCTACCTACTTGTGATCGGTATAATTCGAAGAATTTCCTTGACGGGGTTTAGCGGTACTCTAGCTGTTCTCAAACGGAGCGTCTCAAAGAAGACAACACGGGTGAGTGAACCCGGCAATTTACGTCCACCGATTGATGAAAAGAGATTTGAAAAACAATGGTGTATTGCTCAATAGAAATTGTTTTTGCAATACAACGAAGGTTTTAATGAAAATCAATTATCAATCATAAAACACCTTTTGATTTGAAAAATTAGTACCGGTCGACGTGCTAATGAAAAGAGTTTTAAAGCACAAAGACCGGTTTTTAAAGGTATCCGTCAATCCATAACTGAACCGATTGATTCAAAAGATTGAATCGCCCCATTGTTTCTCGTTCGGTTGTCACATGGTTGATCGTATAATAGATCTCACATGCCACCTACCAGGAGCTTGTTAGATGTTGGCTCCAGAAGGCTTTCCATCTTCAGTGAATATGTAAACACATCACTTTCGGATGTTACGGCAATACCACAAGGATAATGCATAGGACTCATAAGATATAATATCTCTTTCCACATTGTGTAAAGCAGAGAGTCTTCATTGAAAGTGTCCTAATGAGATTTATTGATGATCTCGTGGCACTAGACTCAATTTGTGTACATTTGGATCCTATATCGAGACTAGGGAGAGGGTCTCCTTCTTCAATATCAACAATCTCTAAGAGAAAGTCGATAGATAATGTTGGTTCCCGTGAGAATGAAACAAGTCCTTTTAAGAGGAACTTGAGTGGTTTGGAAAGTTTAGTGCAGTGCGTCACTTTGGGTCCATGGACGTCTTGTCTTCAATACCGATGTTACCATCAGTAGCATATGAATTGAACCGGTTTACGCCCTAAGGTTGAATAAATGGAGGGCTATTTGTTTTCACCCTTTTCTCATTCAATTCTTTTAAATTCTTCAACCCCTTCGGTCTTACGAGACTTCATAGCAAGAACCTTGTTGGGTTTATTCGATACTAGCTCAGTCTTAGTACGCACTCTTCCCATATCTCATTTTTCTCCTTTTATCATCATACCTAAGAACTCTACACTAACTAGTGGATAGTCCCTGGGTAGATCCCTCCGGTTCTGCGGATCATGGGAACACATACCTAACCTTATCGTCCTTATATCACCATACATAATGTAAAGTTGGTCGGACTTTTTGGTATTGTTCATCGCCATTAGGAACCAATTGAAAACCATTTGAAAATCAATCCGGATACTTATGATATTTTATCAAAGCATTTTGTACCTGAATTGTTTTTGATATTTTTAGAAGAAGAACTCCCCTCAACATGTGAATCAAGTATTTGAAATAGTTTTCCACGAGGCAGAGAAAGAATTAACTTCTTTGATTACCATTTTCAAAAATATCAACATCACTTCCCTAATCGAATCAAGTAGATAAAGCATTTTGGGGAAGGATGAGGTTTTCATGATTTTGCTCCCCTCAATATGTGCCTCGAGATTTGAAAAGAGTTTTGCACATACTAGAGGGAATCAGCACCTTGAGATAAGTTATCACGTTTCAAATCATAGGTTTAAGATAGATGCTCCCCTCAACATGTGCATGGAAAATTTGAAATCGTTTGTCACATGTGGGAAGGAGAGCTTGTACATCCTTATAAAACCATTTACCGAATTATCAGTTTAAATCCAATTTAAATCACACATTCTCCCCGATCACAATTATCAAATCATTTGAGATTTGTGATCTCTTATAGATTTAAATTGATTTTGAAAGCTTTTAAGGAGAATTGTGACTTGTTTATGAAAGCGTTTTAGCGATAATGATCGGATATTAAGACTTTAAACTCCATTGATAAACATGCATGAATATCTTTTGAAAACAATTGAATGCCAAATAACTTTTTAATTTAATTGAAATCATTCTCCCCTCAATCAATGACATAGGTTGTTGATTGAGAGATTGATATTTTGACAAATAAGTCCGGATGATTATCAAAAATAGAGTCCGAGTTATTTTTCAAAAAATGGATTTTGATAAAGTTTTATGGAATTTTGAAAACTATGGCTTGATTTTTTTGAAGGTTTGCACGAAATGACAATAATTTTTGTATTTTGTTTTTGAACAAATCTAAATATTCTTTTGAATACAAAGAGATAAATTAGTTTAAGAGACAAATGACAATATTTTTGAAATTTTTTGAGTATTTTGAAAGTTTTATAAATTTGATTTTTAGTTTTATAAACGTTGTAGAAGAAAGATGAATCAACATCTCTTAAACTTTCGCCACCAAAGCATTCGAGGCTTCTAAGAAAATCGTCTGGACATGAGCCTTCTCAATTTGAATCTTTGGTAGCTTCTCCCCAAACCGACAAACATCGAATAAAGACCATTTCCCTATGAAGTAGAGTTGAATACAAAGCGGTCTCATTGATTGAAGCTAAGCACCTGAAGAACACGAGAACACCGAAGTAACAAGTTGAAACATTGATCGTCTCATGGTTATCAAATCGGATTAGCGATTCTGACCGATCACATGAACTTCTTTGTGCATCCCGATGTACACCTTACTCTTGAGATTGACATTGTCTATTTAGGGAACAATATATCAACATCTTCATTTTACCAAGTGCATTCCGGTTATATAACATATAACCAATCAGCACATAATGTACACATGTACCCAACAAGAGTAGAGACGATGACATCCATGTAACATGTTGAGTCACTAATCATCTCTGTGGATATCAACTCTGAAATAAGCTGATTAGCTCGATCAAGTGAACATGTTGTGCATATAACCGGAAGCACTTTATCATAAACCGTATAAGATGTCGATAAGCGGATATCATCTACGATATTTTGTGGTCCCAAATATTCTTCTCACATTTCTTCCAATCATGGGAACGCAAGTAACATAAACCAAAGGTCTAAGAGACCATTTGCCCCAAATAGTTGGAATAATATATCCTTCCCCAAATGGTTTTGATACCTCAATCGACAAAACATAATATATCCATAAACTTGAAATCTTGTGAGAAGAACTCAAATAGCCCAAATGAATCCTATGAGAATCAAGCGCTACATAAACTCTCTCCGACTATCTTTATCAACCCATATGTAGACAATTTGAAGTGACCACTGTTGAAGAAAAACCTAATATACCAAACTTGAAACTGAAGTCGAATTCCCCGCATTTGTGTCTTAAGCACTTAAAGATGGAAGAAGCGGTGTGAGAATCTATGCTTCAAGCAAATCTCTAAGTACTCACACTCAAACAAGGTATGAGATATTAACACCTCTTGATATTATCCACATCGTCATGCATGTGACATGATTAAAACAACGTAACTCCTAATAGTGATAGTTAACCGGTCTTCAACAATCCACTCCAGTGGTAACTAGATAAACCAAGCCTTCAACTCAAATTCTTAAGCCCAAGCAAGTTATCAAATAAGAACACGCCTTTGTGAAGGTCAACTTTTGGTTCAATCTCAAATAAGTGATAAATGATTAACTTCGAAGTAATCAACTTGTGTCAAATGCCTAACATGTGAATAAACATACAACCGGATGTACATTCACCTTGAATGAACGGAACAAATGATGCCTCAACATCAATGTATTCTTCCTAAAAGTATTCATGTAGAGATCTCGGAGGAGGATACACCAATAACTTCGAGTGGATGAGGTAGACATTTTCCTTGAAGTTCATGTGGTTGATTTATAGCATGCACGATGTGAGGAACAATAATCCATGAAGATTTGGCAAAGGAATACCCAAGAGTGGATCATTATTCATGAACAATAATCCGTGAAGATTTGGCAAAGGAATACCAAATAGCGGATCATTATTCATGAGTGCAAGCCAATATTATGATAATCATTATCAACGCCTTGAGGAATAACTGGAGATAGGGCTTTTTGAGTAGTCAGAGTTGTACTTCTTTGATGATCATCAAACATATCTTGAACTCATGAATCACATATTCTTTGATGATCATCAAATATACGCTAGCGGTTGTAAATAGTTTTTCTCATCAAACATATCTTGAACCAATGAATCCCAAACATTGGAAATAAATCCCATTTATCCTTAGTGAGTGAAACATTAGGCGTTGGAGGAGAGTCATCAAACTTTAAGTCATATAACCATTATTCAAACATCCATCATCATTTAGTATATTCACACTTCTCATAAATCCCATTTATCCTTAGTGAGTGAAAGTCATCCTTTGTCAAACTTTAAGTCGTATAACCATTATTCAAACATCCATCATCATTTAGTATATTCACTCTTCTCCCCTCAAAAATTGCATCCGAAGTTGCCATTTTTGATTTAAACAAGTGAATAAGAATCCTTTTATACATTAATGTAAACCTACAATGTAGATCCACTTGATGATTGAATGAGCATGGGAGAAACATGAAGCTTGTTGATGAAGAATGTCGATGAGAATGGTCATAAACATTAAGATTTCTCTTCTTCGAAGATAAAGCGTTTGAAGCGTACACTTTTCTTTTCTTTGAGGAGCGGGGCCTGAAGTGTTATCTGCAGACGCCATTATGATGAAGTACGAGGCTGGCGATGTGAGCAGACGTCATTGTTAAGAGCCCAATCATATGTTTAGAGCCGCCCGAATCCAAATACCAAGGGACGATTTTTACGACCTGCTTTGGACTTGACGAAGACAGAATGGAAACATTGGATCCCCGCGTCTTTGCAAGATGGGTTCCTTTTGGTTAGCACAAACAATCTTTGAATCGTGAAACCCTAGATGCAATGTCATTATCACTAGGAGCTGAATCACTAGTAGAAGCATGTCGGGTGTTCGACTTAGTCAAATGACATTTTGTGCTTAATGGGATTATTCTACGGTTGGCTTCCAAACCTTAACAGGCACTATTCTAGGCATAGTGGATCTAGCTAAGGGGTAAGGTTTGCCATTCGTTAATATTCGACACTGTGGGCAAAAGGTTCCACTTTGAAATCCTACATTTGTAAACACATTCCCTGTAGGTTTCCATGATTGCTTAATCTTGCTTTTGCTCTCCAAACTTTCTTAAGCGGGTTATGAATCTTAGACCTCGAAATAACACATCACATTTATCATGATTACCAGAAATTAAACATTTTTTACATGTTTTGCAGATAACATAAGGCCTCGAATTAATTTTAGTAAGCTTAGAGCTAATACTAGAACTAACACGATTCGTTTTGTTCAAATCAAACTTCTTGTCCCTATGGTGTTCTTTCACTTCCTTATCATGATCACTTTTAGTTTGCGTAATCCTATCCTTCTTTGCATTGCTTCTAGGTTTTGACCCGCTAACGTTAGTGTCAATCTTAACATCGTAGAATAGCGATGGGAACATTACATGGCTTCACTACTTTTGCATTCTGGTCTAGAAGTCTTTGGGATCTGAAATTCTAGGAGGCACATCAGTGTTGCTTGCTTGAATTTGACATGGAACAAGTTCACTTTCTTAGCATATATCACTTGAAGGTCACATGCTTAGAACGGGCTTTAGGCATAGAACAAGGCACAACTATTCTATCTGCCTATTGCTAGATTTGGACTTGTTGACAATTACATACTTTAAGAGTTCTTGAGATCGTTTGGCATCCATGCAGGCATAGGCTATAGTACTATCAAAAGGTTTTTTTAATCTTTCATCTTCAACAATCTCACGGAGACATTCTAGACTATCCTTAAGGTATGAGAGATAGCATGTGCATGTTCATTATTCCTAATGAGGAGGAATATATAACATATCGATAGCATACTTATCCTAAGGGTGAAACTTTAGACAACATTCTTATTTGAAAACAATTTGGGATTGGCAACTTTCCTTTCACCTCACGCTTGATTCTCAATTTCCTTTAAGTAAAGACGTTATCTTTTCAATTTGTTTTGGTCATGATTAACTTTAAATTGAATCATATAACTCTTTGTTTTGATCATTAACCTTTGAAATTCATTTTCTTTAAAACAATCATTTTCCTTTTGCAAGTTATCAATTATGTTTTGAAGTTGAAATTACCGAGAATCTAAAGGAGGAGGCATTTGGGAACCATCACATCCTTCTTTTCACCTTTAATTGTAAGAATTTGGGCTTTCAATCTTTTGATCGTGTTACAATGAGCTCGAATTTGTTCATCACGCTTGTTAATTTCAAAAACGCATCAAACTTCGGGAGCATCCAAGATGTCTTGATATTTGAAGTTTTAACATTTTCTTTTAGATGTTGATATTTTAATTGCAAAGCAAGATGCTCAACTTCCAATTTAGAAAATGTTTCACCAGGTTATCATGATCATCCTGTTCAATTTTCTCATGCAATTTGAATTTAGTTTTTCAAGCTCAATGACACGATCATGGGAGACTTTCCGAGCAACAGATAATTCATGAAATTGAGAAGCATTAATGGAACAATTTGTGGCGAGTAAAACACATCTTGAGCAATACATTCTGAAATAAGATTCTCATTCAAGGTATGCAAGTTCTTCCTCTCAATCTCATTATATTTTAATGCTCGCTCATAGTCACTAACCTCAACTATCATTGCATCAAATTCCTTTTCCATTTCTTTAATATCCGATTTTATCCCCTTTTTAAGACTCTCAAAATGATCTTTTAGTTGTTTAAAGAAAGGCATGACCTCGGTTAGATAGCATTCTTTTGTTTGCTCAAAACCCCTTTCCCCTTCAGTTATCCCACTGGGTGTGATCCTTTTCTTACAAGTTTTCTCAAAATCGACAAATAGTTGAAGAATAACATATTGACTGATTAAGGTCTTGCTCTTAGTGGCAATAGTTCTAGGAACTAAATGCATTGGTGTATTTGGAGGATACACAGTCGCTTTAGGGAATTTCCTACAAGGGGATTCATTTCAACAAGATTTTCGCTTTTGCAAGTCCATATCCTTTTCCGTAACACTTGTTCGGGGTCAATAGAGTCTGAGGCTTAAACATGTTTAAGGATATCCAATTTTCCTTAGTGTAATCATGGGGTTTTATCGTTATCTTGTTCTTTTTACACTACGGATCTTCTAGCTTCTTATTCATTTTCTCCCTAGTGACTTCATCTGATTTCTTATCTTCCTCGGTGCACTCAGTAGCAACTAGGTTTCTGTCTAGGCTTAAGGATCTCATTACCATCATACAGAACCTTATGAGCTTCTCTAGCCTTTTTACAAGCCTGAGGGTTTGGTTCATCAACTAAGGCAACACTATGTTTGTCACTTAGAACTCTATGCTTAGTGATCATGTGAGCAATCTGAATGGTGTTTCCTTGTGCGTACAACTTATTTTCAAGCTTGTTTTTCAAAGTTTTTAGATTAGAAAAATCATTCAAAAGTTTTGATTCCTTAGCACTAAATTCTTGCTTAAGCATTTTAACATTTTCTTGAAGTTCTTGTTTTTGCTTAGCGGTTTTAGAAAGCTTTTCTTGTAAGGAGTTTAACTCTTGTTTTAATACTTCTTCTCTAAAATTACTTTTTCTAATGATTATACGTATTTGGACATCCATTTCTGCTCACGGGTGGTCAACTCAAACTTAGCACGTTGTTCATAAATAGCAACTTGATCCTTATATATGTTAAGCTCATTGGTAAGGGAATCATCAGGCACAAATGCAGCGTACTCATGCAGTTCATAATCATCATTTTGAGTAGAAGATGCACAACTAGGTACAACAGAAACTTTCATGCAACTTACCTCGGCATTGACATATGGGTGCATCTCTATCTTGGGTACATCGAAGCTTCCATGGGCGTTCCTTTGCATTAACTTGCACAGGTTGTTATGCAGTGCACCTCTCTCTCTTGTGAATTTGAGCACGAAGATTCCATTTTTACATTATCCGACTCATCATTTTTTGTTGTCATGACATTCGCATTCGGCAACACCGATTCTTCAACGGTACATTACCCAACTTATCACAACAATCTTTCAAGCGCACGACACTCATTCATGTCTTCATTCTTTTGAGAAGATTCTTCAATGTACTTTTTCACATTATCCATGAGTTGGATAAATGTCTCAGTGAATTCCTGAATTTCCATTCCAGTATGTTTTTTGAAGGAAATTCGGTCAAGTGTTGATCGTAATCTCTTGAATATTCCCCAGCTTGATGAATGGTGAAATTGTTTGTAGATTACTTGAAGAGCCTTGGAACCATCCTTTTGAACCTCTTCATTGGTAAGTTGCAGCTTTAAATGTTCTAAGTTCAACAACAAGCTTCTTGTCAATGTAGGTAAGTCCTGGCGGAAAAGAGCACTACATGTTCGATCCCCCGCTATGGATAACGAGTTGTATGAGGTGCGGATGAAGTAGGCGATATGGCTCAATGTTGCATTCCATTTGGTGGCATTCTCATTGTACTTTGAACATGAAGATCTCACATCCTCATTGTTTAATTCAAACATCTTTAATCGTTCAAGAAGGTAGCATACTTTATCATTGTTGTCCACATCATACAATTTAAGCTTACGAAATCTTGTGCCATTGGGTCAGAGTAAGACATGATGTGGTAGAATGTTCCTCATTTTACAAGTCTATGATTTAACGAGAAATAGAATCTTCAGGGATTTTACTAAAATCAAGACCAAACCGTTGATACAATGACCAATAGTTAATTCAATGAGTTAAGATAGCGATGGATCCACACAATGATAGAGGATTATGTGTTAGGAGTGATGAATGTTTGAAGGATTAGCTGAGATGTTATTTGGTTGTGAATTGGATTTGTTAATGCACGTTTATACGGTGAAATTTAGGTCTAAAAACTTAAAAGCTCAATAACTTCCTTTCAGAGGGGATTTGGGCCTTGAAAAATTCGTTTCACGACATCGTTGTGAAACCTCACAATATTTGTTCGGTCGTTTTGGTATTTATTTGAAAGCAAGTTCTGGATCAAAAGTTATGGCGTTTGAAGTTTTGTAGACGTAAAAGATTTTATCAACTTTGGTCAAACCTAGATTCTTTCAGGACTAAAGCTTCGCCAGGAATCAACTCGCTAAATAGCCAAGTCGCATTAGTATCAACTCGCAACACAATCAACTCGCTAAATAGCCAAATTGCATAGAACACAAGTCGCATAAAGAGACAACTCGCTTAATAGCCAAGTAGCATAAAATTTTGACAACAGCTTCTACAACAACTCGCTTAGGGCAACTTCGCTTCCAAGAACAAATTAAGCTTCAATAAGTAACTTCGCATAGACAACTCGCTTCCAAGAACAAATTAACTTCAATAAGCAAGCTTCGCATAGACAACTTCGCTTCCAAGAACAAGTCGATTCAATAAGCAACTTCGCATAGACAACAACTCGCTCCAAGAACAAGTCAACTCGCAACCAAGAAAAGTATAGCGTGACTTCAAGTCGCTAGCTTCCAAAATTATTCAAAACCACCACTTTTCAATCCAAAAACAACCAAACCAGATGATTCAAGCCTTCCAATTCAAAACATAAACACTTATGATGATCCTAAACACAAAAGTACAAGCAAAATTCAAACTTTAACACTAGAAATTTGTCAACCAAATGATGCAAACTCTCACTAAACCCTTTTTAATACCCAAAACCTTATGAAATCCACTAGAAACCAAGGAGATATGAAAGATGAGTGATCAAACCATGGCTCTTGATACCAATTGTTGGATATTAGATTTCACAAACACTCTAAACCATAATCAAAGTAGGCGTATAAGTATGTTAGAGAGAGAGAGTTCTAGTGAGAGAAAGGAAGAGATTTGGGAACTATAGTGAGAGAAAGAAAATATTATTATGAGCTCCAACTCTCTACCTTGGAAGGTAGAGAGTATTTGTAGTCTTACAATAAAAGCATACACAACGGGCCGTGGATCGGGCATACATGGGTAAAGACTCGTCCGTCCTCCACGGTGTTACTAAACTAAATACTACTTAACATAAAAGTACTATGACTACGAGCTTTCTAACGATTACATATACTTGAGGTGACCGACTCTTTAATACCTGGAATTTCTAATTCCTAACATGATGCAGTGAGACCTCTTACGTTGCACTTTATCATGCCAACTTTCCATAGAAGTCAAATTAAGCTCCGTTTCTTCATTTGTCAACCCAAGATATAGTTACCCTTTCCTTTCGGCATCTAATTAACATATTTTGTGGGATCCGGATCGGGAACATTTCTTATGAACCATGATATCTGCATGCGTTAGTAAACAAACAAACGGATATATGGTGGTTCGACAACACCAACGACAATCGACTAATAAAAGTCAATCCAACATATCAATCGGTTCATATAAGGCATGGGAATAATGTGTTTCATCAAACTATAATTATCTAATCCTAACAATCATATCCTAACTTCCTAGTCCTTCGACATAGGCAAATATCATTTTAATTAAGCACGAGGGATAATTAAGAAGCGTTAGATGATATAGATTTGAAAACATTATCCCCCTCAATTAATGACTCAATTTTTTGAAAAGTTTAAAAGCGTGAGGTCATTGATTGAGTTTTCAATATATTTGAAACTTCTGAATAAGATTGATTTTCAAGCAACTCATTTACCACCATTTTTGAAAAAGCAGAAATATTTTTACGAAGAATTTTAGGCGGAAAAACATTTGTGTAGAAGCAGCGATCTTTTGCGACATGCTTTCTGGTTTTGTTTTAGGATAAGTGCGAATTTTGAAAAATGGTTTAGCCAGCGACACTTTCCTTTCTCAAAAGCGGGTTGCTATCGGAAATAACGGCAAGCCATAGTTTAAGCCACGAGTTCTGATCTGGAAGTATGCGCAAGCCATTTGATTTGAGACATGTTTTGGAAAAGAATATTTACACCTCTGCTTTCGAACTTCATCTATGGTCCCGTGCCATTATTGAATGACATTTCTAAGACCGTAGATGTTATCAATACCAGAAGACATGTCTTGAGAAAACATATTTTTGGAAATTTTCAAATTTTCGAGGGGTTTTTTATGGGTTTTTAAGATTTTATATTTTCTATTTTGATTTTGTTGATTTTATATTTTGTAATTTGATTTTAGGATAGATATATACAAAGATAGATAAGATGATATAGATTAAGAAGATGATGATACGAGTATCGAGATAAGGATATCGAAACGACCTCGATTGTAGAAGATAGAAATCGTCATCTCTTAAACATCCACCACCAAAGCTTCCGAGGCTCTTGAAAAGAAGAAATTGAGCCCTTAAGAATGTGAGACTTTGGCAGCTTCCCCCCAAACCGAAAATCCTTTAGAATGTGATTCAAATCTTTCTTTCAAGCTTCCATTAGCCCGGTGTACAAAAAGCACACCATTATCATCGATCCTGCTGCTCCTTTTAAGAATAATCAAAGTGATTCTTCATTCGAGGTTATATCATCCAATAGAACAACAACAACGTATCATCCCACATTTAAATAATCTTCTCAAATTTCCTTTTCCATTGAAGTCACGAAGCAATCCATTCCAAAAGGTGTCAAGAGAACAATTCCCCTAAGTAGTTGAATTGATGCAGTCAGTCTCTTTGTATAATGTTCAAGAACTCTCCCGAATACACATCATGAGGGAATGAAAATACCTCCCCATGTTCACATTTTCTTCCACGATGATCATGTATGAAGTTCAAGAACCGAAGTACACCAATACCAAGAGCTCTCCGAATACACATCATGAGGGGAATGAAACACCACAATGTTTACATTTTTCTTCCATGATGATAAGTGTATGAAGCTCAAGAACCCGAAGTACACACATTCCCAAAGAAAGAATAACTGATAACATTGAAGAAGCGGGCCGAGTCGATTATCTCTGCGGATGACAATCTCTGCGGATGTCAACTCCGGAATAAGTGATTATATCTCTGAATCACTGATTAAGCACTCAAGTGAGACAACTGAGCATCCCCAATGTACACAATCTCTCTCCCTCATGTTATACATTTATCTCTGTAACATATTGGATTTCACATACACACTAAACCATGATCACAAGAGGCGTACAAGAATGTTTTAGAGAAAGAAAGTTAGAGGTTTAGGGAACTTAGTGAGAGAAAGAAAAATCTTATTATGAGCTCCAACTCTCTACCTTGGAGGGTAGAGAGTAATTATAGTCTTACAATAAAAGCACACACCTAGGGTACGTGGATCGGGCATACGATTGGGTAAAGACCGTCCAGTCCTCCCGCGGTGTTACTTAACTAAATACTACTTAACTTAAAATAACTACGACTCGAGCTTTCTAACGATTACATATACTTGAGGTGACCGACTCTTTAATACCCGGAATTTCTAATTCCTAACAATCTCTCCCTAAGGGAGGTCACCTCAATCATGTACTAAACTTACATTGAATACAAACAGATATTACATTAAAAATTGTTCTTGCATTCTTGATGTAGTACATTTGCTCGAAGCTTCGTAGTCATTGATTCTTCTCATTGTATGTTTGGTTAATCCAAGTGGAGGTCTTTTCGATCCACGTGATAATAATTTTGAGCCATCTTTTGAGATCATCAAATAATACACCTCTAACTCTTCCATTGTGGTGTTGTGACTTATGGACCGACATGCTCACATTCTGGATCATGATATCTTCTCATCAGAGTGGCGGAAGCTTTCGTTGATTCATGATATTGGCGTGGCGAAGCATGGAGTGAAAATATCGAGTCATTGAAGCACTACATGATTTCTTTGAGATGAATAGTGGTGTGAGCATGCGGCTGGATTGACCGCATCATTACGTCATTTGCAAGCGTCGAGGCGTTACAATAGCAATAAAAGCAAAAGTGTCTTTGATCACTTTCGTTGAATTGAGGTACCACGACACGGTTCCCCGTTGATCGAGACAATCTGCGGATCGGTATAATTCAAGAATTTCCTTGACGGGGTTTTACTCTACTCTCAAACCGACGTCTCAAAAAGACAACGTGAGTGAACCGTCGAATTTAAGTCAGCGATTGATGAAAGAGATTTGAAAAACAATCGGTGCATTGCTCAATAGAAATTGTTTTGCAATACAACGAAGGTTTTATTGAAAATCAATTATCAATCATAAAACACCTTTTGATTTGAAAAATTAGTACACGATCGATGTGCCAAGAAAAGTTTTTAAGCACAAAGACCGGTTTTCAAAGGTATCGTCAATCCATAACTTTGAACGAGTTGATTCAAGAGATTGAATCGCCCCATTGTTTACATTCGGTTGTCACATGGTTGATCTATATAATAGATCTCACATGCCACCTACCAGAGCTTGTTTGATGTTGGCTCCAGAAGGCTTTCCATCTTCATTGTGAATATGATTGCATATCACTCAGATGTTCTGGCAATACCACAAGGATAATGCGTAGGACCTAAGATATAATCTCTCTTTCCACATTGTGTAAAGCAGAGAGTCTTCATTGAACGTGTCCTAATGAGATTTATTGATGATCTCGTGGCTCTAGACTCAATTTGTGCAAATTTTGGTTCCTATGCCGAGGAGACTAGGGAGAGGGTCTCCTTCTTCAATATCAACAATCTCTAAGAGAAAGTTGATAGATTATGTAGGTTCCCGTGAGAATGAAACAAGCCCTTTTAAGAGGAACTTGAGTGGCTTGGAAAGTTGAAGTGCGATCGTCATTTGGGTCCATGGCGTCTTGTCTTCAATAGATGTTACCTTGGTAACCACCGGTAGTATATGAATTGAACCGGTTTACGCCCTAAGGTTGAATAAATGGAGGGCTATTTCTTTTCACCCTTTTTCACATTCAATTCTTTATCATTCTTCAACCCCTTCAGATTACTTACGAGACTTCATTACTAGAACCTTGTTGGGTTTATTCGATTACTAGCTCGGTCTCGATCCGCACTTTTCCCATATCTCATTTTCTCCTTTTTTCATCATACCTAAGGACTTCTACACTATCTAGTGGATTTTCCACAGGTAGATCCCTCGGTTCTGGCGGATCATGGGACCTCAACCTAACCTTATCATCCTTATATCACCATACATAAAGTAAAGTTGGTCGGTCTTTTGGTATCGTATCATGCGCCATTGGAACCAATTGAAAACCATTTGAAAATCAATCAAGATACTTGTTATATAGAATCAAAGCATTTTGTATCTTAATTGTTTTGATATTTTAGAAATGCTCCTCCTCAAAATATGCATAAAAATTTAGAAATTGTTTAGCACATGGAGGCAAGAGATCTTAGAAATCGTTAGATTTAGAATGAAAGGTCCAATCTTTTGATTAACATTTTCTAAAATGATCATCATCACTTCCTAATCAATTTTAGTAGATAAAACATTTTAAGGAAGGATGAGGTTTTCACAAGTTTGCTCCCCTCAATATGTGCATAGATGTTTGAGAATGTTTTGCACATATTAGGAAAAATCACATTGAGATAAATTGATCACATTTCAAATATTTGTGATTTAAGATAGATGCTCCCCCTCAACATGTGCATGGAAAATTTGAAATCGTTTGTCACTTACGGGGAGGCAAACATGCTAATCACTTATGAAACCATTTATCGAATTATCAGTTTAAATCCAATTTAAATCACAAATTCTCCCCCGGTCACAATTATCAAATCATTTGAGATTTGTGATCTCTTGTAGATTTAAATTGATTTTGAAAGCTTTTAAAGGAGAATTGTGACTTGATAATGAAAGCGTTTTAAGCCGATAAGGATGGGATATTAAGACTTTAAAACTCCATTGATTAAACATGAGCGAATATCTTTTGAAAACAATTGTATGACAAATAACTTTTTGATTTAATTGAAATCATTCTCCCCTCAATCAATGACATATGTTGTTGATTGAGAGATGAAATATTTTGACAAATAAGTCAGGATGATTATCAAAAATAGAGTCGAGTTATTTTTCAAAAAGCAATTAGTTTTCAGCAGATAAATGTTTAAGAATCGAGCATGGAATTTTGAAAACATGATAAAGTATGGCTCGTGTTCTTACTTTGAAAAAGTTCTTGCTCGAAATGACAATAAACCATTGTTTCTCTTTCTCCCAAAAATATATATTTTTTTTAAAGAATTCGAACAACATCTAAAGTCCCGTGTCATTCTTTGAATGACAGCACAAAGACCGTAAATATTATCGAACCGAGAAAAACATGACAAATAGACAATATTTTTTGAAGATTTTTGAATTTTTCAGATTTTTATGTATTTTGAAAGTTTTATAATTTTCTATTTGATTTTTTGAGAGTTTTATAATTTTGTATTTTGTTTTTCGAATAAATATTTACAAGAGATAGATGAAGATAGACCTTTACTCCTCGTCTTCCTCCTGAAGACGTTTGAGTGTTTTTACGGTTGAAGGCTTTTCAAGCCAAGGCGTGGAAGAATAAACTCAAAACGTTCTCTTGGAAGAGCTTTGGTGAAGATGTACGCTAAGCGGTATTGAGTCCTTACAAAATAGAGTTCCACCACACCTTTTCCACTTGTTCCCGATGAAATGATGTCGATATGTCGATGTGCTTTGCTCTTGAGTGTTGAACGTTGTTGCATGAGAGAGCAATAGCACTTTTATTATCAGATAGAGGGATTTTGTTGAATACAAAGCCATAGTCAATTAATTGAGATCTCATCCATAGGATTTGAGCACAACAAGATGACATGGCTATGTATTCAGCCTCTCTAGAGGAAATAGAAGTACTCATTTGCTTCTTTGAAGACCAACTCACAAGCTTATCACCTAAGGCGAGCACCTCGGGCGTACTCGGCGAGTATCTTGACACCTGCATGATCGTCTGCATATATCTTTGTTAGTGACATACGGTGTCCTTGGTACCAAAGTCCCATATTGATGGTTCCTTGGAGATACTAAAAAGACCCGTTTAAGCTTCAAGGTGCTTTTGGTAGGCTTAGCACGGTATCTAGCACACATGCATGACAGTGAAACAAGAATATGGGTCTACTACGTGAGGTACATCGGGGATCCAATCATACTACGATATTTTGTTTGGTCTACCATGATCCCTGAGTGGTCCTCATCAAGATTGGTTCGTTCAATCATGGGAGTGTCAACAGGGTCACTTGAATCAAATTCAAATTTCTTTAAAATCTCATTTGCATATTTAGATTGATTTATGAAAATGCCTCAGGGACTTTGTGAAATTTGTAATCCCAAGAAAAATGACATTTGTCCCATCATTGACATTTGAAATTTGGAACCCATTTCTTTTGAAATACGATCACATTCATTGGGAATTGAGGTCGAGGCAAAGATAATATCATCAACATAAATTTGAACGTGAATTAAATGTTTGCACGACTTTCGTGAACAATGTTGGATCAATTGCTCCTTTCAATCGGTAGAAGAAGAAACTTTGATAGCGTATCATACCATGCCCTTGGAGCTTGCTTTAAACCGTAATGAGCTTTCTTCAAGCGATAAACGTGAGTAGGATGCTCCTGGATTCACAAAGCCTTCAAGGTTGGCGGCGTAGCGACTTCTTTAAGATCTCCGCTCAGAAATGCCGTCTTTACATCCATCTGATAGACTACCATGTTCTTACTTGTAACATTAGCCAAGAATATTCGATTGCCTCGATTGAGCCAGCGGAGCAAATGATTCTTCAAAGTCAATACCCTCCTCTTGGCGGTATCCTTTTGCAACCAATCTAGCCTTGTTCTTTAAAACATCACCATGCTCATCAAGTTTACTTTGAAGATCCACTTTAGAGTAATGATCATAGCACAATCACGGAGCGGTACTAATTCCCATACATCTAGTCGATCAAACTCATGAATTTCTTCTTGCATGGCATTGAACCATTTGTCTTCATTCATGGCGGTTTTAACATCTTTTGGTTCGATCTTAGAAAGTACGGAGTTGAAGAAGCACCATAAGGCATCGGTTGCAAGTTGTTTCCGTGTGGATCTTGGGCGAGAGGGATTTCCAATGATGTTGTCTAATGGATGATCGTGAGTCCATTGTCGAAGGTGTTCATGTGGTCATTGTTGAGATCGGCGAAAGCGAGTCGATGTCTCTGTAGAAGATGGTTAGATGATGATTCAAGAGCAAATATATTTTCAAATGGAGCATCTTGGGGTAGCAAAGGGATTGACTTCATCATGTGAATCGAGGCATTTCCATGATGTACATTTGATGATTGAAGATTTGTTGATGAAATCGTGACATGTCAGAAGAAGGCTTCTTGACTTAATGACATAGAAGTTGAAGGGTTAATTTCATTGGCGACGGGATAGAAGCGACCTCTGTTGATTGGATTGACATATCATTGTTACTTGGCTCATATTGTTCATCAAACATTGGATCAAACAATATCTTTAAATCATCTTCTCGAGGGGGTACATATGGAGTTGCCTGATGAGGAGTTTGGTACAAAAGAAATGAACCAATGGGACTTGTGTTTTGAAGTGCGGGTCCGAAATGGAATGTCGGAGCCATTTGACCGGTCAGCTCATCAAACGTAACGTGAATTGTTTCCATGATATTTCGGGTTCTCTTGTTATAGATTCGGTAACCTTTTCTGTTTGGAGCATAGCCTACAAAACTCAATGTCCGCTTTTAGCTCAAGTTTTCCTAAATCTTGACCATCATTAGTTGGATAACATAAGGCACCAAACACCATCGAAGGAATGAAAGATAGGTTTTCATTTGTGGACAAGTTCATATGGAGTTTTCCATGAGCGGTGTGAATCGTGGGATCGATTTTGGGTGTAGCAGCAAAGTGGCGATGGCTTTACCCTAGAGAAACATTGGAACTTTGAGTAAATCAAAGCATAGTCCTTGCGGCTTCCACAAGAGTTCGATTTAGATCTTTCAACTACACCGTTACTCGTTGAGGAGTTCGAGGAACACTTCTTTGATGACTAATTCCAATACTTTCATAAAACTCACCAAGTTGTTTGTTAACAAACTCGTTCCATTGTCTGCATTCGATGATTCGACCGTTTTGTTAAGTCGAACTCGCAAATTGTTTGATGAGTTTGATGATGATATCTTGAGTTTCATCCTTTGACCTTAGGAACTTTACCCAAGTGAATCTAGAGAAATCATCAACCACAACTAACACATATTTCTTTCCAAAGATATTCCGCACTCTCATGGGTCCACATAAGTCCATGTGAATTGTATGAAGAACTTCGAGAGCGAGTTTGTAGGTTTGGGTTTATGGGCATACTTCTTGCTTTTCCCAATTGGCATGTTGAACAAAGATGATCCTTTTCATACTTAAGTCTAGGTAAACCTACAACTAAGTCCTTCCTGGAGAGATCATTGATGGTGCCGAAGTTCAAGTGATTGAGATTAATTTTATGCCATAACCATGACTTTGTTTTTGAAGCCTTTGACAACAAGCAAATTGGAGAAGACTTCATCATATCTTCGATAGAGATGGTGTATAGGTTTGAACCACGTGTTCCTCTTAAAAGTTCCTTACCATCAAGTTCTCTAACGAAACATGTATGTTTTCAAAAAGCTACTTCTAGATCGAATCGAATTGACCAACAGAGAATAGGTTATGACCAAGACCTTCCACATAATACACCCTGGAGATAACACTTTTTCCAATAACATAATCTCCATAACCCATAATTGCACGAAATGATCATTCGAATCTAAGCGTCGATGAATTTGCTTACGAAGTTCATGAGCATGACGGTCTCAGTCATATGCTTGGAACAACCCGAGTCCAGGTACCACGAGATCCGATTTGAACGATCTGCAGTTGAACCGCAGACAAGAATGGATAAGCGGATAATTGTTATCCCCATGCAAGAATGGGTTCCACTTGGTTAGTAACAAAGAATGGTGGAACACCCACATCGTAAATAGAAACATCCATATCAGAAGTAGAAGCAGTGGAATCATTGGGAATAGATGCAATCTTGGTGTGTCTCAGATTTGACCTATTCAAAGTATGTTCACTTCTTAAGGGAATATTTCTACCAGTAGGCATCCATTTTCTAGTGGGCATAGTCATAGCAGTTTAAGAGCAAAACTGTGACAACCCGTACTTTCAGGTCATTTCTCGACACAATTCATGTCTCATTATTTCAACATTTATAGTAAACTTGGTTTACTTGTTTCAGATTCGCGTAACCTTGAGGTTTAGCGAATTCATGATCATGACATCCGCGTACATTTCATATGGACTAAGATTAGTCTACATTTCATTGACATCATTTGCATCTCATTAGTACATTCACGACATTTCATTTCACCTTCAACAGCGTAATTTTATATTTAATAATCTTTATCGCGTGAGTTATTATTTTAATATTTAATCCGTTACTTTCAAAAATGATCCCGATGTATTTTTAAACTTACATTTAGTTTATAAAACTATATTTTTAGTTTTCCTAGTGTTTCAAATTTATTTGGTAAATAAATCGTAAAAGTTAAATTATTACGTGTTTTCTTAAAACTACTCGATAATTATTTTATCACTCAATTTTTACAAGGAATGTATTTTTATAATTTTTATCATCTCATTACATTCTATTTTGGCCTAATAAAAACTTACTTGCACCAAGTATTACCATTTACCTTACAAGTGTTTATTTACTTACATATTTCTTGCACCTTTTATCAATTACTACACATATATATATTATTACACTATAAATTAAAAAAAAAAAAAAAAATAATATCTACATTCCCCCCCCCTTGGCCGACCAAGGGGGAAGGAGTGCATTAAATTGTGTATGGTTTGAGATTGCTAATTTTTTTACACAAACATAAAAGTCTACTTCAATAATTTTCATTCATTTCATCATTTCACAAGTGTTAGCAAGTTCCTCTTGGTGTTTTTTTTCTCTCCATAACCGGTCACACAAAGACTCCAAGGGATCAAATATTTTCATCAAGCACAAGTGTTATTTCAACCTAGTTTATATCCTTTATATGGTTTTGAAATAAAAACCAAGGATATTTAAGTTAATCCTTGTTACTTTCACCTCATCACTATTACTAGTAAGCATATTCTTATCATTTTCAAGTTTCCTTTTCATTTTCATATGTTTCTTTTCATTTTTGGAGCTTATATGCATGATATGTGATTTATACCATTTATTTCATGATTTTAGAGTTATCTATATATATATGGTCATCCTATAATTATTCCCTTGGTATTGGTTGGTCTTGATGGTGATTAGGAACCCATGACACCCTAAGAAGGTGTATGGTAGGATTAGATTAGTTTTGGAGTTGATTTGAAGGGATTAGAATAGGTTTTGTCCGAGAAAAACTATTTTCGATAACTATATAAATAGGTTCTGTCCTTGTTTCGAATTTCTGGAAAATCCGACTGTTGGTACGAAACTTTGGCCTTGATTTTTAGAAAATATACTTTAAAACGAATCCGTGGCCGCTTGAGCGGATAAAAACGGACTTATAACGAAGAAGTTATGGATTTTACAAGTTTGACGACAAAATAAAATGTTTTCTGAAATTTCAGCATGCAGTTTTAGTTTGTTGGTCAAAAACGAGCCTTAAGCTTCACAAATTATTTCGACTTCTCAAAAATATATTAGTTTACTTCAATACGAAGCTAAGGACATATTAAACGTAGAAAACGGATTTGAAGCGACAAAGATATGCACTTTTTCATAAACTTGCCGTAACTAATTTTCTGCACACAATTAGCCAAAACCACCATCTTTAACCCTTATTATCTTTATGTTAGAGACCTTTTGGACGAAAACTCTGACTGAAACTTTTAGATATCGATACAAACTTTCCAAAACAGTCGAGTTCGTTCTCTAACGATCGGCGTACACCATTTTACGACTAGTTTTCCAAAGCCATTTTTGTTAATTTCATGATTTTTCCGGCGACATTGTTTTGCGACGAAAAGTGGTAATTTCTCTAAAAATCATTATAAAACCATTGTAGGATGACATTTTGACGTAAAAACATGTAAAGTGATTTTTGATTGGTCAAGGCGTCAAAAGAGTATTTTTCGACGACGTGTAATATTTTCAAAACTTCGTAAATGGTATAAATAACATATCAAGTGCATGCATAACATTACATTGCAACTCATGACATATCATATCATTGATAATAGGTCCCGGTTGACGCATCACATTAAACCTCGGTGTACTCACTTTTGCCATTATTCCAGTTTACCAAGTGAGTTTTCATAGCCCCGTTTTACATGCTTTCGATTATTTTCAAACCCACAGGGGAGAATACATTGCACTACATTTTTTTGTACGATACCAAGTATGTTAAATTCATTACATTGCTTAAGTTACCGCATTTGCCAATTTGAAAGTCCCCATTACTTGAACATGAACCGTTAATCTTTGAAGCGAGGATGAGTGGATAGATCTATCGAGGGTGGCGCCTCCATCCGGGTTGGTGAATCCCAACCGAGGAAGCGGATGCATTTCATTTGATAACATTACGGAGTTGTCTGGCAAACACTCTGCAGGGGCATACATGATTGAGCAGTCTAGTTTCGGGGTCATGGGCTTAGAGCAATTGTAACATTATTTTCACGTGACTTGATGGTCATGCATGATAGATACTTGTGTAGTCGTATAAAACATTTACATAAACCTATGATTTCTCACCAACATTATTGTTGACCGTTTTTAGCAATGTATTTTCAGGTAGCTGAGGCATTATCATCATGACATGGTTTAGGGACCTACATTTTGAGTCGTGGCGTCGACTTACATTATGTACATTATGGCACTTTATTTCAAAACATCGTTTGGATTGTATCATATTTGTATTTCCAAACCTTTGTAAACCTTTTGGGACCGATGTTGTACTCTGAATGTTTTTATGAAATATCCAACGATGTGTTTTAAAGCGCACTTTAGGTCGTTCAATATAACTGTGATGTGGTGCTATGACGGTCAATCCCCAGAATTCCATTCCGCTGCAAAAATGTAAATTGGGGTGTGACAGATTGGTATCCGAGCTACAGTTATAGAGAACTAGGTTGCATCATTGACCCTAGACTATAGCTACATTATCATAGCATCTCATCATTTCATCATAGTACATATTCATGTTTATCATGCGGATTCACTTACACTTTATTCGAGATTATTTACTTTTATTTCACATCGGTTGTCACAGACATGTCTTTAGATTCACATCCCATCACCATATCATCGGACTCTAGCTCGGATGATGTCCCGCCATTAACCCATCATGGATGATGTTGCATCACATTCCAGAGATCGTATCTTCCATTGGATCTACTCCGAGCCTTCCCATGATCATGACCGATTAACGAGACCCGAACCCTTCGAGGAGGCGAGGTTGCACCCTCCTCACGTTAGCCCGACTCACGATCCACCGGCACCACTACTAGCACCATCACCACCATCATCACCATCTCCATCATATTTCATTAGAGATCCTTTGCCTCACGGACTTGCACCAAAAGCGTGCTTCGTTTTGATATCCCACACCACCATCTACGGGCCGAGCCACCGCTAGATTTGAGTTAGGTGAGAGTTCTAGGGCAGGCTTCGCTCGGCGACCTTCTACCGAGAGTTAGGAGCCCGTATTGATAGTCGGCAGATCCAGTTGATAGTTTGACCGGCTACGGTTGGAGAGTTGTCGGTAGATAGGATTGAACCCATTGCGAGGAGGTCGAGGGTTTGATATTGGCGAGTTTGTATTGACTTATCTCATGAGTATTCAAAGCATAGGCGGATAGAGGATAGGGAGAGTATTGTTGCATTGCGGGGGTCGATTGATGAGTTGAGGAGTTTGGTGGATAGTTTGGCGACTTCGGGTTGCGATCTTGAGGATAGGGCGTGGAGCACCATGAGGTGCCTTATGTAGACTTTTGTCATTGTATAGTTTTGACCATTATTATCCTAGTCACAAGGTGTGTGGCGTAGTTTAAAGAACTTGTTGTATTTTGGTTGTTGTACAAACAAATGTATCAAGTATTGACTCTACTATGTAGGAATGGTTATTATTATCTATGATATCGGTCCATGTAGGCGAAATTTTCATGTATATTATCCCCGTGTGTTGTGATTATATTTGTGATATTTCGTTATTGTTCCGTTGTGATTCCATTTATCTTTATGCATGTTGTGGTTGTGGATATATTTGTATGATGGTTGTTTCTACTTACGAGTTCTCATGATTGTTTCATCTTGTTATTTTGAAGAGTTATGAAGCCTAGAAAGCTACACGGAAATGACCAAGCAGAAATTCAAAAGTTGGTGAATGATAGCATTGCTAATGCACTAAGAGTCGAAAGGGATGGCAGCGATTGGTACAGCTCTTTGAAGCCGCTAGGCTACTAACTTGCAGTAATGCGGAGGATCGGGGTTAAGAAATGTTCGTACAAAGATTTCAAGAGTGGTGAACCCACTAAGTTTAGGTACCGAGGAGCTACTGCAATGGTACGATGGTTTGAGAAATTGGAATCGGTGTTTTGCTTTGTATCGGATGATGATAAGGTCAAATTTGCTACGAGCACTTTACTCGATGGAGCGTTGTCATGGTGGAATTCATATGCTCAACCGATTGGAATGGAGAATGCTTTTAAGCTTACTTGGGAGCAATTCAAGGGTTTGGTGACTAAGAAGTTTTGTCCTCGAGCGAGAAATCAAAAAGTTGGAGACGGAGTTCTATGAATTGGTAACCATTGGGTATAATATCGACACTTACATTGAGGAGATTCGAGGAATTGGCCGCGTTATGCCCGTCGATGGTACCGGATAACGAGAAATTGCTAGAGGCTTTTATTGGAGGACTTCCTGAGGTTGTTCAAGGAGATGTGACTTCGTTTGATCCACAAACAATTGAGGAAGCTATTCGAGTGACTCAGAAGTTGATGGCACAAGTGGTGAAGCGAGGTAAGTACACCACTACCAACCGAAACAACAACAACCCCAACAACCGCTACAATTTCAACAATAATCGAGGCAATTACAACAACAATAGCAACAATAACAAGCGCAAGTGGGACAACACTAGGGGTAGGAATGCTACTCAACCACCACCCAAGAGGCAAGAGGTTGCTAAGGCTTATGTTGCGGGTCCGAAGGAAGGAAAAGGATATACGGGGTTTTGCGAAGTGTAATAAGTGTTTGAGTCATCACAATCCGGTCGATGTCACGATCCGTGTGAAAATTGCAAGAAAGTTGGTCACCGTACTAGGGATTGCAAGTGGCCACATGTTACATGTTTTGGTTCTTGGGAGAAACTGGACACTACAAGAAGGATTGTAAGAAAGGAAAGAATCAAGCAAATCCGAATCAAGGAGGTTTGGCACGAGGAAGGGTTTACGTCATTGGAGGAGGAGAAGATAGGGAGGACCGAATGTCATACATGCGTTCCTTCTCAATAATCGTTGCAGCAGTTTTATTTGATTCGGTGCCGATAAAAGTTTTGTGTCCAATGCATTTGCACCTTTGCTCAACATTAAACCAACTACATTAGACATATCATACAACGTCGAATTAGCTAATGGTAGCGTAGTTAACACAAACACCATTGTTGCGGTTTTGCACATTCAATTTTCTTAATCATCCCTTCAACATAGACCTCATGCCCGTAGAGCTTGGTAGTTTTGACGTCGTCATCGGCATGGCGGTTATCTAAGCATCGTGCAAAGATCATTTGTGATGAGAAAGTTGTTCATCTTCCTATATGCCGTGAAACTTTGATTATTCGTGGGAGCGAAGTGGAACGGACTTAGTATCATATCGTGCATCAAAGCGGAGAAGTACATTAAGAAAGGTTGTCTTGCTTTCTTAGCTCATGTAACCGAGGAAAAGTCGGAGGAGAAGCGACTTGAAGATGTTCCTATTGTTCGTGAATTTTCGAAGTATTTCAGAGGATTTACCGGGACTTCCACCGCACGCGTCAAGTAGAATTTCATATTGACTTAGTGCGGGCTGCACCGATTCTTGAGCACCGTACCGTTTAGCACCATCCGAAATGCAAGAGTTGTCTAATCAATTACAAGAGCTTCTAAACAAAGGATTCATTAGGCGAGTTCCTGCCTTGGGGAGCACCGGTCTTGTTTGTGAAGAAGAAGGATGGATCCTTCTGAATGTGCATAGATTATAGAGAATTGAACAAGTTACGGTGAAGAATCGTTACCCACTCCCAATTGATGACTTGTTCGATCGGTTGCAAGGTTCTAGTATTTATTCCAAGATTGATCTTGATCGGGTTATCATCACTTCCGAGTTGGGAAGAGGATATTCCAAAACGGCGTTTAGAACACGTTACGGTCATTATGAGTTTCAAGTGATGCCGTTTGGATTGACTAATGCACCGGCGGTATTCATGGATCTCATGAATAGAGTTTGTAAACCGTATTTGGACAAGTTTGTTATAGTGTTCATCGACGACATATTGATCTACTCAAAGAACAAAGAAGAACACGAAGAGCATTTAAGGATGATTTTAAGGCTACTCAAGAATGAGAAGTTGTATGCCAAGTTTTTGAAGTGTGATTTTTGGAACCACAAAGTGCAATTTCTTGGTCATGTCATTGATAGTCGAGGACTACAAGTTGATCCGCAAGATTGAAGCCGTAAAGATTGGGCTACTCCAGCGAATCCTCAGAAATTCGACAATTTCTAGGACTAGCGAGGATATTACCGAAGGTTCATGAAGGTTTTTAGAAGATAGCAAGAGACCTTTGACCAAGTTGACCTGAGAGAAAAAAAGAATGCAGTGGGGAAAGAAACAAGAAGTTGCTTTTCGGTTGTTGAAGCAAAAGCTTTGCTGATCGCCAATTTTGGCACTACCCGAAGGCATTGAGAACTTTGTTGTATATTGCGACGCTTCGCATAAAGGACTTGGGGCTGTTTTAATGCAAAGCGAGAAGGTGATAGCGTATGCTTCTCGACAACTTAAGACTCATGAGAAGAACTACACAACTCATGATCTCGAGTTAGGAGCCGTAGTTTTTGCGCTCAAGATTTGGAGACACTACCTCTATGGTACAAAGTGCACTGTGTTTACCGACCACAAGAGTTTGCAATATATTCTTGATCAGAAGGAGCTTAATATGAGGCAGCGTCGTTGGTTGGAGTTACTCAGCGACTATGATTGTGAAATCAAGTATCACCCGGGAAAAGCCAATGTTGTGGCTGATGCTCTTAGTCGGAAATAGAGGCCTAAACCTTTAAGAGTTCGATCATTGGGAATGACGATTATTTCTCCTTTACCATCGAAAATCCATGAAGCACAGATAGAAGCACTTAAGGAGGAGAATCGACCAAGTGAAAAGCTTTATGGTATGCCCGAAAGCGCAAATGGTTTTGTAAAAAGAGCAGATGGAGTATTATGTTTCAAGGATAGAATGTGGGTTCCATTGTATGGCGGAATCGAGAATTGATTATGCATGAGTCGCATAAGTCAAAGTATTCTATTCATCCAGGATCGGATAAGATGTATCAAGATCTTAATAAGCTTTATTGGTGGCGAACATGAAGCGGAGATTGCCACACGTTAGCAAATGCCTTACACTGCGCTAAGGTAAAGTCGAATATCGAAGCCTTGGAGGTTTACTCCAACAACGGGAAATTCCTCAATGGAAATGGGAGCGCATTACAATGGACTTTGTTCTGAAACTTCCTAAGACATCGGGAGGTTACGACGCTATTTGGGTAATTGTTGATCGCCTTACCAAATCAGCCCATTTCATACCGATTATAGAGACTTATTCCATGGAGCAACTCACTAGACTTTATGTCAAGGAAATAGTCTCAAGGCACAGAGCACCAATTTCTATCATTTCCGACAGAGATAGTCGATTCACTTCAAACTTTTGGAATTCATTGCAAGATTCATTCGGAACCAGATTAGAGATGAGCACGGCATATCACCCACAAACCGACGGTCAAAGTGAAAGGACCATTCAAACGTTAGAAGATATGCTGAGGGCATGTGTTATTGATTTTGGAAATGGTTGGGCTAACCATTTGCCATTGATTGAATTCTCGTACCACAATAGTTATCACACGATTATCAAGATGGCACCATTGAGGCACTCTGTATGGTGGTAAGTGCCGATCACTGTTTGTTGGGCGGTAGGAGCGCAACAACCTTGGTCGAGAAATGAATACGGAAACCACGGAAAAGATTGTTCAAATTAGTGATAGACTTCGAGCGCAAAGTCGTCGAGAAAAGTTATCGCGGATGTTAGGACGCCAAGGATTTGGAATTTCAAGTGGGTGACAAAGTTATGTTGAAAGTATCGCCTTGGAAGAGTGAATGCGATTTGGGCGTGGAAATTAAACCGAGATACATTGGACCATTCAAGATTTTGGCGAGTTGGTCGGTAGCTTATCGACTTGATCTTCCATCAGAACTTAGTCATGTGCACAACACGTTTCACGTTTCAAATTTGAAGAAGTGTCTTTGGACGAAGCTCGTTATTCCATTGGCCGAATTCATTGACGTGACAAACTCAACTTTGTGGAAGAACACAGTAGAAATCATGGACCGCGAGGTCAAGCGGTTGAAAGCAGTCGTATTCCTATTGTGAAAGTTCGTTGGAATTCTCGAGGTCACGAGTTTTGGGAGCGGGAAGACGGATCGACGCCAAAGTATCCTCATCTTTTACCGACACCGTTAGACCTAACAACGATTGAATTCAGGGTGAATTCCTTTTGGATGGCGAATGTGACAACCCGTACTTTCAGGTCATTTCTCGACACAATTCATGTCTCATTATTTCAACATTTATAGTAAACTTGGTTTACTTGTTTCAAATTCGCGTAACCTTGGAGGTTTAGCAGCGAATTCATGATCATGACATCACGTACATTTCATATGGACTAAGATTAGTCTACATTTCATTGACATCATTTGCATCTCATTAGTTCATTCATGACATTTCATTTCACCTTCAACGCGTAATTTTTATATTTAATAATCTTTATCGCGTGAGTTATTATTTTAATATTTAATCCGTTACTTTCAAAAATGATCCCGAGGTATTTTAAACTTACATTTAGTTCATAAAACTATATTTTTAGTTTTCCTAGTGTTTCAAATTTATTTGGTATATTAATTATTAAAGTTAAATTATTCGTTGCGTTTTTCTTAAAAATATCGATAATTATTTTATCACTCAAATTTTACAAGGAATGTATTTTTACAATTTTTATCATCTCATTACATTCTATTTTGACCTAATAAAAATTTACTTGTACCAAAATTACCATTTACCTTAAGTTTTATTTACTTACATATTTCTTACACCTTTTTATCAATTACTACACATATATATATTATTACTATAAAAAAAATAATAATAATATCTACATTCCCCTTGGCCGACCAAGGGGAAGGGTACATTAAATTGTGTATGGTTTGAGATTGCTAATTTTTTACACAAACATAAAGTCTTACTTCAATAATTTTCATTCATTTCATCATTTCACAAGTGTTAGTAAGTTCTCTCTTCTTGTTTTTTCTCTCCATAACCGGTCACACAAAGACTCCAAGGGATCAAATATTTTCATCAAGCACAAGTGTTATTTCAACCTAGTTTATATCCTTTATATGGTTTTGAAATAAAAACCAAGGATATTTAAGTTAATCCTTGTTACTTTCACCTCATCACTATTACTAGTAAGCATGTTCTTATCATTTTCATATTTCCTTTTCATTTTCATATGTTTCTTTTCATTTTTTTTGGAGCTTATATGCATGATATGTGATTTATACCATTTATTTCATGATTTTAGAGTTATCTATATATATATGGTCATCCTATAATTATCCCCTTGGTATTGGTTGGTCTTGATGGTGATTAGGAACCCATGACACCCTAAGAAGGTGTATGGTAGGATTAGATTAGCTTTGGAGTTGATTTGAAGGGATTAGAATAGGTTTTGTCCGAGAAAAACTATTTTCGATAACTATATATTTATGTTCTGTCCTTGTTTCGAATTTCTGGAAAATCCGACTGTTGGTACGAAACTTTGGCCTTGATTTTTAGAAAATATACTTTAAAGCGAATCCGTGGCGCTTGAGCGGATAAAAGCGGACTTATAACTTGAAGAAGTTATGGATTTTACAAGTTTGACGACAAAATATAATTTTTCTGAAATTTCAGCATGCATTTTTTAGTTTGGGTCAAAAACGAGCCTTAAGCTTCACAAATTATTTCGACTTCTCAAAAATATATTAGTTTACTTCAATACGAATCTAAGGACATATTAAGCGTGAAAGCAGTTTGAAGCGACAAAGATATGCACTTTTTCATAAACTTGGCGTAACTAATTTTCTGCACACAATTAGCCAAAACCACCATCTTTAACCCTTATTATCTTTATGTTCGAGACCTTTTGGGCGAAAACTCTGAACCTGAAACTTTTAGATATCGATACAAACTTTCCAAAACAGTCGAGTTAAGTTCTCTAACGATCGGCGTACACCATTACGACTAGTTTTCCAAAGCCATTTTGTTAATTTCATGATTTTTCCGGCGACATTGTTTTCGGACGAAAAGTGGTAATTTCTCTAAAATCATTATAAAACCATTGTAGGATGACATTTTGACGTAAAAACATGTAAAGTGATTTTGGTTTGGTCAAGGCGTCAAAGAGTATTTTTGGCGTCGAGTAATATTTTCAAAACTTCGTAAATGGTATAAATAACATATCAAGTGCATGCATAACATTACATTGCAACTCATGACATATCATGTCATTGATAATAGGTCGGTTGCATCACATTAAACCTCGGTGTACTCACTTTTGCCATTATTCCAGTTTATCCAAGTGAGTTTTCATAGCCCGTTTTACATGCTTTCGATTATTTTCAAACCCACGGGGGAGAATACATTGCACTACATTTTTTTGTGCGATACCAAGTATGTTAAATTCATTACATTGCTTAAGTTACCGCATTTGCCAATTTGAAAGTCCCCATTACTTGAACATGAACCGTTAATCTTTGAAGCGAGGATGAGTGGATAGATCTATCGAGGGTGGCGCCTCCATCCGGGTTGGTGAATCCCAACCAGGAAAAGCGGATGCATTTCATTTGATAACATTACGGGTTGTCTGGCAAACACTCTGCGAGGGGCATACATGATTGAACAGTCTAGTTTCGGGGTCATGGGCTTAGAGCAGTTGTAACATTATTTTCATTGACTTGATGGTCATGCATGATAGATACTTGTGTAGTCGTATAAAACATTTACATAAACCTATGATTTCTCACCAACATTATTGTTGACCGTTATTAGCAATGTATTTTCGGTGATGGCGAGGCATTATCATCATGACATGGTTTAGGGACCTACATTTTGAGTCGTGGCGTCGACTTACATTATGTACATTATGGCACTTTATTTCAAAACATCGTTTGGATTTGTAACATATTTGTATTTCCTTAAACTTTGTAAACCTTTTGGGACCGATGTTGTACTCTGAATGTTTTTTTATGATATATCCAACGATGTGTTTTAAAAGCGGCACTTTAGGTGGTTCAATATAAGCTGTGATGTGGTGCTATGACGGTCAATCCCCGAATTCCATTCGGCGCAAAGCAATAAATTGGGGTGTGACCAAA
>OU343220.1:138938420-139022715 GCA_910596185.1 Chrysanthemum makinoi
GGGAATATATTTAACGTCCAGTATATTTGCACTTTAAGGGTGAATTTTTGAAACAACCATTCTTATTAAAAAACAAGTGGCAGTTTCCTATTTCCTGACTTTCAGATTCTCAATTCCTTTGTAAAGACGTTATTTTTCCCTTGTTTTGGTCATGGGTGACTTTCATTGAATCATATAACTCTTTAAAGTGTCGTTTAACTTTTTAATTTTCTTCTAGAAAACTCTCGTTTTCCTTTTGTAAGGCATTAACTAAGTTTTGAAGATGAAAAGTTTGAGAGTACGAAATCTAAAGGAGGAGTCATTTGGGATCCAGTCACATTGTTCTTTTCACCCTTCAATTGAGAGATTTGGGCTTTCAACTTTTTGATCGTGTTACAATGAGCTTGAATCTGTCACATTGCTAATTTCAAAAAATGCATCAAATTCAGGAACATCCAGGGATGTCTTGATATTTGAGGTTTTAACATTTTCTTTTAGATGTTGATATTTTAGTTGTAAATCAAAATGTTCAACTTCTAGTTTAGAAAGATGCTTTACCAAATTATCGTGATCATCCTGATCAATTTTCTCATTAAGTTTTGAATTAATCTTTTCAAGCTCAATGACACGATCATGAGAAACTTTCAGAGCAACAGATAATTCATGAAATTGAGAAGCATTAATGGAGCAATTCGTAGCAGTGTAAAACACATCTTGAGCAATACATTCAGAAATAAGATACTCATTCGAGGTATGCAAGTTCTTCCTCTCAATCTCATTATATTTTAATGCTCGCTCATAGTCACTAACCTCAACTATCATTGCATCAAATTCCTTTTCCATTCCTTTAATATCTGAATTTATCCCCTTTTAAGACTCTCAAAATGATCTTTTAGTAGTTTGAAGAAAGGCATTACCTCGGTTAGATAGCATTCTTTTGTTTGTTCAAAACCCCTTTCCCCTTCAGTTATCCAGTGGGTGTGATCCTTTTCTTACAAGTTTTCTCAAAATCGACAAATAGTTGAAGAATAACATATTGACTGATTAAGGTCTTGCTTTTAGTGGCAATAGTCCTAGGAACTAAATGCATTGGTGTATTGGGAGGATACACAGTCGCTGAAGGCATTTTCCTAAGGTGGGTTTGTTACAACAGATTCTCTGCTTTTTGCTTATCTAAATCCTTTTCCAGAACACTTGTTCGGGTGTTAACAATGTCTGAGGCTTAAACTTGTTCAAGAAATCCAATTCTCCTTCTTGTAATCATGGGGTGTGATATTTATTTTCTTTTCTTTACATTTAGGATCATCTAGTTTCTTGTTCATCTTTTCCCTAGTGACTTCATCTGATTTCTTATCTTCCTCAGTGCACTCAGCGCAACTAGGTTTCTATCTAGGCTTAGAATTCATTGCCATCATAAATAACCTTATGGGCAGCTCTAGCCTTTTAACAACTTCTGGATTTGGTTCCTCAACAAGGGGAGTACTATGCTTATCACTCAAAACTCTGTGCTTAGTGATTAAGTGAGCGTCTGAATGTATTTCCTTGTACGTACAGCTTATTTTCAAGCTTGTTTTTCAAAGTTTTTAGATTAGAAAAATCATTCATAGTTTGATTCCTAATCCTAAATTCTGCTTAAGCAATTTAACATTTTCTTAAAGTTCTTGTTTTTGCTTAGCAGTTTTAGAAAGCTTTTCTTGTAAGGAGTTTAACTCTTGTTTTAATACTTCTTGCTCAAACCTACTTTTTCTAATAGTTGTACGCATTTGGTCATCCATTTCCTGCTCACGGGTGGTCAACTCAAATTTAGCACGTTGTTCATAAATAGCAACACGTTCTTTATAGGCATTAAGTTCAGAGATAACAGAATCATCAGAGGCACATGCGGTGTATTCATCAAAAAACATAGTCATCGTTGATTGCAGAAGATGCATCACTTGGTACAACTTCACTTTCACTTTGTTTCACTTATTGATCATATGGGACAACATTGATATTACCCATATCTTCAATATTTGACTCAATAGTTTCAGTTGATTGTACTTTGTCATGCATCTTTTGCATATCAGCATCATCGTATAGTTTTAGTACCTCAGAAATGAGTTGTCTTTGGATGGACCAGCTTGTGGTGGAGATGAGATCTTAGGAGAGACCATTGGAGAAATGCTAGCCATGAAAATTGTTTGTGCAGTAGGTCCATCATCAACATCAAAGTCGTATGCATCACAGTCAGCTACTTGAAAGGCATTCTGATGATTGTGACCTATCTCCTGAATAGGCTGCTCATCCACATGCATCATACGTCTTAGCATTCCTTCACAAGAAACAGCACTCCTCTTCATCCAAGGTTGCTCCATTGTCTGAGCTTGTACTACTAGCAACATCTTATTCCTGAAGTATTCAGCATTCTGAGGACGTTTTGGAGATGTGCAATTCCTTGCAATGTTTCCCTCACCACCACAGTTGTAACACTTAACTGTCTTGACTTGTCCTTGATTTCCATTCCTTCCCCGATTCTGATTTCCTCCATAGCCTCCACCCCTTCTCTGATCATACTGCCTTTCTTGGATTGGCTGCACCATACCTTTCCCTTCCTCTACCAGTAGCTTGATTGTGGATTGGATGCTGTTCTGAGGTTGTTGTTGGGTGTGGAGAGAGAGTGTTCATGTTTGACTGATCATGAGGTCTAGTTGACTAATGAAGTTTCCCACGTGTGTATCAGCATCAACTTGTTTGAACATTGGATCGGGAATGAGTTTGTGAGTTCCATCACCCATGGGTACAACTTGTGAAGCTTTAGTGGTAATCCCAATGTTTGAGTAGAAGGCAGTTGAATCATTTGATGAGCTTATCTCTCCTGGATTTGTTTTGAATTGTTCAAGAATCCTCTTTTCAAACATGGCATGTCTCTCATTCTGAAGAAGGAAGGCATAGAGTTGCTCGTGGTTTGTATTCTTCAATCATTTAGTGAGCTTCACAGAAGTGACAAACTTGTGCCATTCTGGATTCATGTTGTTAACAAACTTTGAGTTCAGCTGAATGTTAGGCATGGTCATTCTGATGTTCCTCATGTCATTCACCAGCTTATGGAATCTCACATAGTACTCATAGACGCTCTCATCTGGTTTCATCTTGAAGTGCTCAAATTCATCATAGAGTTGAGATTCTCTGTCTTCCATAGTAATTCAGAACTGAGAGAAGCATCTTGAAATTATCCCATACAGCCTTTGCTTCAGTGTTGTGGTTGATAAGCTTGTATATGTCTTTTGGAAGACCTTGCAATATGATGTTAGAAGCCTTGATATCTGCATCGAATCTCTTCTTCTCCTTATCATTGAGCTCATCATACATCTTTGGTCTGTGCATTCCGTAAATCAATGTACCATCTTCAGCTGTATCAATTATGTCTCTAGTAGTCTCAAGCAGATATGGTCCTTCATCAATCGATTTGAGAATGTTGACCCCATTTTCTTTCCAAGACTTACAATCTGATTCTTTGAGCCCAAGAGTCGTAGTCTGTTCTGTCAAGCATGGGTGGACGACTATCTGAACCAGCTGCTTGAACATCCTCGGCAACAGTGGAGATGATTGTAGGAGCGTTGGTAGACATGATGCTGATTAAACGGGATTTTATAACTCTATGATTAAACCGGAAATATATTCTTTCACGGGATTTTACTAAATCAAGATAAACCTTCTGGGATATCATCAAGTCGCTAGAAACTTTGAACCAAGTTGCTACTGCCAAGTCGCTAGCTAAGAGCGAAACTTTGAACCAATTCGATAAGTGCCAAGTCGCTATAGTCCCAAGTCGCTATATAACAACTCGCTACAATCCAAGTCGCTAGCAAAATTTTGATAGCAATTCGCTTAGCACCAAGTCGCTAATTTGTCAAGTCGCTAAATAGCAACTCGCTAGGTACCAACTCGCTAACACCAAGTCGCTAACAAAATAAAGTACAAGTCGCTAACTTACACCAAGTCGCTACGTGAGTGGAGATCCACTACGTGTACTTTTGTCGGCTTGTCTCACTAGACAAGTCGCTAACCCAACTCGCTAATTCCTTTAACAATAACTCGCTACCAAATTGCAAAGCAAGTCGCTACCAAGAAAACTTTTCCGTGGTTCAAGTCGCTAGCATGAAAAAAACACATAAACACCACTTTTCAATCCAAAAACAATCCAACCACGATGATTCAAGCCTTCTAAATCAAAACCTAAACACTTGTGATGATTCTAAACACAAAAATACAATCAAAATCCAAACTTTAACACTAGAAATCAACCAAATGATGCAAAAACCACTAAACTTTTTCAAACTCAAAAACCTCCTAAAAACCACTAGAAATCCAAAGATATGTAAGAGATGATCTAACCATGGCTCTTGATACCAATTGTAACATATTGGATTTCACATACACACTAAACCATGATCACAAGAGGCGTACAAGAATGTTTTAGAGAGAGAAAGTTAGAGGTTTAGGGAACTTAGTGAGAGAAAGAAAAATCTTATTATGAGCTCCAACTCTCTACCTTGGAGGGTAGAGAGTATTTATAGTCTTACAATAAAACGCCACACAACGGGCTGTGGATCAGGCATACAGTGGGTAAAGACCCGTCCGTCCTCCACGGTGTTACTTAACTAAATACTACTTAACTTAAAATAACTACGACTACGAGCTTTCTAACGATTACATATACTTGAGGTGACCGACTCTTTAATACCTGGAATTTCTAATTCCTAACAATCTCCCCTGAATATGTCATACTTGTGTACCTCTTTTATCTTCAGAAACTTTCTCTTACATCACTTCCCCCACGTAGTTGGAATAATAACACTAAAGGCCTTGATGAGTAAAACCTTGAGTTTCTCTACGGTCATGACATTCGTCTTCCCGGGATATCTTCAATCACTAAGAAGAATTAAGTTCATCAAGTTTACTCACGTTTAGATGCTTGTCTCCTTTCCCATTTCTGGTTTTTGACACTTCAGAATCAGCAGCAAATAATAAGCCCGTATACTAGAAATTTGTTGAGAAGAACTCTTGAACTCTTGTGAGAATCAACTTGCTGAAGAATGTGACCAAATTTAATTGGGGATTAAATCTGACATTTCACTCTCTCCCAATTAGTGCTCTCCCCTAAACCGACAATCTGTTTGATAAATTCCCGGATTAAGAAGAAGTCTTTAGATCGTTAAATGCAGCTCGTCTTTAGTCTTCTAACATGCACCAGAAAATGTAGAACAGACTGTAGACTCGACCTTCTTCAATATTTTCCGAATGGGGAATAGATAGTTAACATCTTCATCACACTAAAAAGCATCCCAATTAACTTACATCTTGCAAATCCCCTTAACTAAAATCCCTCCCAATCAAACAAGAATAGAAAGATGTTCATCAAGGAAATCGGCAATCAGCCCATAACGAACACACGAAATGGTAATACCAAGCAAACAATCACATCAAAAAAGAACAGAAGGTTGTTCGGAATCATCATGTTGATGTGTACGTGAAGCATTAACCGGAAGCACTTGTCTTTAAACTCATCAGCCCGTGTGAAGATGTCAACCAATGGCTCTTAGAAGAAACTCCATGTAACGAGACCGATGAATAAAAGAAGCTCGGTTCTTACATGAGTTAGGAGCCGTTTGACCATTTATTCTCTAATATCAATCAACCATGAAAAAAATTCACACTTCTTCTCCCCCTCAAGAATTGCATACGGAGATGCCATTCTTGATTAAGTAAGTGAATATCATCTAAAAGTATTCTATTCACACTTCTCCCCCGCAAAATTTAGCACATGATGTCGCCATCGTCATTATAGTTGAGCAAGTGGAATAAGAAAACAATCAACAGTAGCCCGGTTCACTTGATAATTGAAAGCGCATGGAAATAGTATGAAGCATGTTGATGAGAATGGTCATAATAAGAAGATTTCTCTTTTTCAGAAGATAAAGCGCACTGAAGCGTACACTTTTCTTTTCTTTAGAGTACGAGGCTTGAACTGATGTGTTCAAACGTCATTATCTCTCTCTTTTCTTCATCTCTTGGCAAAACTTGTAATCACCCCATTATCATTCAGTAGGCTCTTTGTTGTGACAGCTGATGGAGAAAACCCAATATGATTAATTTGACCCTGAAGTAAACTAACCCTAACTCGTGACTTAAACTTGCACATATGTAACAAAGAGCGGTGCCGAGACTTCATCCTCCATTGAATCTCTAAGTACTCTATACTATTCATCTAACCAACCATCAAGTATAAGACGTACTTCACCTCTTGAAAATCCACAATTGAATGTGACACTGAGCACTACAACGTAACTCCTTAAAGTGATAGTTATTTTGAGGTGATAAGAGCCCAATTCCCCCAAGTGGTAAAAGAAAAGGAAAAAGTCACTCAACAATAACTAGATTTCCATGTCTTTGTTTTTTGATAATAAGCTCGAACAAGGAGCTTGAAGAATCTTCATCCAACCATCCCCGATACCTTCAGATACTAAGTACACTCGCCCGTGATATTTTACTTCAACCTCAAATAAATAATAGTGAATTAACGTCGTTGTCACATCTTCTGGTTAAAAGCTCAAATCTAGCCTCCTTTGACATTTGAATGAACTTTGATAATGGTTTCCATCCCGACCATGGTTAAAAGCACATAACCCTGTAAAACCTTGTAATAGCCAAACTGCCATGAGGACAATCCAAACACACACCCAATTCATGAAGTAAACCCTTTTATCCCTTCTTTGAAGAAGAAACCGTAGCACCAGCATAAAAAAAATCCCGAAATACACTTTCCCTTTCTCCAGGATGGTTCCATCATTACGGGATTTTATAATTCTATGGTTTAAACCGAGAAATAGTATCTTTCGCGGAATTTTACAAAACCAAGAATAAACAGTAAGATAGATCCGGAAATGCACTTTACTATTACCAGGATGTTTCCATTGTCACGGGATTTTACAAGTCTGTGATTTAAACCGAGAAATAGATTCTTTCGCGGGATTTTACAAAATCAAGACAAAACCGTAAACAATGTAGGCTTGAATGTGTTATGACAAATTTGGTTTCGGTGAATATCTGTTTTAGGGGAACATGCAGCGGTTCATTTTCCAACATTGATGCAGGTTTTACTGACCAGGTCTTAATATTTATAGTGTCTCGCTATACCTATGGTCTACCCTAACGCACTAACGGGCAGTGTACCCAGTAGTGTGTAGTGTAGTAAATGGTAAAGCCGAGGTCGTCCCAAGAGCTATGTGTGTCGGATAATTACTAAGTCTAATTGTCACAAAATATAAATGGTTTGATAGGGTTTTAATTAATTAAACTACTAATGCAGAATATTAAAACAATTAAATGGTAGAAAGGTAATCAATAGAGGAATAATGGTGCTAACCTAGTTAATCCTCCTAACTAGTTATGTCTACGTCTACCTACTTCCAATTACTTTAGGTGGGGTCAAATTCGAGAGGACAACATTTGGTCAATTCGCCCTAACCTATCAGCAAAGATGCCACCACAGGAGAAATCAGGCGCACCGTCATAAGTCCTGTTGTTCCTGGTCCCCTAAGCCGAGTCATTAAGTACCGCTACGTGCTAGATTCTAAATAGTGAGTGCCCGGCCGTTAGGAACATAGACACTACACCCCCCAATTCTTAAGTTCATCCAAACGATAGGTGATCAGTTGGTCAAATCGCACAAGTAGAAAGGGTCGTCAGTTGGTCATATCTTACCCTTCCCGTCTCAGTCCGCTCACCTAGGGTCAGCTGGTCATATCTCCTAGGCAATTGGCCTCTACCGCCATTCAAAACTACCAAACTAGGGGTGACTACCAAAGAACTATGCATGCATACACTTAGAAATAATTGTACGGAAGTAAAGGTAAACGTAAACAAACCAATTAAGGAATCATAATAGGCTAGCACCGAAGGGTGCTTAGCGCCATATTAATCATGCAATCCAATTCAATATTCAAAGGTACGAAATACATGAATTGAAAGTAAAAGAAATAATAAACGCTAAAGCTTATCGTAATGGTGTGACTTTTCCTTGGAAACAGCTCCGTATGCTTCCCTATACCTTCCTTGAGTATTTTCCCACGTTCTCAGAGTGTTGTGTGTGGAATGGAATGATTAGAAATGCTGGAATTCGTGGGGTATTTATAGGCCAGGTATGGGTTACGACGTAACCAATAGATGAGTTACGCCGTAACCTTCTATTCCGTCATAAAAGCTCTAGATCTGCTAGTTACAGCGTAACCTAATAAGTGGTTACACCGTAGTCTTCAATAAACCAGGTTACGTCGCAAGTGATGCAATAGTTACGGCGTAAGTATCAGCGGCGTGGAACCTCTTTTGACCTAATGGAGTTACGTCGTAATCTTTGGAAGGAGTTACACCGTAACCTCTTGATGAGTTGGACTTCAGGGTCACGCAATAGTTATGGCGTAATGTGAGAGACGAGTTACGCCGTAACCTCTTCAAAATAAGCATACTGTGATACATCCTTAGTAATGTTTCCATTTCCGCGTCTCTTAGCTCCAATGCTCGCAATTTCCTGAAAGTGTAAAACAATGGAAAACAAGCGTAAATCCATATAAATGATATAAATAACGAGCATTAACGGGGGGAAATTGACACTTAATATTCAGGACTATTTGATGTTATCAAATATCCCCCCACTTGAACTCTACTTGCCCTCAAGTAGACCTTATTAGATAGATTCCTAAAAAGATATCTCCCAAAACCTGGAAAATATGAGTTTACAAATCCCTTATGCTAGAATAAAACAAAGCCGAACACCTCGCGAAAGGGGAACAAACAATCAAATCTCTCAACTATTCTAAGTGTCAATTTCGGGGTGATCACTCAATTGCACATTCATAGCATGTATTCTATCATAAGCTTGGCGGTTACACAAATATCCACCACTGGAGTTAAGGGCTAAACAATTCTCGAAGGCAATATGGGTAGACACGACAAAGGTTAAGGGGTGACTCGTCATTACTAACATGTCACGGCAAAGTGGACAAAATCAATGATACATGACCAAATCCATGGCCAAGACACCAAAGATTGCTCGCTGCATCACCTAGACATGCTTCATGACTAAAGGGTAGGATAAGACATGGGATGTATAATTGGTGTAAATGAAAAACAAGCAGGTAGTCTATATCTATAACTAAGTCATCACCACTTACCGTCCGCCCAAAGTTCAAGTTTAGAAGTCTGGAGACCGGATCATGAAATGCAAGGTAGATGTGTCATTAGAGGACATCGTGATGGGCACACTACCTTTTCTTCTTCAGTTGGTATTACTCCAACTCCAATCTTTAAATGTGACCGAGGTGGCCTCCTAAACAATAAAGCTCATACTATGTGCTATATAACATTGCACTTACAAATCATAACTGAATAAACTAATATATATATATAATATATATATATATATATATATATATATATATATTTTCCGAACATACATGATAACATAACATCCCCCCACTTGAGATGAACAATGGGAATTCGAGGGGGTCTTCAATGATCTTCATAAATGTTGTCGATGAAAGCATAATTTCCAAACCTTTCCACTCGAACCTTGAACTTAGGCAAATGATGACTTCCCAATTACAAATAAAGATTACAGGGTAGGCTAAGGTGTAAGGGTGTAATGAAACAATATATTGGGGTGACAAAATGAAAGGAATGGCTCAGAAGGGTGTATCTAGGGGTATCTTGCACTAAAGGGGAGTGCAACAAAAGGGTTTCACAGGGGGTCGAAAAGTCGAGGTGACTAATCGATAGACTCACAATGGTAGGCTGTTTGGGTGATAATCCTATAATACTGCCTTCTAAAACTGAAAAGTCCAAATACATCGAGCTAACTCAACATACCTCATCTATGGTCTCGAAATGATGCAAAGGCCAAGTTCTAAAGTTTACAAGCTACCGACACACTCATAATTTGGTGGATATGGGTAAAATATAGGAAACGGATAAGGCTAATCTCACCATGTAATATCAAGGGTTGTATGTGCTTGGCTAAGGTCTAATCTAGTTAGGTTCGGAAAAACATGTCAAAATATAAAAAATGGCATTATTTTTCAAAATAAACTAGAAAAATGAGGGCGAAATAAAGTTCAAGAGATAATTCTACTCCCGTCCCCCCACTTGAATTGTACAAAGTCCCTTTTGTACTAGGCATTAAAATAAAGGTGAACAGAAAGGTAGAATTAGAGCGAGAACTTCCCTGAAATTTGCTCCAAAAAGAAGAAGGCCTACGAGAAAGGATCGTGCCTTCGTTAAAGCGTCAGGAGAAAACTCAATCCTGAAATCACAATACCGACAAGCATAATTCTATAAAGAAAAAAAAATAAAATGAAAAACAAACCTAACTCCTTTCGTAGAATCACGGTTGCATTTAGCGAATGCAACAAGCCTTTTAAACCACTTGGTGTCCCCAAGTGGACGAGTGAAGTATCGTGAGGGTTTACAGGGAACACACCCACAAAGTTCATTTAAAAACTAATACAAGGTTACTGTTTTAAAATGAAGAATTAAAGCGGAGGAGAGTTACGTCGTAACTCCAATAAGAGAGTTACGCGTAACTTGCAAAACTGGTAGCGAAGAAGCGAAGTTTAATGGTTAAGGCGTAACCACTGAGATGGTATTACGCCGTAGTTGGTAATGCGTCAAGTATTCTGCTGCTAAAATGTTGGTTACGGCGTAATCACCAAGATGAGTTACGCCGTAACTATGTTCAGATCAGCAACTGCACATTATTACTTCATTGTCTCTTGCAAAAACGGTTAGAAAACACAAAACCCAACAGAAAGGAAATAAAAACAAAAGAAAGGGATAATTCGGGTTGTCTCCCGAAAGAGCACTTTTCTTTATTAACGAGTCTTTAAGTTAGACTCAGACCCTCGGGGCTACTAGACTGGTGCGAAGAATTCATCACTAGATAGCTTACTAACATCCTGCCCGTAATAAATCTTTGCGCGGTGTCCGTTTAACTTAAAATATACTCCCTCCTTGTTATGAACTTCAATAGTCCCATAAGGGAATACCTTACTTACTGTGTATGGGCCAACCCAATGAGATCTCATTTTTCCAGGGAATAATTTGAGTCTTGAGTTGAAAATGAGAACTTCCTGTCCTACCTCGAACCTTTTCTCCTTTATTCGCTTATCGTGCCATCTTTTGGTCCTGTCTTTGTATGCCCTGGCATGATCGTATGCTTCGTCTCGTAATTCAGCTAAACGGTTTATTTGAGAAAATCTATGTCCCTTGATTATATCAGCCTCCAAATTGGCATTTTTAAGAGCCCAATATGCTTTGTGTTCCAATTCAACGGGAAGATGACATGCTTTTCTGTAAACAATCTTAAAAGGGGTGCTTCCAATAGGAGTTTTGAAGGCCGTTCTGAATGCCCATAATGCCTCATCGAGTTTGTCGGACCAATCTTTTCTGTTACTGCTGACGGATTTCTCCAAAATTCGTTTGAGTGCCCTGTTGGTGTTCTCAGTTTGCCCATTGGTTTGTGGGTGATAAGGTGTATAAATTCGATGGAGTACCCCGTATCTCTTCAGAACCTTCTCCATAATAGAATTGCAAAAGTGCGTCCCTCGATCAATAATGATGGTCTTAGGGACCCCAAACCTGGAGAATAATCTTTTCAAAAATCGAATGACACTCCTAGCGTCACAAGTCTGTAGGGCCTCCGCTTCAACCCACTTTGAAACGTAATCGACAGCTACAAGGATATAACTTTTATTTTTCGATGGAGTGAAAGGTCCCATAAAATCGATCCCCCAAACATCAAAAACCTCACATACCATAATATTGTTGAGTGACATCTGATTACGAGAAGAGATGTTCCCTTCCCTCTGACAAGCGTCACAATCCCTAACATGCTTTGCGGCATCTTTGAAAATACTTGGCCAAAAGAATCCGGCCTCATAAACCTTTCGAGCAGTATTGTCGGCACCATAATGTCCTCCTGCAGGACCGTTGTGGCAATGTTCCAGAATTTGTCTTTGCTCTTCCCCAAACACGCATCTCCGAATAATACCATCAGGGCATGATTTAAAAAGGAACGGATCATCCTAGAAGTAATATTCAAGATCCGAGAAGAACTTTTTCTTTTGGTCGTAGCTTTTATTGCTATTAATACTTTGGCTGCTAGGTAATTAGCGAAATCTGCGTACCATGGTTCGATACTGGAATCTTTAATTCTAACAGCCATTAGGTATTCGTCGAGGAAAGAGTCCCGGATAGTCTCTGTATCAAGTTCTTCGAGCTCAGGGTTTTCTAATCGTGAAAGGTGATCAGCTGCTAAATTTTCAGCTCCTTTTTTATCCTTGATTTCAATTTTAAATTCTTGCAGCAGCAGGACCCATCTAATCAACCTTGGTTTGGCATCCTGCTTATTAAATAAGTACTTCAAAGTAGAATGGTCAGTGTAGAAAATAGTTTTTGACATAACTAAATAAGACCTAAATTTATCAAAGGCATATACTACAGCCAGGAGTTCTTTTTCAGTGGTTGTATAATGCTCTTGTGTCTCATTTAAGGTTTTACTAGCATGATAAATGGGTTTAAATTTCTTATCCACCCTCTGTCCTAAAACAGCTCCTACAGCATAATCACTAGCATCGCACATGAGTTCAAAATCGCCCCCCAGTCAGGAGCAATAATAACCGGGGCAGTAGTTAGTTTTTCTTTTAAAATGTCAAAGGCTTTTTTGCAATCATTGTTAAAATCAAATTTAGCGTCTTTCATTAGGAGTTGGGTCATGGGTTTGGCAGTTTTTGAAAAATCTTTTATAAAACGTCTATAAAATCCCGCATGCCCAAGAAAAATCCTAATGCCTTTTAGGTTGGTCGGATAAGGTAGTCGAGAAATAACATTCACCTTAGCTTTGTCAACTTCAATCCCAGTTTGAGAAATTTTATGCCCTAAAACAATACCTTCTTTAACCATAAAATGACATTTTTCCCAATTAAGGACAAGGTTGGTTTCTTCACATCTGGCAAGTATTTTAGATAGATTATTAAGACAGGATGATAAGGAGTTACCAAAAACCGAAAAGTCATCCATGAAGACTTCCATAAAATCTTGACACATATAAGAGAATATAGCAGTCATGCACCGTTGGAATGTGGCGGGAGCATTACATAGTCCAAAAGGCATTCTTCGGTAGGCGAATGTTCCGTAAGGGCAGGTGAATGTTGTCTTTTCTTGGTCCTCAGGGGCAATCGGAATTTGAAAATAACCTGAGAATCCATCGAGGAAGCAGTAATACTCATGTCCAGATAGTCTTTCTAGCATCTGATCGATAAACGGAAGAGGGAAGTGATCCTTTCGTGTGGCATCATTCAATTTCCTGTAGTCAATGCACACCCTCCAGCCAGTCACTGTCCTAGTTGGTATCAGTTCATTATCTTCGTTGGTTACCACTGTCATTCCTCCCTTTTTTGGCACAACATGAATGGGGCTAACCCAAGGGCTATTGGAAGTAGCATAAATTAGCCCTGCATCTAGGAGCTTAATGATTTCGTCCTTCACAAAGTCTTGTACCTTAGGGTTCAATCTCCTTTGTGGTTGTACTACGGGCTTAAAATCATCTTCCATAAGTATCTTGTGGGAACAATATGAAGGGTTAATTCCTTTAATGTCAGAGACTTTCCATGCAATTGCTCCCTTGTGCTTGCTTAAAACCTGTAGTAATTACTCCTTTTCATCGTCAGATAACAGAGAAGAGATCACAACAGGATAATTTTTATCTCCATCGATAAATGCATATTCTAAATGAGGAGGTAATTCCTTAAGTTTCGGGGGAGCATTAGCTTCCTCCGGGGTTTTTGCTGAACATACTATCTGATTGTTCTTGGTCAGTTCCTCTGTTTCACTTTCTTCGTCGCTATATATCCCATCATTATCATCGAAATTTAATGATCTCAGAGGATCAGGAAGAAAACATTCCTGGGCATATTTCTGAGTGTTAGTTTCGATAAGGTCGAGATCATCAATGTTGTCATCGGTGAAAGAAGCATATCTCATGGATTTTTCCAGGTCGAAAATAATCTTCTCATTACCAATTTCTAAAGAAATTTTCTTGTTGAAGACATCAATCATAGCGTGTGCTGTAGCAAGAAAGGGTCTTCCGAGCAAAATAGGGATATCATCCTCTTCCATATCCATAACCACGAAGTCGACCGGGAAGACAAATTTATCGATCATTACAAGAACATTTTCAGCTATCCCTTTTGGATATTGAGTAGATTTATTAGCCAGCTCGATACACATTCTAGTTGGTTTCAGCTCTCCTAATTCCAAACGTGAATAAAGAGAGAATGGCATAAGACTAATGCTTGCCCCTAGGTCGGCAAGGGCTTTGTTGAATAAAATTCCCCCGATAGTGCAGGGTAAATTGAAACTCCCTGGATCTTCTTCTTTGAGAGGCATATTTTTTAAAAGGGCCGCAGAGCATCTTTGGTTTAAAGTAATCTGTATCCGGTTAGAGAGTCTTCTATGGGTAAGGAGATCTTTCATAAATTTGGCATATTTCGGCATTTGCTCCAAGGCTTCAACGAGAGGAATATTAATGCTGAGTTGTTGAATTTTCTCCATGAATTTTTGAAATAGCACCCGTTCTTGTTCTTTTTTAATCCTTCCTGGAAATGGAATTGGTGGAATGTAGGGACGGACCTTTTCGACAGAAGGTTGAGCCTCCTTGGTTTCTTTATTGTAATCTTGGGGTGTTTCGTTAGTCAGATCATTCAAGTTCGAAGGGTAAGCTGGTTCCTTATAGTTTAATCCACTTCTAGTTGTAATTGCATGAGCCAGATCTCGAGGATTTGTTTCTGTCGTGCTAGGCAAGTCACCTTCATCCCTTACTCTGATAGATTCTGCCAGTTTTCCCACTTGATTTTCAAGTCTTCTAATAGTAGCTGCTTGTGTTCTAAGTGCTTTGTCGTAATCTCGCTTGAGATTCCGAACCAAATTTGCGTTCTCATCATACTTTATGCTGGATTCTTTAACGAGCATCTTCACAGCCTTTTCAAGATCCGTCACTCTCCCATCAATCGGTTTAACGAACTTGTGTTTAACCATCTTGACTTCTTCGGTCAGGGATTGCATGTCAACATCAAATTCCTCAAGATTTTTTATCATAGATTGTATATCTATAGGATCTTCATCTTGCTCATCGTTCCATGATGACGAATGGAGCGCAATTTCCTCAACTTTTTTCCATCCTTTATCGGCAGTCATTAAAGGGATAGGTTCTTTAGAGTCTAAAAATTGTCGAGTCTTAATGTTCAACCCGTTGTAGAATATTTGTAGTTGCTCGTGTTTGTTGATTTTATGCTCGGGGCATTTTAGGATGGCCTCGTTAAATTTTTCCCAAGCTGTAAATAGCGGTTCATCGTGGAATTGGCTAAACCTCCTAATTCCATCGACCTGTTGAAGGATTTTTGCAGGGGTTCGATATTCCTTAAGAAAAGCCTTTTTAAAGGTGTTCCATGTTGTAATAGATCCTGATGGAAGTTTTTTTAACCAATCTCTAGCTCTTCCTTTTAGGGTAAAAGGAAAAGCCCTCATCATAACATGATCTCTTGAGACTCCAGGTGCGTGGAATAAATCTGCGAATTCACATACCTTTGCTATGTGTTCGTGTGCTTCTTCGTCTTTGGTCCCATAAAAGCAGCATCTTTTTAGTTCATCAAGACAGAGTCCCCAAAATTCGAATTTTACATTTTCTTCAAGATTTGGAATGGTGATCCCCTGTTTACTATTAGATGTGGTGAGATAAATCGTCATATTAAGAGTCATAATATCAAAACAAAACTAAATAAAAATCCTAATATAAACTCCCGGAAGCGGCGCCAAAAAATGATGCAGGTTTTACTGACCAGGTCTTAATATTTATAGTGTCTCGCTATACCTATGGTCTACCCTAATGCACTAACGGGCAGTGTACCCGGTCTTGTGTAGTGTAGTAAATGGTAAAGCCGAGGTCGTCCCAAGAGCTATGTGTGTCGGATAATTACTAAATCTAATTGTCATAGAATATAAATGGTTTGATAGGGTTTTAATTAATTAAACTACTAATGCAGAATATTAAAGAAATTAAATGGTAGAAAGGTAATCAATAGAGGAATAGTGGTGCTAACCTAGTTAATCCTCCTAACTAGTTATGTCTACATCTACCTACTTCCAATTACTTCAGGTGGGCTCAAATTCGAGAGGACATCATTTGGTCAATTCGCCTAACCTCGCAAAGATGCCACCCCAGGAGAAATCAGGGCACCGTCATAAGTCCCGTTGTTCCTGGTCCCCTAAGCCAAGTCATTAAGTACCACTACATGCTAGATTCTAAATAGTGAGTGCCCGGCCGTTAGGAACTTAGACACTACACCCCCCAATTCTTAAGTTCATCTAAACGATAGGTGATCAGTTGGTCAAATCGCACAAGTAGAAAGGGACGTCAGTAGGTCATATCTTACCCTTCCCGTCTCAGTCCGCTCACCTAGGGTCAGTTGGTCATATCTCCTAGGCAATTGGCCTCTACCGCCATTCAAAACTACCGAACCAGGGGTGACTACCAAAGAACTATGCATGCATACACTTAGAAATAATTGTACGGAAGTAAAGGTAAACGCAAACAAAACAATTAAGGAATCATAACTAGGCTAGCACCGAAGGGTGCTTAGCCGCTCATATTAATCATGCAAATCAATTCAATATTCAAAGGTACGAAATACATGAATTGAAAGTAAAGTAAATAATAAACACTAAAGCTTATTGTAATGGTGTGACTTCTCCATTAGAAACAGCTCCGTATGCTTCCTTAGACCTGCCTTGAGATTTTCCTACGTTCTCGAGTGTTGTGTGTGGAATGGATGATTAGAAATGTTGGATTCGTGGGTATTTATAGGCCAGGTTTGGGTTACGGCGTAACCAATAGATGAGTTACGCCGTAACCTTCTATTCCGTCGTAAAAGCTCTAGATCTGCTAGTTACGGGACCTGATAAGTGGTTACGCCGAGTCTGCAATAAACCAGGTTATGTCGCAAGTGATGCAGTAGTTATGGCGTAAGTATCAGCGGCGTGGAACCTCTTTTGACCTAATGGAGTTACGTCGTATCCTTTGGGAGGAGTTACGCCGTAACCTCTTGATGAGTTGGACTTCAGGGTGGTCATGCAATAGTTACGGCGTAATGTGAGAGACGAGTTACGCCGAAACCTCTTCAAAATAAGCATACTGTGATAAATCCTTAGTAATGTTTCCATTTCTGCGTCTCTTTAGCTCCAATGCTCGCAATTTACCTGAAAGTGTAAAACAATGGAAAACAAGCGTAAATCCATATAAATGATACAAATAACGAGCATTAACGAGGGAAATTGACACTTAATATTCAGCACTATTTGATGTTATCAAACATCAACAACATCATCAACCATTCTTTACCCATATGTAGACAACTTCACAAACCATACTAAGTCGAGTAGTATACACTACTTCCTCCTGAGATTGACCATAAACCATCAAAGTACACGATTCTCCCCCATGATGGTTTCAAACTTTCGGAAGCATCATTAACTTGTACGACCATTTGCACGAAAAGTTCTTGTCATAAGCAAACATCTTGAAAGATTATGACTGATGTTGAAGATTCTTGAAAGATTTTGCTTAGATTGTGAAGTATCATTGACATATAGTGGCGTCGAGTATATCATGAGAATTGTTGATCACATCTCAACCAATCAATCCATTGGTAAACACATCATTCACTTATTCTGACGGCTATTGTACTGACCACATGGATAGGTAAACCCGATATATCAAACTTGAACATGACGTGAAATTCCCCAGATTTGTTGCTTAAGCTTGTACTAATCCTCGTGAAAAAGAAACGGTGTACCCAATGTACAAAACCTCTTGACATATCCTTAACTGCGTGAGACACCAAAGTGACAGCTACGTTGTGGGTTAAGCGAGAAAGAATCACAACCGTAACTGAATAGCCAATTCTTTATCACACTCAATAAACGCCCAAACAAGTCATCTTCGCGGAAGGGTAGAAAGAAAGAAGACGAAATAAGTAAACACGCCCAGAAAACCTCACTTTAAATTCAAACAAGAAATACCGTTCAAACAGCCCCGTAGTCAACCTTGTTCAGACATCAATTCAAGCCGTAACATAGTAACTTTCGTGAGAATGTATACACCAAAGGACCAAACCTCATAGTATAACGAATCTCATCCTCAAATCTTTTCGACAAATCTCTTTAACAAAACTCATCATTAATTCTCTTCAATTCGAAGTCCATATTCAAGAATAATTATCAACAGAAGCCCATGATTGAGAAGCCCATATGACCAAATCACATATCATCCAAATCAAATAAAATCCAAATCTCATAAGTCAAACCTCGTCATTACATCTCATAATGTAACAGCTCGCATCCCATAAACAAGATAATGAGTCCCGATTTAAGAGTTTTAGAATAAAATCCGATCCAACTCAACATCATGATTGGTCCTCTCAAGCTCACAAAATATAAGGACATCCGATATAAGAAGTTCATCCGGAATTAATTTCTCTCAAAAATCCAAGATTAAAAAATAATATGGTACCAACTTCATCTTCACAAATCCACTCAAATTAATACACAAATTAATACCCGATTAATACTCCTATATCATTTTATCATGAATCCATTCATAAGGCTCATATTAGCATTTGTCAAAGAGTTTACACATTATTATGAATCCAGCAAAAGAGTCACGCCCAAATTGAGGTATTCGGCCCAATAACAATCCAAACGAATAAAACCCTATTCAGCCCATTCATCAATCGGTAGAATCATCACAGCCCAAAGAATATGAGGAGTATAAAACCCACATAATCTCATATATCCCAAAAAACGCTCACACGAAACCCTAATTATCCTCTCAATATCCGCCCCCATCTCCAACCCTAATATCTCACAAACACCAGCTTCCCATCTCTATAACTATCCATTCCCTAATCACAACTAAATCCGCCCCATCTTTTCTTCAAGAGTGACCACTTCAAACACAGAAAGAACAAAGCCACAGGGATGGCTCGTGGTCATTGTCAATGCCACAGGGATGGCTCGACGCTTCTTGATTATGCATTAACGAATCAAAAACAGACCACATGTAGGTTGAATTTGTTACAATCTATTATTGTTTTCTTTGTTTTGAGTTTTAATAAACGAATCAAAGAAAATGGATTTAACAAAATTGTTAAGATCATTTCTTTAAATTCGGATATAATACACAACCTTTGATCAGTGATGAAAATCATTGTGGTGGAATGGACGTTAAAAGGTCATAACAATCTTAATCCCACAACGAATATGAGATCGTTAATGTTTCATTTATTTTCATTTATCCAGTTAAAGTCCTTTTAAAAAAACTTGATTGGTGATGAAAAAGTGGTAGATATTGGTCGATCCTTTTTGCTTTTCATTTGGGATAATTTATCCGATTCGTGCAAACCATTTTAACCGATGATGTTTATAATACTGAGGTTCAAGAAGAGTCCCTGTTTGATATGCTTTGTCTGAGATTGATGATGAGAAGTTTCGTGGGTTTGACCTATGGTTGTTAGATGTTGCAATGAATACCCTGAACTTAACTCTGAGATCATGTTTTTGTTTGAGTTATACCGAAAGAATGAATGAATGAAATGTTAAGTTTTGCTCCTTCATTGAAGTTTTCAGATAGTATTCAGAAAATATGAGTTTGTGTTTCAAGTTGATCGATGATGTTGATGTTTGAACAATCTTTACAGGATTAGTGAGATGTTTGAACTCACTGAGATCACATGGTATTGTTATAATTAGATTCTAGTTGATGTTGGAGGAGGGTGGGATTAGATTGGAAGTTGTTTGATTATGAGGTTGATAGGGTTAGGATTTGTTGTAGTAGAAAATGGATTTGATTGTAGGTTGTGTTCAAGACATAGCAAATCATTTCCTCCTTTTTCTGTCTCGCATCATCTCTAACTTGCATCATCTCTATCTTGCATCACTAACTCGCATCACACCCAACTCTCATCTCTCCCAACTCGCTTCATTAACTCGCATTATTAACCCGCAACTGACCCAACTCGCTATACCCAACTTGCATCTTTTTAAAGAGTTGACAACTCGCTTAATGGTCATTGAATCTGGACATAATGACAGCAACTCGCTTGCTCTACAAAAACGTTTTAGCAACTCGCATTCAAAAATGCGAGTTAAATGACTGACACAACTCGCTTTCCAGACATAGAATATGGACAGATTTTGCAACTCGCAACAGCAACAACTCGCTTAAAAGCAAGTGCATGACCTGACCAACTCGCATGTAAGAATTAGGCAACTCGCTAAGATGAAATGTCCATAACCCGCATACACGAACTCTCATATCAACACTCAGAAAACAGTAGACATTCGGAAATAAAAAACTGCTTGCACAAAACAGATTCAGTAACAAGATGATCGTTTAAAAACCAGTATCAAACAGCTTAAAAAAAACTGCTTTCAGAATCATAGAACAGCGTTTATTAGACCACAAAACAGTTTTTAGAAACTTGTTCTAAAACAGTTATAAAGAACTTGTTAAAGTATTGCAAAAACTGTTAAAGTGACCACAAAAACTTCCAACCAGTAACCATTTTAGACCAGATTCAACGACAACATCAAACATACCACATGACCACATCAAACCACATCAAAGACCGAATAAACCGCATACAAAAACGAGTGCAAAAACCGAAAGAATCATAAAAAAACAACACAACCTTGGCTCTGATACCAATTGTAGGATCGTGAATATTATGTTGTTTGATGATTCGGGTGGTCTAGGACAATGATTAAACAAGAAAACCATTTTAGATAGATGAAGAGAGTTGAGAGGAGGTTCCTTGAAAGAGAGTTGCTTAACAAATGAAAGGTTAGATTCAAAGAAGCCACACCCCTTCCATGGATGGAAGGGGTATTTATACTTACAAACAAAACTTCCTCCTATCGGACTGTGGATCAGGCATACAGTGGGTAAAGACCCGTCCTTTCTCCACGGTGTTGCACTAAACTAAACTATGCTACAAACTAACTAATTAACTACTAAATAACGTAAATAACGACACGTCTACGAGCTAACATATGCTAGACCATAATTGGGGTGACCGACACTTTAACATGGAATTTTATAATTCCTAACAATGTGTCATTAGAGGACGTCATGATCGGCACACTACCTTTTCTTCAACTGTTGGCGCAATTACCAACTCCAATCTTCGAATGTGACCGAGGTGGCCTCCTCGATACTAAATCTATATAAAGCTCATAACATAGTGCATATAACATTCCACTTTACAATAAAATAAATAACATAACTTTTTTTTTCGAATCATTTTTTTTCAACATAAACATTACAACTAAACATAATATCCCCCCACTTGAGATGAACAATGGGAATTCGGGGGGTCTTCAATGATCTTTAAGAATATGTCGTCGACGAAAGCGTGATTCCCGAACCTTTCCCCTTGAACCTTGAACTTAGGCAAATGATGACTTCTCAATCACAAATAAAGACTACAAGGTAGGCTAAGGTGTATAGGTGTATCGAAACAATAAATTGTGTTAAGAAAATGAAAGGAATGGCTTAGAAGGGTGTATCTAGGGGTATCTTGCACTAAATTTGAGTGCAACAAAAGGGTTTCACATGGGGGTCGAAAAGTCGAGGTGACTAATCGATAGACACACAATGGTAGGCTATTTTGGGTGATAATCCTATAATACTGCCTTCTTAAACTGAAAAGTCTAAATACATCGAGCTAACTCAACATACCTCGTCTATGGTCTCGAAATGATGCAAAGGCCAAGTTCTAAAGTTTACAAGCTACTAGCACATTCATAATTCGGTGGATTTAGGGTAAAATATTGGAAACGGATAAGGCTAATCTCACCATATAATATCAAGGGTTGTATGTGCTCGACTAAGGTCTAATCTAGTTAGGTTAACAAAAACATGTCAAAATTTTAAAAATGCCATAATTTTTCAAAATAAACTAGAAAAACGAGGGCAAAATAAAGTTCAAGAGACAATTCTACTCCCGTCCCCCCACTTGAATTATACAAAGTCCCTTTTGTACTAAGCGTTAAATAAAGGTGAAGAGGAAAGTAGAATTAGAGCGAGAACTTCCCTGAAATTTGCTCCAAAAAGAAAGAAGGCCCACGAAAAAGAGTCGTGCCTTCGTATAAGCGTCCATGAGCGAACTTCAATCCCTGAAATCACACTACCGACAAGCATAATTCTAAAAAGAAAAAATGAAAAATGAAAAACAAACCTAACTCACTTTCGTAGGAATCACGGTTGCATTTAGCATATGCAACAAGCCTTTTAAACCACTTGGTGTCCCAAGTGGACGAGTGAAGTCTCGTGAGGGTTTACAGAGAACACACCCATAAAGTTCATTTAAAATACCAATACAAGGTTATTGTGTTTAAAATGAAAGAAGTAAAGCAGAGGATAGTTACGTCGTAACTCTTAGAGGGAGTTACTCCGTAACTAGGCAAAACCTGGCATACTGATGAGTGTCTAAATACTCATCAGTTTTGTACCATTTAAACTGCAAAAACATCTGAAAACACTCAGAAATGCATCAAAATGATAAAAATATCACAAATAAGTGTTTTATGTGTTTTAAATGCAAAAATATCAAAATCTGTGAAAAACGTATAAAATTTGATAATTGGCATTTTAGTCCCCAAGTTTCAAAAATTGTCAAAAATAGTCCTTGAGTCAAAATTTCAAAAGAAAAATCACCAAAGGTCCTTTTTAAATCATAACTTGTCAAATTTAGTCCTTTGGTGAAAAATATCAAAAGTTTGAGAAAATTACAAGTTTGGTCCTCCAAGTTTGAAAATTGGCAAAAATGGCCCCTGGAAAATTAGAAAATGGCAAGTTTGGTCCTTGTACTTTTGAAGATTGTCACTTTAAGTCCTTGGAACATCTTTGTTAAAGTGGCAGCCTAAGTCCTTATAATTTCAGAATTACACATTTAGTCCTTGTGTAATTAAGACCCTTCAAACCCAAATGACCCCTGCCATCCCATTTTGGACCTCAGCCAACAAACCAATGTGACCCTTTCCCTGTTTTTGACCCCCTGGTCAAACCACTCAGTCAAACTCCACCCTTTTCCCTCCCTTGTGGTTTTCCTCCTTCTCCACTTGACTGTACACTCTGCAACACCTCACCAAATCACACTCACCAATGCCTTATCACCTTATCCCCTACCCATCATCACCCCCACACATCCACCCCCCCCCTAGCTACAATTTCAGAGCCACAGAGGTCAAACATAGGTTTCCCGCCAAAACACATAAAACGGCTAAATCACTCAATACTCAACCATTGGTCAAATGGGGAGGTGGGATCTGCTCTAAAGGACACGTGGAGATATTTTGGCTATAAAAGAAGGAAGAGAAAGCCAGAAACAGGGTAGCTAGTTTTTTAATTTTCCTTTAATGTCGTTTTTACTTAAATGTCTTAGTTTAGTAGAAAAAATGTTGTAACTTCAGTTCTTTGTACCACATTCAAGTTAACTTATCATTTTGATGTGTTGTTAAGCATCAATTCAAGCTTTCATATAATTTCCATGTTTATGAGTTACTGTTGACAATCTCAGTTTTCAAATTCCATGTTCAGGTTCTTAGTAGCTGATTTTTAAGTTAAAACAAGCTTAAACAAGCCTTTCAAAGTTTTTTATAAGCTGACATTGTAGTTTGAACAATATTGGATCATAGTCAACCAAAGTCAACTGATTAGGCTCAAATTGGAGTTGGGAATGTTAACTGGTGTTGCAGCATCTGAAATGGTTGGATTAGGTTCAATTAGTGTAGTAATGGGTTTTGGTTTGGCCTGCAAATCAGTTGGAAATATGTAAGTGAGCATTTCACTTTTCAAGTTTCAACCCAATTTGCATACTGTTCTTGTATATGTATCTCAGGTTACCTATGGTTTAAGTCCGTTTTAATTAGTGTTAACTATATCATATGAACTCAGTTTAATCTATATTTCATGCTTGTTCACTAGTTAGCTTTATTAGAATTTGTATTTCAGTTTGAAAGTGGTGTTTGGATTAACTGTTTGAGCCATGGTTTGGGTTTACTCAGTGTTGAGTTCCTGTTGGATCATGCTTGTGTTGTTAATTTGAGCTCATTTGAGTCATCAAATTGGATTTGCAACTCACAAAAGTCAAATTCTATTGAATCTGTCATTGCAGCCTTACTGTTGGAAACATTGAAAGCCAAAAGTTTATTTTATGCTTAAAATTCATAGAACTAGCTTTCCTTAAGTTTATTTCACCATAATATTTCATTTCCAGCCTTTAAATCATGATCAAAATCCACAAAAGTCAACTTTCCAGTTTTGCCTTGAAAGTCAAAATTCCAAAATCTTAGTTTTGGCTCAACTGGAGAGATTTTTAGTGAGCTCATTTTTGAGTCAAATTCTATGAAACTTGTGGTTTTGAAAATCTCTACTGGTCTAGTTTCTTATGAACATTTTTTCATAATTTTGTTAATTTTCTACAAGTGTCAAAAGAGCTTGTCAATATTGGCCTAAGTGCCCTGTGCATGGCTTTGATTCTGCACAGGACTTTTCCAAGATTTGCAGACCTTGCACAAGTCTCATTTGAGCTTGTCTAGGTCTGTAATTTGGTTTAGACATTCTCTACCAGGTCTTCTTTAAGTTCTAGCATTTTCTTTTTAGTCTCCAGCTTATTCATGTGCTTATTTCCATGTCCAAACCTGGTACCCTTTAACAGTTTTCTGCCATAAGCTCAATTGCTCAAATCTGTTGTAATTGCTAATCAGAGGTCATGGCTTGTTGTTTCTAGTTGCATTAGAGTAGTTTTAGCATATTTGAGTTTCTGTCTCAGTTTGGTACCCTTTGGTATGCTTTTGGCTTATCCAAGTGCTTATTTATAAGCACTTGGCACATCAGATCCTATATCTTCCACATAGCACCTTGTTTTTCCATTTTTCCTTGCTTCCTCATATTATTTTAAGCATTTCCTGAAATTTTCAGATTTTTCTAAGGTGTTTTGCTATTTTTCTTAATTTAAATTAGTTTTTAAGACTTTTTAAATAGCATTTAATATAAAAAATTAAGAAAAGGTTCAAAAAAATAATTTTTCATTTTTCTTATGTTAAGATAAATATAAAAAGCCAAAAAAGTATTTTTCCATATTTTTCTTAGTTAAAATTGTATTTTTAAATAATTTAAGTATTTTTTAATAGTTTAAAATTCATAAAAAATAGAAAAATAATCAGAAAATTACAAAAAATAGTTTTAAAAAGTCTAATTTGATATTTTAGACTTTTTCATTTCATAATTTTATTTTTCTAGCTTTATTTCCTAATTTCTTGTATCTTAGGTAATTATTAAATAGTTAAAAATAGTTTTTAATTAATAATAATTAGATAAATAGTTATAAAAATAATTTTCTTTTTCTATAAATTTTGTTTTATCATTAGGATTGTAAAAATGTATTTTTCATATCTTTAGGACTTTTATTTCTTAGATTTCACTTTTTATTTTGTACGTTTACGTAATTTTTATTTAAACGTAAGTTTTTAGTTTTCAGTTTTAAACGTTCATCATTTTAAATATAGTGATAGCGTTTATTTAATAGATTTTATCTTTTTAATTTCCTTTAATGTGCATTTAAGCCCCTGTAGTTTATGGGCTTTTTCTGTAGTTATAATAAATCAAAAATCCTTTCCCGTTCAAATCCCTCGATCACTACACGTTTGACTATTCTCGCACAGCTCGTTGGGACTTAACGACCTGGGGAAACACTATACTCTCCTGATCTTCATTGCATTCGTGCTTAGGCAGTTTTAAGCTTGTTACGGTCGGCCATTCACAAGTGGCAGGCTTGTGTGATAAAGCTTGACTGTTTTGCGCGGATCAAATTTTGGCGCCGCTGCCGAGGAGCAGTGCTAATAGTCTTACGTTTAGCAGATTAGTGATTTGAATAATCACTCCTTGTTTATACCATTTATATATTTAAAATCAAAAACCCAAAAATATTCCTCATGGAATCTAACTTCTTCTATTCTCTATCCATTTGATTCTAACTTCTTCTATTCTCATGGAATCTCTCGATCCTGATGAATTCTGGGACGAAGCTGAAAAGCTTCAGACTTTATCACAAATGTCTAGAATTCGTGTTGTTCGTGATGATCCATTCATTCTGCGTAGGGAAATAGAACGAGAAACCGGGGTGACAAAGGACCAAGTACTTCCCTCTAATAAAGGAAGTGCTAAATACGTCCAACCCACGGTTATCCAAAGATCTAATCCCTCAATTGCTCCTAAGCCGTCTAGAATTGATTCTAAACTTTCACGGTTTACGGTTAAAAGCAAACATGCAGAATTCACACCAGTGACTAGCAAGAATGACTTGCCTAATCTTCACGTTTCTCAAGAACCAGAACCGGAGACCATAACGGAAGTGGTGGAAATTGCTAGCTCTCAGAGCACACCACTTGTCCCACCTCCGGATTTTTCAAAATGTTCTTTGAGTCTTAATAGTCATTCAGATCACCATGTTGGTTTTGATGATTCTTTGAATAAACTGATTCCTTTTCATAATTCTCAAATAGAATCGTTTATTCCTTGTGTCGGTTGTGGTGAGCCTCTTTATGGTTCACCCTGTCGTTGGTGTACGTGTGTACAATCTGGTAATGATATTCAGAACGGGAGTTGTTTGTTTTGTGGTTCGAGGAATTCATTTGATTATGATCCTCATCAGAACTCATTTAACGACCCCTCAAAATTTTCCAATTACCCACCACAGCCCGACTCATCCTCATATAATCAACATCACTGCTGTGAATTCTGTGGAGGTCCTCACCAAGGATTTGAGTGTCAATCCGGAAACACGTTTGTCTACGAACAGTTTTCTGGTAATACTCAGGACTTTGGAAATGACCAAATTCCATATTATTCACATGACCAGCCACAACAATCATTTTGTTGTGAGAACTGTGGAGGTCCCCATTCCAGCTCTGATTGTCAAACAGGAAATCCATTTCCTTGTAACAATTACGACTATCCATATCACGACCAACCTCCACAGTGCCAAATAACTCAAACTCCTCAACAAACCCAACAAGACACTCATCTAGAGCTTCTGGAGTTACTGAAAAGAGGTGAGGAGTTCAATAAGACTGAATTTCATAATGTTCCCAGTTTTTCTTGTGTATATTGTGGGGGTCCTCATGATGATTATCAATGTCAACCTTCCGGTTTTGACAAATCTCCTCTCCCACAATGTCCCGTCATTAAAAATTCACATGAGAAATCCATGGAAGAATTGCTAGCTGAAGAGCGGGCTGCTAAATTACAATCCCAAATTGCCTTTGAAAAATCTGTTAGGGAATCAATTGCAAAAGAGAAAGCAGCCAGATCTAGCTCTCAATTTCATTCTATTCCTGATGACAGCGATGATGAGGGTACACTTGAAGATTCATCAAGTTCATCAGATGATATCCCAGCAGTTGAGATTCATTCTCATGAAACTGCTATCACACCCGAGGCTCCCACTCACTCTCTGAACATGGGGATGAGCTTCTTGACACTGTTCCTGAAAAGGAATCGGACGAATTCATAAAGTCTAGTGTTGAGAACCTTGTCCCAATCCCAAGAGAGTCACAGGGAATTCTTGATCATGTGTGTGATATCCCTCCTCCTCTTATCTTCCAAAGTAATCATGTTGAGATGTGCTCTGATTCTATTGATGACGATTCGTTATCTTGTGGAGACATCAGTTATATGGAAGAATTACTTTCTGAGCTTGTTAGCTTAGAAGAAGAGAATGATGAAGTTACTGACACTGAAATCAAAGATGAAGCACTTCGTGCAACATTACTGAATGTCAGTCTTCTCATTTCTAAAATCGAGGCTTTCAATGAAAAACCTATTTCATCTCCTATCCCCATTAAGGATAGTGACATTCTTTCCGATGATTCTATTCCGGAAATGGAAGCCTTCTGTTTTGATAATATGGGAGAGAAGATTAGTGGCAGTACCACTTTTCATTCTCATAATTCTCTCCCCGATTATGAATCATTTACATTGGATGAGTTCACTAGTGAACCCACTGATACCAATTCTGAATATGATTCATTTACCTTCGAGGAGTTCTCCTGTGAGCTCACTCATATCATATCTCCGTCGGAGTATGATAATTTCTACTTTGATCTAGACACACCCATAATATGTCTTGATCAAATGAGCTTAACTGAGGAGATTCATGAAACTATGAATTCTCCTATTGAGGATGAAGAGTTAGTCATGATTTGTATCATGATTTTCTTTCTTTTCTTCATATATCCTGTCACTTCTCCTGTTCTTCACTCCTTCGGGAGTGAGGACACTATCTTTGACCCCGGCATTTTCAGTTATCATCTGTGAGCCGGGTCTGTCTCTCTGTATCTCGTCGGTGTGGAACTTTCACGTGCTTCAAATGTTTATCCAAACATCTTGAATGAAAGTCCGATGGAGATTGTCTCTTCCACTTACTTCCCCATGAACAAATGAATTCGGGGTCGAGTCAAGCTAGCGACTCGGTAATCAAAAACAGTAGCATGCCATATGGGTTTTCACCCATATTTCTGACTTCTTTCTATTTTCTACCACCCTAGTGTGGGGGGGGGGGTTGCCCCACATGTTGTGTATATATATAAGTTTCAAAAAAAAAAAAAAAAAAAAAAAAATCTTCTAAATAAAAGGCCGTAGTATTTCCCTTTTACGTTCTTAGTTTCGGCATAACCGCCGGTACTTTGAATATTGAGGGCAATATTCATTTCTAAGTGTGGGGGGGAATTCTCGCGAATTTTATCATATAATTATACCAATTCCCCCGATCAAATTTTGCACCGATCAAATTTTGGCGCCGCTGCCGGGGAGCAGTGCTAATAGTCTTACGTTTAGCAGATTAGTGATTTGAATAATCACTCCTTGTTTATACCATTTATATATTTAAAATCAAAAACCCAAAAATATTCCTCATGGAATCTAACTTCTTCTATTCTCTATCCATTTGATTCTAACTTCTTCTATTCTCATGGAATCTCTCGACTGCGATGAATTCTGGGACGAAGCTGAAAAGCTTCAGACTTTATCACAAATGTCTAGAATTCGTGTTGTTCGTGATGATCCATTCATTCTGCGTAGGGAAATAGAACGAGAAACCGGGGTGACAAAGGACCAAGTACTTCCCTCTAATAAAGGAAGTGCTAAATACGTCCAACCCACGGTTATCCAAAGATCTAATCCCTCAATTGCTCCTAAGCCGTCTAGAATTGATTCTAAACTTTCACGGTTTACGGTTAAAAGCAAACATGCAGAATTCACACCAGTGACTAGCAAGAATGACTTGCCTAATCTTCACGTTTCTCAAGAACCAGAACCGGAGACCATAACGGAAGTGGTGGAAATTGCTAGCTCTTAGAGCACACCACTTGTCCCACCTCCGGATTTTTCAAAATGTTCTTTGAGTCTTAATAGTCATTCAGATCACCATGTTGGTTTTGATGATTCTTTGAATAAACTGATTCCTTTTCATAATTCTCAAATAGAATCGTTTATTCCTTGTGTCGGTTGTGGTGAGCCTCTTTATGGTTCACCCTGTCGTTGGTGTACGTGTGTACAATGTGGTAATGATATTCAGAACGGGAGTTGTTTGTTTTGTGGTTCGAGGAATTCATTTGATTATGATCCTCATCAGAACTCATTTAACGACCCCTCAAAATTTTCCAATTACCCACCACAGCCCGACTCATCCTCATATAATCAACATCACTGCTGTGAATTCTGTGGAGGTCCTCACCAAGGATTTGAGTGTCAATCCGGAAACACGTTTGTCTACGAACAGTTTTCTGGTAATACTCAGGACTTTGGAAATGACCAAATTCCATATTATTCACATGACCAGCCACAACAATCATTTTGTTGTGAGAACTGTGGAGGTCCCCATTCCAGCTCTGATTGTTAAACAGGGAATCCATTTCCTTGTAACAATTACGACTATCCATATCACGACCAACCTCCACAGTGCCAAATAACTCAAACTCCTCAACAAACCCAACAAGACACTCATCTAGAGCTTCTGGAGTTACTGAAAAGAGGTGAGGAGTTCAATAAGACTGCATTTCATAATGTTCCCAGTTTTTCTTGTGTATATTGTGGGGGTCCTCATGATGATTATCAATGTCAACCTTCCGGTTTTGACAAATCTCCTCTCCCACAATGTCCCGTCATTAAAAATTCACATGAGAAATCCATGGAAGAATTGCTAGCTGAAGAGCGGGCTGCTAAATTACAATCCCAAATTGCCTTTGAAAAATCTGTTAGGGAATCAATTGCAAAAGAGAAAGCAGCCAGATCTAGCTCTCAATTTCGTTCTATTCCTGATGACAGCGATGATGAGGGTACACTTGAAGATTCATCAAGTTCATCAGATGATATCCCAGCAGTTGAGATTCATTCTCATGAAACTGCTATCACACCCGAGGCTCCCACTCACTCTCTGAACATGGGGGATGAGCTTCTTGACACTGTTCCTGAAAAGGAATCGGACGAATTCATAAAGTCTAGTGTTGAGAACCTTGTCCCAATCCCAAGAGAGTCACAGGGAATTCTTGATCATGTGTGTGATATCCCTCCTCCTCTTATCTTCCAAAGTAATCATGTTGAGATGTGCTCTGATTCTATTGATGACGATTCGTTATCTTGTGGAGACATCAGTTATATGGAAGAATTACCTTCTGAGCTTGTTAGCTTAGAAGAAGAGAATGATGAAGTTACTGACACTGAAATCAAAGATGAAGCACTTCGTGCAACATTACTGAATGTCAGTCTTCTCATTTCTAAAATCGAGGCTTTCAATGAAAACCCTATTTCATCTCCTATCCCCATTAAGGATAGTGACATTCTTTCCGATGATTCTATTCCGGAAATGGAAGCCTTCGGTTTTGATAATATGGGAGAGAAGATTAGTGGCAGTACCACTTTTCATTCTCATAATTCTCCCCCCGATTATGAATCATTTACATTGGATGAGTTCACTAGTGAACCCACTGATACCAATTCTGAATATGATTCATTTACCTTCGAGGAGTTCTCCTGTGAGCTCACTCATATCATATCTCCGTCGGAGTATGATAATTTCTACTTTGATCTAGACACACCCATAATATGTCTTGATCAAATGAGCTTAACTGAGGAGATTCATGAAACTATGAATTCTCCTATTGAGGATGAAGAGTTAGTCATGATTTGTATCATGATTTTCTTTCTTTTCTTCATATATCCTGTCACTTCTCCTGTTCTTCACTCCTTCGGGAGTGAGGACACTATCTTTGACCCCGGCATTTTCAGTTATCATCTGTGAGCCGGGTTCTGCATCTCTCAGTATCTCGAAATCGGTGTGGAACTTTAACGTGCTTCAAATGTTTATCCAAACATCTTGAATGAAAGTCCGATGGAGATTGTCTCTTCCACTTACTTCCCCATGAACAAATGAATTCGGGGTCGAGTCAAGCTAGCGACTCGGTAATCAAAAACAGTAGCATGCCATATGGGTTTTCACCCATATTTCTGACTTCTTTCTATTTTCTACCACCCTAGTGTGGGGGACTTGCCCCACATGTTGTGTATATATATAAGTTTAAAAAAAATCTTTCCAAATAAAAGGCCGTAGTATTTCCCTTTTACGTTCTTAGTTTCGGCATAACCGCCGGTACTTTGAATATTGAGGGCAATATTCATTTCTAAGTGTGGGGGGGAATTCTCGCGAATTTTATCATATAATTATACCAATTCCCCCGATCAAATTTTGCACCGATCAAATTTTGGCGCCGCTGCCGGGGAGCAGTGCTAATAGTCTTACGTTTAGCGTGATTAGTGATTTGAATATTCACTCCTTGTTTATACCATTTATATATTTAAAATCAAAAACCCAAAAATATTCCTCATGGAATCTAACTTCTTCTATTCTCTATCCATTTGATTCTAACTTCTTCTATTCTCATGGAATCTCTCGACTGCGATGAATTCTGGGACGAAGCTGAAAAGCTTCAGACTTTATCACAAATGTCTAGAATTCGTGTTGTTCGTGATGATCCATTCATTCTGCGTAGGGAAATAGAACGAGAAACCGGGGTGACAAAGGACCAAGTACTTCCCTCTAATAAGGAAGTGCTAAATCCGTCAACCCACGGTTATCCAAAAATCTAATCCCTCAATTGCTCCTAAGCCGTCTAGAATTGATTCTAAACTTTCACGGTTTACGGTTAAAAGCAAACATGCAGAATTCACACCAGTGACTAGCAAGAATGACTTGCCTAATCTTCACGCGTTCTCAAGAACCGAACCGGAGACCATAACGGAGTGGTGGAATTGGGTACTAGCTCTCAGAGCACACCACTTGTCCCACCTCATTTTTCAAAATGTTCTTTGAGTCTTAATAGTCATTCAGATCACCATGTTGGTTTTGATGATTCTTTGAATAAACTGATTCCTTTTCATAATTCTCAAATAGAATCGTTTATTCCTTGTGTCGGTTGTGGTGAGCCTCTTTATGGTTCACCCGGTTGGTGTTACGTGTGTACAATGTGGTAATGATAACGGGAGTTGTTTGTTTTGTGGTTCGAGGAATTCATTTGATTATGATCCTCATCAGAACTCATTTAACGACCCCTCAAAATTTTCCAATTACCCACCACAGCCCGACTCATCCTCATATAATCAACATCACACCTGTGTAGAATTCGTGGAGGTCCTCACCAAGGATTTGAGTGTCAATCCGAAACACGTTTGTCTACTGAGCAGTTTTCGGTAATACTCAGGACTTTGGAAATGACCAAATTCCATATTATTCACATGACCAACCACAACAATCATTTTGTTGTGAGAACTGTGGAGGTCCCCATTCCACTCTGATTGTCAAGCGGGAATCCATTTCCTTGTAACAATTACGACTATCCATATCACGCACCAACCTCCACGTGCCAAATAACTCAAACTCCTCAACAAACCCAACAAGACACTCATCTAGAGCTTCGGAGTTACTTGAAAAGAGGTGAGGAGTTCAATAAGACTGCATTTCATAATGTTCCCAGTTTTTCTTGTGTATATTGTGGGGGTCCTCATGATGATTATCAATGTCAACCTTCCAGTTTTGACAAATCTCCACTCCCACAATGTCCCGTCATTAAAAATTCACATGAGAAATCCATGGAAGAATTGCTAGCTATGAAGCGGGCTGCTAAATTACAATCCCAAATTGCCTTTGAAAAATCTGCATTAGGGAATCAATTGCAAAGAGAGAAGCAGCCAAGATCTAGCTCTCAATTTCGTTCTATTCCACGATGACGTGATGATGAGGGTACACTTGAAGATTCATCAAGTTCATCAGATGATATCCCAGCAGTTGAGATTCATTCTCATGAAACTGCTATCACACCCGAGGCTCCCACTCACTCTCTGAACATGGGGGATGAGCTTCTTGACACTGTTCCTGAAAAGGAATCGGACGAATTCATAAAGTCTAGTGTTGAGAACCTTGTCCTAATCCCAAGAGAGTCACAGGGAATTCTTGATCATGTGTGTGATATCCCTCCTCCTCTTATCTTCCAAAGTAATCATGTTGAGATGTGCTCTGATTCTATTGATGACGATTGATTTATCTTGTGGAGACATCAGGTTATATGGAAGAATTACCTTCTGAGCTTGTTAGCTTAGAAGAGAATGATGAAGTTACTATTAATCGAAATCAAAGATGAAGACCCGTGCAACATTCTTGAATGTCGGTCTTCTCATTTCTAAAATCGAGGCTTTCAATGAAAAACCTATTTCATCTCCTATCCCCATTAAGGATAGTGACATTCTTTCCGATGATTCTATTCCGGAAATGGAAGCCTTCTGTTTTGATAATATGGGAGAGAAGATTAGTTGGCATTACACTTTTCATTCTCATAATTCTGTCCCCGATTATGAATCATTTACATTGGATGAGTTCACTAGTGAACCCATGATACAATTATGATTCATTTACCTTGAGGAGTTCTCCTGTGATAATTTCTACTTTCTTGCTCACTCATATCATATCTCGCTCCTGGAGTATCATATCATATCTCTATAATTTCTACTTTGATCTAGACACACCCATAATATGTCTTGATCAAATGAGTTTAACGGAGATTCATGAAACTATGAATTCTCCTATTCGGGATGAAGAGTTAGTCATGATTTGTATCATGATTTTCTTTCTTTTCTTCATATATCCCTGTCACTTCTCCTGTTCTTCACTCCTTCGGGAGTGAGGACACTATCTTTGACCCCGGCATTTTCAGTTATCATCTGTGAGCCGGGTCTGTCTCTCTGTATCTCGTCGGTGTGGAACTTTCACGTGCTTCAAATGTTTATCCAAACATCTTGAATGAAAGTCCGATGGAGATTGTCTCTTCCACTTACTTCCCCATGAACAAATGAATTCGGGGTCGAGTCAAGCTAGCGACTCGGTAATCAAAAACAGTAGCATGCCATATGGGTTTTCACCCATATTTCTGACTTCTTTCTATTTTCTACCACCCTAGTGTGGGGGGGTTGCCCCACATGTTGTGTATATATATAAGTTTCAAAAAAAAAAAAAATCTTTCTAAATAAAAGGCCGTAGTATTTCCCTTTTACGTTCTTAGTTTTGGCATAACCGCCGGTACTTTGAATATTGAGGGCAATATTCATTTCTAAGTGTGGGGAATTCTCGCGAATTTTATCATATAATTATACCAATTCCCGTTTTGGCCAAAATTTTTTGGAGTAAGTGTTTTACACTTTCTCATTTGGTTATCAGTTCGCCTTGTCTAATAAACTAAAGGATTGGCTAATCCAGGAGCAAACGGCTCTTGGTAAAGATATCTCAAATCCGTTTATATGGCTTGCAATTTGCCCAAAATTGTATGGTATTAAGCTCACCATATCCTAAAAAGTGAAGAGTTGGCTAGCCCGCAAGGTTATGGCTTGTGGTAAAAGCAGTGGAAAAACCATAATTGGTAATCAGCTCACCAAAGATAATATTGATAATTTATCTAAGAGTTGGCTAGTCCAGAAGCAAACGGCTTCCGGTAAAGACAAATCAAATCCGTTATATGGTTTATGATTTGCCAATAAATCAGATGGTTATCGGTGTACCAAGGTTCTTACTTGAACTGAAACATTTGGCTACTCCAAGAGTAATGGCTTTTGGTAAAGAGATAAAATCCATTAATTTTTCTTAAAACATTGCTAGGGACTAGCAATATCTTAGTGTGGGGATTGATGAGTGTCTAAATACTCATCATTTTTGTACCATTTAAACTGCAAAAACATCAGAAAACACTTTAAATGCATCAAAATAATACAAATATCACAAATAAGTGTTTTATGTGTTTTAAATGCAAAAATATCAAAATCTGGTGAAAAACGTATAAAATTTGCATAATTGGCAGTTTTAGTCCCCCAAGTTTCTAAAATTGTCAAAAATAGTCCCTGAGTCAAAATTTCAAAAGAAAAATCACCAAAGGTCCTTTTTAAATCATAACTTGTCAAATTTAGTCCTTTGGTGAAAAATATCAAAAGTTTGAGAAAATTACAAGTTTGGTCCTCCAAGTTTGAAAATTGGCAAAAATGGCCCCTGGAAAATTAGAAAATGGCAAGTTTGGTCCTTGTACTTTTGAAGATTGTCACTTTAAGTCCTTGGAACATCTTTGTTAAAGTGGCAGCCTAAGTCCTTATAATTTCAGAATTACACATTTAGTCCTTGTGTAATTAAGACCCTTCAAACCCAAATGACCCCTGCCATCCCATTTTGGACCTCAGCCAACAAACCAATGTGACCCTTTTCCCTTTTTTGACCCCTGGTCAAACCACTCAGTCAAACTCCACCCTTTTCCCTCCCTTGTGGTTTTCCTCCTTCTCCACTTGACTGTACACTCTGCAACACCTCACCAAATCACACTCACCAATGCCTTATCACCTTATCCCCTACCCATCATCACCCCTACACATCCACCCCCCCTAGCTACAATTTCAGAGCCACAGAGGTCAAACATAGGTTTCCCGCCAAAACACATAAAACGGCTAAATCACTCAATACTCAACCATTGGTCAAATGGGGAGGTGGGATCTGCTCTAAAGGACACGTGGAGATATTTTGGCTATAAAAGAAGGAAGAGAAAGCCGAAAGCGAGTGGTAGCTAGTTTTTTAATTTTCCTTTAATGTCGTTTTTACTTAAATGTCTTAGTTTAGTAGAAAAAATGTTGTAACTTCAGTTCTTTGTACCACATTCAAGTTAACTTATCATTTTGATGTGTTGTTAAGCATCAATTCAAGCTTTCATATAATTTCCATGTTTATGAGTTACTGTTGACAATCTCAGTTTTCAAATTCCATGTTCAGGTTCTTAGTAGCTGATTTTTAAGTTAAAACAAGCTTAAACAAGCCTTTCAAAGTTTTTTATAAGCTGACATTGTAGTTTGAACAATATTGGATCATAGTCAACCAAAGTCAACTGATTAGGCTCAAATTGGAGTTGGGAATGTTACTGGTGTTGCAGACATCTGAAATGGTTGGATTAGGTTCAATTAGTGTAGTAATGGGTTTTGGTTTGGCCTGCAAATCAGTTGGAAATATGTAAGTGAGCATTTCACTTTTCAAGTTTCAACCCAATTTGCATACTGTTCTTGTATATGTATCTGTGGTTACCTATGGTTTAAGTCTGTTTAATTAGTGTTAACTATATCATATGAACTCAGTTTAATCTATATTTCATGCTTGTTCACTAGTTAGCTTTATTAGAATTTGTATTTCAGTTTTGAAAAGGGTGTTTGGATTAACTGTTTGAGCCATGGTTTGGGTTTACTCAGTGTTGAGTTCCTGTTGGATCATGCTTGTGTTGTTAATTTGAGCTCATTTGAGTCATCAAATTGGATTTGCAACTCACAAAAGTCAAATTCTATTGAATCTGTCATTGCAGCCTTACTGTTGGAAACATTGAAAGCCAAAAGTTTATTTTATGCTTAAAATTCATAGAACTAGCTTTCCTTAAGTTTATTTCACCATAATATTTCATTTCCAGCCTTTAAATCATGATCAAAATCCACAAAAGTCAACTTTCCAGTTTTGCCTTGAAAGTCAAAATTCCAAAATCTTAGTTTTGGCTCAACTGGAGAGATTTTTAGTGAGCTCATTTTTGAGTCAAATTCTATGAAACTTGTGGTTTTGAAAATCTCTACTGGTCTAGTTTCTTATGAACATTTTTTCATAATTTTGTTAATTTTCTACAAGTGTCAAAAGAGCTTGTCAATATTGGCCTAAGTGCCCTGTGCATGGCTTTGATTCTGCACAGGACTTTTCCAAGATTTGCAGACCTTGCACAAGTCTCATTTGAGCTTGTCTAGGTCTGTAATTTGGTTTACAAGTTCTCTACCAGGTCTTCTTTAAGTTCTAGCATTTTCTTTTTAGTCTCCAGCTTATTCTTGTGCTTATTCCCATGTCCAAACCTGGTACCCCTTTAACAGTTTTCTGCTATAAGCTCAATTGCTCAAATCTGTTGTAATTGCTAATCAGAGGTCATGGCTTGTTGTTTCTAGTTGCATTAGAGTAGTCTTAGCATATTTGAGTTTCTGTCTCAGTTTGGTACCCTTTGGTATGCTTTTGGCTTATCCAAGTGCTTATTTATAAGCACTTGGCACATCAGATCCTATATCTTCCACATAGCACCTTGTTTTTCCATTTTTCCTTGCTTCCTCATATTATTTTAAGCATTTCCTGAAATTTTCAGATTTTTCTAAGGTGTTTTGCTATTTTTCTTAATTTAAATTAGTTTTTAAGACTTTTTAAATAGCATTTAATATAAAAAATTAAGAAAAGGTTCAAAAAAATAATTTTTCATTTTTCTTATGTTAAGATAAATATAAAAAGCCAAAAAAGTATTTTTCCATATTTTTCTTAGTTAAAATTGTATTTTTAAATAATTTAAGTATTTTTTAATAGTTTAAAATTCATAAAAAATAGAAAAATAATCAGAAAATTACAAAAAATAGTTTTAAAAAGTCTAATTTGATATTTTAGACTTTTTCATTTCATAATTTTATTTTTCTAGCTTTATTTCCTAATTTCTTGTATCTTAGGTAATTATTAAATAGTTAAAAATAGTTTTTAATTAATAATAATTAGATAAATAGTTATAAAAATAATTTTCTTTTTCTATAAATTTTGTTTTATCATTAGGATTGTAAAAATGTATTTTTCATATCTTTAGGACTTTTATTTCTTAGATTTCACTTTTTATTTTGTACGTTTACGTAATTTTTATTTAAACGTAAGTTTTTAGTTTTCAGTTTTAAACGTTCATCATTTTAAATATAGTGATAGCGTTTATTTAATAGATTTTATCTTTTTAATTTCCTTTAATGTGCATTTAAGCCCCTGTAGTTTATGGGCTTTTTCTGTAGTTATAATAAATCAAAAATCCTTTCCCGTTCAAATCCCTCGATCACTACACGTTTGACTATTCTCGCACAGCTCGTTGGGACTTAACGACCTGGGGAAACACTATACTCTCCTGATCTTCATTGCATTCGTGCTTAGGCAGTTTTAAGCTTGTTACGGTCGGCCATTCACAAGTGGCAGGCTTGTGTGATAAAGCTTGACTGTTTTGCGCGGATCACATACGCTGCAAGAGTGTAGCTATGGCATAACCACAGAGATGGACTTACGCCGTAATTGGTGATGCATCCGAAATTCTGCTGCAAGGTGTTGGTTACGGCGTAACCACTGAGATGAGTTACGTCGTAACTATAGTTAGATCAGCATACTGCAGCAGCAGTCACTTTTTGTTTCCTGCACAAAAGGTTAAAAACACAAAACCCTACAGAAATGGAAATAAAACAAAAGAAAGGGATAATTCGGGTTGTCTTCCGAAAGAGCACTTTTATTTATTTACGAGTCTTTTAGTTAGAATCAGAGCCTCGGGGTTTTATGGTGGCCTTTGAACTTGGCCAACCTCCTCCATGTCCTTCATTAAGTTGTGTCTGACCCAAGCGACGTTTGTGGCAATGCTGTGGTATTATTAAGTCTCGATCTTTCAAATTTTGCAAAAATTTTCATCCGGTCCTAAATGGTATCGAGTGAACTCATATTTTTTGGCTATAATTGGTGGTGGCCTCTTAAACGGGATGCCAAGAAGTTTGCATCTTCTTTTCTCGTGTACTTCATCATCGGGGTCAATGAACCCATCTTCACCTTGTAGCTCGAGGTAATCAAAATCATCATCGTCGGAATCGGTATCTTTAAGTTGGTTATCGTCGAGTAAATTTTCCACGAGCATTTGTTTGCATTCCTCTTTTTCCTTCTTCGATGAGTCCTCGGTGTCATTATCTGATTCTCCATTTGGAACTTCATTGTTTGGTTGATCTTTACTCATACACCCATTCCAGATTTTCTCCTTCGTTAGCGCGTCTATTTTTCCGTACTTGATTCTGACCCAATCGTCGAATCCTAGATCAACTGGCCAAGGCAATTCTGTTCTTTCCGAGTCATTATTTGAGGTCCATAGGAACTCGTCTTCCCCAGCTCTCTCAATGTTGCTTCCCCCGTTACATTCATAATCAAAAGGGTTACAGGAAGCCCAAACATTTCCGTCAGTGGTTTTAATTTGCTCACACCAATGATTTTGAGTTCCTTCGTCATCGTTATTGCCAAAAGGAATATCGTTGAGAGGCTTAATGGTCTTTCCTTGAAGAATATGTTTTTCATATTTGAGCTCTAGATTTCTCAATAAGTCCGAATTAACTATTGCGTCATCGAACCTTACTGAGTACCAATCTCTGAATGATAGGTCCCCAAAATCAACGTCATGTCTCCCCGATTCATGTGGGCATATCCAAAATTCGTTCTTCACATTGCCCCATCCGTTGCAATACTCAAGAAAGGGGTTGCAAGTCGGCCATGCTTGTGTGAACTCATCTTCCGTGATGAGTAAGGGTCTGCAGTAATGCTTGATAGGTGGTCCTTCCACTTTGTTAATCGAGAACTTGGCTAATTTTTCTTCATCGTTAAGTGTAATCCACATGTATCTGTCATCATTAACCCTCTCCTTGTCAACCCCTCCATCGCAGGTCTTCCGAGGGTCACAAGAGGCCCATAAGCTGTAACATTCTCCATCGTCAATTGCAATAGCCTTACACCAATGATTCTTCCTTTTAGAGTTGTCAACTTCGGTAGACTTGTCATTGCTTGCATCCTGGTTACGCCTTAACTCTGAGGTTTGGTTATAGCGTAGCTCTCTTCTACCTTCAGTATTAGACTCATTGGAGGACTTGTCATTTTCAGAAAATACGGCTTTACATACTTTAGATTTGTTCTTTTGTGCCTCATTTCTCTTTTGTACCTCGTCGCCAAGCTTCCCAATCATAGTTTCCAAGTTCTTTAGTGACACGTCATGGTTAGAAAGGCTTTTGTTTATATCATCTTGGAAATGTTTCAGCCATTCTTCTTGCTCCTTTTACCTATTGGTCGAATCCACAAGGTACTTGTTAATCATTTCCTCCAAGTTAGTTCTTCTTTCACTACGCTCATAATATGGTGGGGGTCCTCCACGATAGCCATTACGATTATCCCCATAGAATGGTCGATTCTCTCCATATTTAGCTTCTTCGATCGTATTTTCTTCGTCAATGTTAGGACAATTCTTAGTTAGATGTCCTCCCCCACATTTTTCGCAGCCAACTTGGATGGCATGAACAGTTTCTTTGATTTTTAGCATATCTCGACCTAGATTCTCTAGCTTGTTAGTTATGGCCGCAATTCCATCAAAACTTCCGCCTTGGTTTCTTTTGCTTCCTCCATCGTGCCATTTTTGAGAATGATCAGCCATTTTTTGAATGGCTTCAATTGCTAGAGTAGGAGTCATGTTTGTGATTGGTCCTTGATAGTCCAACATCTGTCTAGTAGTCACGTTGATTCCTTTGTAGAAGATGTTGACTTTTTGCTGGTTGTTCAGATCATATGTAGGACATTTGTAAAGGAGATCATTGTATCTATCCCAGGCCTGATACAACGTTTCATCATCTTCTTGCTTGAAATTATGGATCTCCAAAAGCTGGTGTGATTGGTCCTTGATAGTCCAACATCTGTCTAGTAGTCACGTTGATTCCTTTGTAGAAGATGTTGACTTTTTGCTGGTTGTTCAGATCATATGTAGGACATTTGTAAAGGAGATCATTGTATCTATCCCAGGCCTGATACAACGTTTCATCATCTTCTTGATTGAAATTATGGATCTCCAAAAGCTGGTTAGAAATCTTCGATGGAGGACAATACCTCTGAATGAAGTGCTTCTTTAGTAGAGCCCAAGTATTAACTGCCCCGGCGGGCAATCTTTCAATCCATCTTTTGGCAGCCCCAGTAAGAGTCATGGGGAATACCCTTAGCATAACAGCTTCATGAGACACACCCGGAATGTTGAAAAGGCTTGCGATGTATAGGAAATTTTCAATGTGCTCATACGCATCCTCGTCCCTGTTTCCTGAAAAAGGGTTAGCACGAAGCTCCCTCATAAATTGGTCTTTTATTTCGAAACGGACATCAGCTCCAATTGCCAGTCTTACGAGCCCTGGCCCTTGTTATGATCTTGTCAACGCCAAATATTCCTCAAGAGTGAGGTCATCAATTTTAACAACTTCCATGGTATCTGAAAACCTGAATAGTGATCGTGAGAATTTGAGAAATTTTAAAACAAAACAAAAATGAAAGACTCAATAGCAACCCTAATATAACTCTGCGGCAGCGGCGCCAAAAACTTGATGCAGGTTTTACTGACCAGGTTTTAATATTTATAATGTCTCGTTATACCTATGATCTACCCTAATGCACTAACGGGCAGTGTACCCGGTCGTGTGTAGTGTAGTATTCGGTAAAACCGAGGTCGTCCCAAGAGTTATGTGTGTTGGATTAATACTAAGTCTAGGTGTCACAGATTTTAAGATGATTTAATTAATTAACTAATAAAGCAAGTAAAGGAAAAGATGTAATCAATAGAGGAGAGTGGTGCTAACCTAGTTATTCATCCTAGCTAGTAATGTCTACGTCTAATTACTTCCAATTACTTCAAGTGGGGTCAAAGTCGAGAGGACAGCATTTGGTCAATTCGTCCTAACCTATCAGCAAAGATGCCACCACTGGAGAGAAGTCAAGTGTCCCCTCATAAGTCCAGTTGTTCCTGGTCCCCTAAGCCGAGTAATTAAGTACCGCTACATGCTAGACATATAATAGTGAGTGCCCGGGCGTTAGCAACTTAAACACTCACCCCCTAATTCTTAAGTTCATCCAAACGGTAGGTGATCAGTTGGTCAAATCGCACAAGTAGAAAGGTTCGTCAGTTGGTCATATCTTACCCTTCCCGTCTCAGTCTACTCACTTAGGGTCAGTTGGTCATATCTCCTAAGCAACTAGCCTCTACCGCCATTCAAAACTACCGAAACAAGGGTAGCTACCAATAAACTATGCATGCATACACTTAGAAATAATTATACGAAAGTAATATAAATGCAAACAAAACAATTAAGGAATCATAACTAGGCCAGCACCAAGAGGTGCTTAGCCGCTCATATTAACCATACAAATCAATTCAATAATTAATGTTACGAAATACATGAATCGAAAGTATAGAAAAGATAAAATGCTAATGCTTATCGAAGGGGAGTGAATTCTCCCTTGGAGATAGCTCCGTATGCTCCTCTAGACCTACCTTTGGCTTCTTCTCACGTTCTTTGGTTGTGGTGTGTGAAATGGGATGCTTTGAATTGCTAGAAATCGTGGGGTATTTATAGGCCAGATTTGGGTTACGGCGTAACTAATAAAATAGTTACGTCGTAATCCTCTATTTCTTCGTAAATTGCACTAGATCTGCTGGTTACGACGTAACCTTAGAAGTGGTTACGCCGTATCTTCAATTAAATCTTGGTTACGCCGTAGTTTATGCACGAGTTACGACGTAGTAATCAGCGGCGCGGATCCTCATTTAACCTAATATAGTTACGTCGTAATATTTTAGGAGAGTTACGTCGTAATCTTCTGATGAGTTAGCTTTCTGAGTCACGCTTTAGTTACGGCGTAATGTGAGAGATGAGTTACGCCGTAACTTCTTCAAAGTGAGCATACTATGATAAATCTTTAATAGTTCTCCATTTCCGCGTCTCTTTAGCTCCAATGCTCGTAATTTACCTGAAAGTGGAATAGAATGGAAAAAACGCGTAAATCCATATAAATGACATAAATTACAAGCATTATCGGGAGAAATTGACACTTAATATTCAAGATAATTTGATGTTATCACCTCATCAAAGGGTTTGAAAGTTGTTATTGAACCGCAGGCGAACCAGCCACCAAACCCAACAAAAAATATTGTATACAAAGATTTTTTGAATAAAATTAAAGTACAACAGGTTTAACTACTATTTCATATCGTTATGTGAATTTTTTGAAAGCACAGGTGCTGTTCCTACAATGCAAACGCCTTTATCGGTAGCTACATAATGGCTCATACTAGCTATGGTGCACCAGCGTAATTTTAATTTATAGAGTGAATTACATAAATCGTCCTTGTGGTTTAGTAAAAATTACGGATCTTGTCCCTGTGGTTTTTTTTAGCGGGTTTCGTCCCTGTGGTTTACAAAAGTTACGGATCTTGTCCCTCGTCTGACCCGGTCCCAAAAAAAGGACTTCCCTTGCAAATACTTTCTAACGTGAGAGGCTAACGTCATATTTTGGTTTTAACGATCTGAGTTAATTACATAAATCGTCCTTGTGGTTTGGTAAAAGTTACGAATCTTGTCCCTGTGGTTTATTATAATATTTTTTTAAATGTTTTTTCTTTTAAAAAAATAAATTTAAATTAAAAAAAAAAAACTTTTTTTAATTTTATTATAAAACGAATGAAGGCGTATAAAAAAACGTTTTTATACGGATTTCTCTATTTTTACGTTTCATTTGTTTTTATACGGTTTCGTTCGTTTTTGTATGAAAATGTATGAAAACATTTTTGTACAAAAATGTACGTTTTTGTATGAAAATGTATGAAAACATTTTTTCATACAAAAACGAACGAAAAAATGTACGTTTTTGAATGAAAATGTATGAAAACATTTTCGTACGTTTTTGGATGAAAAAACGTACATTTTCAAACAAAAACGTACATTTTAAACAAAAAAAAAACGTACGGTTTTGTTTAAAATGTACGTTTTGTATGAAAAACGTACATTTTAAACAAAAAAAAACGTATGAATTAAATACAGATGGCTTTTTTTTTCATGGTGCAAGTTTCAATACATGCATTAGAGTGCTTGGAACAGGGTTTATTCGTATGTTACATTAGCGTCATCTCATCATCTTAATAACACATCAATAACTAAAACATAATATTCAACAATAAAACTAATAACATTTTATTAGTTTCACAAAGTACCCCACCAACTTAATCAAAAAATAATAATAAGAGTTAATTACATACATATGTTTTTTTTTGTTTAAAAAATGTACGTTTTCATACAAAACGCACATTTTAAACAAAACCGCATTTGAATAAACCCTGTTCCAAGTACTCTAATGCATGTATTGAAACTTGCACCATGAAAAAAAAAGCCATCTGTATTTAATTCATACGTTTTTTTTTTTGTTTAAAATGTACGTTTTTCATACAAAAACGTACATTTTTACTAAACCACAAGGACGATTTATGTAATTCACTCTAATTTATATGTGTTGCATCATGAATTGCTTAAAAATGTCAGGCATGCATTAGAAACATATGCATCTTGCTCAAAATATTATCCTGTGTTATTCCAGCGTCGCTAACCGATATTGCAAACGATTGCAGAATAATGGCTGACAAAAGAGAAGGGGAGCTGATTCAAGCAAGCAGAGATGAAAGTGCTACAACAGACACAATCAGACTCGAAAGACAAAGGGCAGCTGATAATAGCAGAAGCTGATGTTATTGACATCACAAATATTAAACCCGATGATTTGCAAAAAGAATTGCAAGTGCCCCGATCCGAATCCAACGGGTCTATGCTTCATGTTGCTAGACAAACAGGTAAGCATACTAACCACACTGGAAAAACTGAACACAAACATCATCATTAAAAATATTTGCTAACATGTGATTACGACAGGGAAACGCTATTCAGGAAAATGTAGACGTCCGAGACATAAAACAGTTCGAAACCATTTTGCAAGTAGGTTCATGTTATAGAATTCGCAGGTGCACCTGCAAGGACACTAATATTTGGCAATGCACCCTTCCCAACAACACAACACTTTTATTTGGAAAGTATAGAGACATTGATGTTGTTGTTGGAGCACACCAAAAGTTATTTGTAAAGGGGAGGGAAAGATACGGATACGAACCTAAATACCTGAGTATCGCGATAAGTATTGATCTCACGGGTTGTCGTTCTAAAGGAATGATGAATTTGAGACTCGCGTTTTGGTTCTTTGTTGGATGCTTAGATATCGCTATTTTTGGGTTTTGGATTAATGGACTAAAAGGAAAACTACAAAGACCTAAGCCAATAAAAAAAACTAAGGATAACTAAGGAAAATCTATGAGATAAGCTAAATGGAAAATCTAAAGGAAACTAAGGCAAAATAAAGTTAAAGAGATAACAACTAAATGAAAGCAATTAAATATATAAGAGAAGGAATATACTTGTTTGGATATGGTTGACTTTTAGTGATGAATAATTGGTGATTTAGATTGGATCATTGATAATTTAATATAAGATGTTTGACCTTAGATTAAATCACATACTAAACCAAGTTTATTGGTATTCCGTTTACCCAATAAACTCGAAAAAGAATGTAATTTAATTCAAACAACGATAATCTACAAAGCTTTTCAAAAGTAGATTTTTATAAAACTTGTTTAAGTTAATTAATTACTTAAAAACTTTTGACTTTAAAAGATAGCCAATTTCTAAAATCTTACATGGTTCCATTTTTTCAATTTTAGGTAAAACAAATTTTATAACTTTTAAAACAATATTTTTGGGATTATCGTTTGAATTAAAAAGTCCTAACTTAACTAATAATAATCCTCTCCAAATCACTAATTAATCGCCACTTCAAATCAACCCATCACCAAAAAAGTATATCAATAAATCTACTCAAACATCCTAATATCGCTACAAGACATAATAATTAAACTAAACATGACAATATTAATTAAGCAAAACATAGCAATTAACATAATAAAACGAAAGTAAAGAAAATGATAAGAGAGCACCGGATATGGTTTAGCATAACGACGACGATAAGAATACTAAACTAAAAACCCCATCCATAGCTCGTAAATAACCCAAAATACTTCATATTACCCATTAATCTTCGACTAATCTTCAAAAGCTTGAAACTTTATTTAACTTTTGAGGTGAGGTGATATGGAAAGGTTGCAACTTTTAAAACTCGAAAGATTAAAAATTATAAAAACTTGACTTTTAAAACTAATTTAACACTAAACATGTAAAAAAGATTAAAACTTTAAACACAAGAATTGATAAAAATGACGTTTAAACTAAAAGATGGACACTTTATAGATTTTAAAAGACTAAAAATGATGAATTTTATAGAAAGGCTTAAACTTTATTTGATTTAGGTAAGACAGATACTTAAACATTTACTTTAATGAAAATAAGCTAAAGATAAGCAATTAAAAAGCAAATGATAAAGGCAATTAAACTAAACCATTAATTAGATAAAAGACTTAAAACTTAAAATACACTTAAAAGTGTGTTAATACAAAATTAAATTGGTAAACTACATCTTTGATTAGAAGTAAATGACATTTAAAATGAAAGCAAACATAAAAAAAAAGTTGCTTATCCCCGAATTAAATGGTAGCTCCCCCTCAACTTATAGTCTCGTTCAGCATTTATGGACAGTTGGGAAATTCTGAATTCTTAAACATTGCATGTGTGGGCCCAGCAGAATAACGGCACAATAATGATCGGCAGTTGGCCAATAAGGATCTGACACGTGGCAGCTGGTGAATAAAATTCAAAATGAGCGCAAAACGGGCACGAACTCGTTACCTCTTGCTTGAACAAAGAGAGCGATAACCAACAGAACAGCTTGGTTTTTATGTTATATAGGGGACATGTATTGCTTTTATTCTTTGTCTCGATGGGCTGGACTTGTGTATTTATGTCTTCTTTTGGGCTTGAATCTTGGGCTTTCACTAATCTTTTTAGTCTTTAAATTAATCTTGGGCTTGCACTATATTTAAATTTTGGTCTTCAATCGAGCTTCAATAATCTACGTTTAGCTTCCAAAATTTCGCTCTTTTGCTTCAATTTTTCTTGAACGTACCTTAAAAATAAAATAACAAATAAACGTAATATTTGCAATAAAAACCATAACTTTGCTATTTTATTAAGCTAAAATGCGGGAATTTCTTATATAAAAACATGTATAAACGTGATTTAATCACTTCCCAACACTTAAGCTTTGCTCGTCCTCGAGCAAAATCATCAAAAACATTAAGCTAAGTAAAAACTTGAATCCAAATCAATCTTACATCTCATCAAACAAGAACTGATGTAAAATTAACTTAAGAATTATCAAAAAGCTTAATATTCGATGACAACCTAAAATTGATCCATTATTATTTTTATTTTGTTTTTGTATTTTTCTCATTCCAAAATAATTTAAAATTTTTCGCAAAGTTCGAAAATTCGAAAAAAAATTGGCAAACAATTTTAAAAAAATTGAAAATAATTTTGCACCATTTTAGGGTTGCTCAAAAATAAAAAAAGTAGGCACAAATGAGATCAAAACCCCTACCCAACACTTAGAATCAAACATCGTCCTCGATGTTCTAAATAATGGGACGTACCCAACACTTAGAACGAAAAAGAGTAATGTGCAATTAAAAGTGTGGAGACGGGAGTCAAAAGCAATTCAAATAATGATCACAGAACAAAAAAACTCCCCTACTATAGGCTCGCGAATCGATAGTAAGCGAATAAAGCATAGTTGAGCTCAGCCTCAGCTTCCAAGAAAAATTACACGATCCCGGGAATCAATCTGAGCTGAGAAAATAATAATGTAGAAGATAAAAGCCCACAACGTTCCATGTCCAAATATCACGTCCAAAATGTGACAATTTCATACAAGTCCTGAAACTCAAAATAAATGTCATAGTATAATGTAGTAGATGGACTGATACAAGGATAAAAACACTATAGCCAGGTTTTATTCCTAAATAAAAGAAAAACAAAATTACTAAAAATAAACCTAAATGTAGATAAACTACTTATTCATTTTTGAAAACACATGTTGCCTCCCGAGAAGCGCTTGTTTATTATCGAGTCACTAGCTTGACCCGCCCCAAATTTCTTTGTCCTTGGGGGAGCATTGAGACTATCTCACAAAAGTGTGGAATTCATCAACCATGAGAATTCCGGGATCAAAAATCTTGTCCTCACTTCCGGAAGGGAAGGATAGAAAAGTTTCAATTTTGAAAGAATCCTCAAAGAAGAAGTAATCATCATCGTGTATATTATGAGATAAATCTTCAAAATTCCGAATTCGAGTTCTCTTAGAGTGAACTCTTCCGAAAATCACTATATCGGGATTAAAAACATTATCCTCGGAACGGAATGAGACTAAATCCTTAAGAAGCTCATTGATTGAAGTTTTCAAATCCTTAACTTTCTTAGGATAAAATGGATCATTGTATACAAGTTTTTCCAAAAGTTCAAGATCATATTTCAAAGGAATCAAGTCCGCGAGAGCAAGTTCACCGGAGAACTCCTCGAGATAATCATCATTAATCTTTCCTGGTGGCTCAATTAACGGATCTTTATTCAACAACCTTTCTATTTGACTTAAATCGGCTTCATAATCAAAGTCATCGTCCTCAATTCCCGGTGGAAGAGGATCGATGCGAGCGAGTTCATCGGCGAACTCCTCGAGAAGTAAATCAAGAGACGAATCCTTGAGCTCCGGAGTATTTTCATTAGACAGTTCTACTTCTTTTATTTCTTCAAGCGAGATAAACGGAGGTGGGATTTGTGCGGTACTTTGTGAGCTAGAAATTTGTACCTTTTCTATTATGGTCTCCGTGTCAGACTCATCACTCTCCTCATCAAAGATTTGATTGTCAAAATTGAGAGTACATTCTGAATCGAAATCAAACAAAGGATTCGTGATAGTCATTTTGAATGTTTCTAAGATCGAATCGAAAGGTGTCTCAGATACCTTTGGGATTGGAACAAAGTTATCAATATTCTCAAAAGGATTGCATTCGACTTCTTCGTCCCCCATTAGAAAGGTATCCGAAGGTTCCTTAGTGAGCGGATCGATCTTTTAGTTCTCTTCTTCAACCGGTTCATCTTCATCACTCTCGTCAGAGTCCGAATAGTAAAAGGTATGTGGATGGCCTGGCCTTTGTTGACAATGTTGACTTAAATATTTTTCTTGCTTGCCAAGGACCTCAATTTGTGCACTCATAGCAGAAATTTTCTCAAAATAATGATCACTCAACATAGTGGTAGAATCGTAATGAACTTCAGCATCCCACTGATAATGATGTTGTGTCAAATTCTCGATCAAATCATAAGCTTCTTGAGGAGTTTTTCGCATGAGATTTCCACCGGCAGCTAACATGATTTTGTCTCAATCAATCGTAGTTATACCATGATAAAAGGTTAGGATTTGATCAAGAAGCAAAATTATATGATCGGGACATTTCTGCAATAATGATTTGAATCTTTCCCAAGCTTCAAATACTGATTCCTTGGGTAGTTGCCGGAAACTTATAATGTCTTTCCTAAGTTGCACCGTTCTGGAATATGGAAAGTATTTTGAAAGAAACTTGAGGAACGCCTCTTCCCAAGTATGAATTGAATAAGTTTTAAGAGTATAAAATCAAGATTCAGCTTCGTGGGTTAAAGAGAATGGAAAGAGATTCAAACAGATGATATCTTGAGAAACTCCGTTTTGCTTCATGGATTGAGTGATAGATAAGTACTTGTTTAAGTGCTCATTTGCATCTTCGTTGCGAAATCCATGGAATTGGCAATGTTGTCGAAGTAATCGAACCATATGATTTTTCAATTTAAAATTGGTCCCCGGAACGGATATCGGAGCGATCGGTCCTCCTCTACCGATAAGTGACGGACGATAAAAGTCCTCCATGGTCCAAGGATCATGGGGATCAAATGGTGAAAAATCAAGCATTGTGAAGAATTAAACAATATGAGAGGATAAAGAGATAAGAATTAAACATTCAAGAGGATAACAAAGATTATTTTTGGGGTTTATATTATATATAAAAGAAATAAAATAGAATAAAAAATATTTTTGCAATTATCAACATTTTTTAAAGGATAGAAAAATAAGAAGAAAATATTTGTGGATTTTTTATAATTTTGAAAAATTGAAAAACAAAGACTTTTGGGTTTTTATGTTTATTGGAAAAATGGAAAACACAATGAAAAATAATAATATTTTTTTTCTGAGAACGATGAAAATAAGCTCTCACAAGAATAGGAATTCTTGTAAAAGGATCTCTAAGGCACTAACTTAAACTTTAACGCAAGAATCGTGCACCACTCTCTGACAGCGGCGCCATTTTGATGTTGTCGTTGGAGCACACCAAAAGTTATTTGTAAAGGGGGGGGGGGAAAGATACGGATACGAACCTAAATACCTGAGTATCGCGATAAGTATTGATCTCACGGGTTGTCGTTCTAAAGGAATGATGAATTTAAGACTCGCGTTTTGGTTCTTTGTTGGATGCTTAGATATCGCTATTTTTGGGTTTTGGATTAATGGACTAAAAGGAAAACTACAAGGACCTAAGCCAATAAAAAAAACTAAGGATAACTAAGGAAAATCTACGAGATAAGCTAAATGGAAAATCTAAAGGAAACTAAGGCAAAATAAAGTTAAAGAGGTAACAACTAAATGAAAGCAATTAAATATATAAGAGAAGGAATATACTTGTTTGGATATGGTTGACTTTTAGTGATCAATAATTGGTGATTTAGATTGGATAATTGATAATTTAATATAAGATGTTTGACCCTTAGATTAATTCACATACTAAACCAAGTTTATTGGTATTCCGTTTACCCAATAAACTCGAAAAAGAATGTAATTTAATTCAAACAACGATAATCTACAAAGCTTTTCAAAAGTAGATTTTTATAAAACTTGTTTAAGTTAATTAATTACTTAAAAGCTTTTGACTTTAAAAGATAGCCAATTTCTAAAATCTTACGTGGTTCCATTTTTTCAATTTTAGCTAAAACAAATTTTATAACTTTTAAAACAATATTTTTGGGATTATCGTTTGAATCAAAAAGTCCAAACTTAACTAATAATAATCCTCTCCAAATCACTAATTAATCGCCACCTCAAATCAACCCATCACCAAAAAAGTATATCAATAAATCTACTCAAACATCCTAATATCGCTACAAGACATAATAATTAAACTAAACATGACAATATTAATCAAGCAAAACATAGCAATTAACATAATAAAACGAAAGTAAAGAAAAGGATAAGAGAGCACCGGATATGGTTTAGCATAACACCGACGATAAGAATACTAAACTAAAAACCCCATCCATAGCTCGTAAATAACCCAAAATACTCCATATTACCCATTAATCTTTGACTAATCTTCAAAAGCTTGAAACTTTATTTAATTTTTGAGGTGAGGTGATATGGAAAGGTTGCAACTTTTAAAACTAGAAAGCTTAAAAATTATAAAAACTTGACTTTTAAAACTAATTTAACATTAAACATGTAAAAAAGATTGTTGGAATCACTCTTAACTTGTATTTCAAGTGTTAGTCATTAATATGTAATAGGTTGCTTAATTAGGCTTTTATGTTAGTAATTATGGCAAGGATCATGTAGAAAGCTCATGAGCCTATGCAAAAGCCAAGTAAGGAAAGGAAGGGACTAGATGTGTTACCCTAGCTCCCTTCTCCTTTAAATAGTCTTGTAAACCCTCATTTGAGGGTTGGTTGTTCACTCTAATACATTTCCTACACATAACTATTCTCCATTCATATGTGTGTGTGTGTTTTGTGTGTTCATCCAATCACCTTTATCTATATTTCTTACATATTGATCCTTGTGTTAACTTATTGTGACCTAATAGTGGTATCATACGCCATATAATTGGGTGAAACCTTTTGTTTTTGAAGTTTTGGTCTTATACGCCTAAGGTTATACGGTTTACACTTTTCATACGCATAAAAGCATTGATTTTTACACTTGTAAACTCAAGATTCTTATGGGTTAAGGTTTATTTACTATTAAAGTTTTAGTTTTTTGCAAAAAGTTTCAAACTTTACGTGTTTAGATTATTTTTTAAGCTTCGTTTTTGCAACATGTACTTGTTTACGCGTAAGGTTGAAAGATACTTTGGATCATCAAGTTTCAAACTTTTGTGTTATTTTGGTGATTTTGAAGCCCTTTCATCAATAAAATCAGGTTTATAAAACATTTTAGTGCATAAAAAACAAGCTTGGTAAAATTGTCCTTTTCTACGCCTATCAAAACCCTAGTTTTACGCCTAAGTCCTGTTTACGCCTAACAGTTTCTTACGCGTAAGAAAATTCTTCAATAATCTTCAAAGCTGTTGGTTTACTCAGTATTTTCTTGCTTGGATAAGCCTGAAAACACTTCGACTTGTGGATACCTTTTACACTTGGATAAGTGTAAAGGATTTTTTGGGTAAAACCCTAAGTTTACGCATAAGCTCAAAAGCTTACGAGTAAATACTCTACGCCTAAGATTATTTTACGCGTAAGGTTTTTTACTTCTAAGAATTTAGTTTACGCTTAAGCTTACGTTTAACCTAAAGCTTACGTGTAAGAAGTATTTACGCCTAAGCATTTGTTTACGCGTAAAAGTAACTTACGCATAAGAATCATAGTTTACGCCTAAGCCTGGTTTACGCCTAAGTGTACTTCATCAACAAACTTCAAGTTTCATTCGACTACAAAGATCCATCATCAACACAAGTTTCAAGATGTCTCAACCACCATACTCTAACTACTTTCCTCATGAGTATCCTCAACAACAACAACAACTACAACAATATCCTCCAAAACAATTTCAACAACCATCACAAGTGTACTTTCCTCAAGGAGCACAACCTCTTCTCCACAAATCCCTCAACCAAACCCTCGTCAACAATATCAACATTGTAACTACTTCCAATATCAGTTTCCAGCTAAGTATGCTATGAATGTCACAACGCAGAAGGAACCATCTTGGCTTGCAAAGATGTGTGAAGCTTTAAGCAGCCAACAATCCGTTCATGAAGCTGGATCCCTAGATAGACCTCCAACACTCACTCTCAGAAACTATGATCAATGGGTGATAAGGTTTTTTAGGTTTTGTGATCTCAAGAAACCTCATGGTAAGTTTTTGAAGAAGGTCATCCTTGAAGGTCCTTTTCAGATGCCTACTATTACTATACTCGGAGATCCAACTGCTACTCCACCAAGAGATGAAGTTACCAACATTCTCAGAGTAGATCAACTCACTGCTGAACAACTTCTTCACTTAGAAGCTAATGAAATTGCAATGCAATGTATCCTTTTAGGACTACCCAATCCGATACTTCGTAGTGCTGATGCTTAGAAGACTGCTAAAGTTATGTGGGAACACATTCATCTTCTAATGGAAGGCACTGAACTCAATCAAGAAGACATGGAATCAAAAATCTACTTATCATATGAGAACTTCATGATTGAACCAGGAGAATCATTAGAGTCCTACTATCATTGGTTCTCAGACATCATCAATGACTTGGACAACTAACATCATTATGCCAAGGATTGCAATCAATACAAAGTTCCTCAGCTGTCATGGTCCTGATTGGGAGAAGTATGTTACATTCATCCATCAAGCTAAGAATATTCATCAAGCAACGCACGGATTGTTGTATGACTATTTGAAGCACCATTAAAAGGAAGTAGATAAAGACAAAATCATCCGTGGAGTCCCTGCTTCTCCAACTCTCCCGAATAATCAAACTCTTGCTTTGTATACTCTATCATGTAATCTTCAATTTCCAAACTTGCCAACTGTCTTCACAAATCCACCACAACAAACCACTCAGATTACACCATATGATCCATCACAGCAAGCACAAGAAACTCGGCTAGTTCCTTACAACAACAACAATACTGATTCAGCACTTTACAGTGAAACTCCAGTTGAGGATGCTGAGGCCTTCGATGCAATGAATCAAGGATTTGTAATGATTGCTAGAGCCTTCGGGAGATTTGCTAACAAATCCAACAATCGCATTCGTACCTCATTAAACACAAGAAATCAAGCTGTTGTTAACAATGGAAGACTTGAGGTTCATAACCATGGAAATGGTCGTCAGATGGGTAATGGTCAAGGGTTTAATGTTAATGGAAGGAATAACATGGGTGCTCCAAAACAACGGGTTCAAATGGTTGATTAGGGAAATGCTCAGACTGGGGTTAATGGTCTTCGATGCTACAACTGCAATGAGAAGGGTCATTTGGCTAATGCTTGCCCAAAGCTGAGAACAAGAGGTAGCACTTATAACAAGGAGGCTTTACTCTTGGCTCTCAAGGATGAACCTGGTGGAATACTTACCAACAAGGAACAGAGCTTCATGGCTAATGCAGATTCTGATAATGACATGGAGGACTTGCAAGCTAATGCAGCTGTGATGTTAATGGCAAACATGCAAGAGCTCCACATGAGTGATACAGGCCCAGTGTATGACACTGATGGCTTGTCTCAGGTACCGGATCCTAACATACTTATACATGATTTGATATCTTCGCCTGCATCTGCATCTGACGAGGCACAGTGTTCAACATGAGCCTTCTACATCTCATTATGACGATAATCAAATGGATCCCGTAGTTACATTTGACGATCAAGATGAACTTATGGTTAATATTGATACTCATGTTGACTCCGTGCTTATATTTGAGGATCTAAGTAATGAATATGTGGAACCTCAAGCTGAACAAAATTTACCTTTGTCTAACCCAGATCCAGAGCTCATGACATTATTTCAGACCACCCAAGCTCACATAGAGAAGTGCAATGAGATTAATAAGAATCTTAATGCTAAAATTGCATTGTTAACTAAGGATAATGAATGCTATAAGTTACAACTCAACAATTTTGAAACAAAAGAGAAACATGAATACAGTTTTGAAGTCGCTTTTGCAAAATCATACTAAGATGAAAACTCTTTGGAAATATAGATACGTGATCTAGTTGAATCCAATAATGTATTGCTTTATCAAATAAAAGAACAAAAATTTGATCATCAACAACAAGTTAACACTCTAACTTTGGAAACTCAAAAAGCCAAGTCCGAATTGTTAACATGTCAAAAACAGTTTTCTGAATACAAAAAACATTCTAGGAGACAAATAAATCAGTATCTTGATGAAATTATCGATTTACAAAACAAAATCAAAGAGTTTCGAAATGTTGTTTATAAAGATGGTGAGTCAATCACGACAATTCAAAAGTTTTCTTTTAAGCCAAATCCAGATGGATATGGACCAATTCTTACTGATTACAAACCAAGTTTTTCACATAGAGCATTCAAACCAAATCCTCAAGTGTACAGTGCAGAACATAGAATTGATGATTCCATTATGAGTGTTGTTGAATATAATCGTGATGAGGAATCAGATGCTGATGCTGAGAGTCGATTAAAAATGGAAAATGTTGAATATAACAAACCATTCGATTAATCAAAAATCATACCTTTTGTTAAACAACAGGATAATACTAACACACCTTGGGTTATCACAGCAATTCCTGAGTCCTCTTCCGACGATGCTCCCCGAAACAATGTTGCACAAATGAATGGTCCTTTACCTTCCTTTAGTGAAGTAAAATCATTACCCGAACGATGTCAAATTCTTAAATATTTTAATACATTCATGTCTGACATCAAACTTTTGGAACATGAAATTGAAGTTAGTTCTGAAATGAAAGTTGAACATTTTCAATCGCCACGTGCACAAAATCAAAAAGATATTTTTCAGAAAATGCTTTTACCCCATGTCCGAAATTTAAAAATGTGTACAATATATTGGGAACGGGATCTTCAGAAGGAGATTGGACTTCTGAAAACAGTGAGAAAACGTAAACATCGATTTCAAATACTAAACAGAAAAAGAAAATATTATGAAATCATGTTGATCGACTCTCGGAAGATGTTATCCGTGCTGATACCATAAATGTTGTATTGTTACATATTGTTGCATATGCATTTGATGATATTGCTATTGATTATGTTGATAATGTTGAGAATATCGATAATGTGCCTCAAATCGAGTCTTTGAAAATTTAAAATGAGCGTTTGTTAAATGAACTTTCGAATGCAAAACGTCTTCTTCAATGGTGTCAAAAGGATTGTCAAAATCGAGAACTTGCTTTGCAAAACAAAATCAACCAGTTGCGTGCAAAATATTTTGATCCAAAACTTGAACAACTGGATGATGAAAATGTGTCTTTAAAATGTCAAATTTCAAAATATGAACAAGAAATTGTCAAAGTCAAAACTCAATATGGTGTCATATTTGATTTGCTCGAAAAGACTCGTGATAAAGCATCACAAGAACTTGATAATCGTCTTGCATACACTAAAGAGGTCTTAACCGTTAGTGGAAACATTCACTCTGAAAATCAAGATTTGGTGCACACTATAGTTGAGTTGAAAGAGAAGTTAGGGAAATATGCACAAGATAAGTCTAGTAACACAAATGTCCTTGCACCTGGAATGTTCAAAATTGACACTAGAACGCCTAATGACAAACCACAAGATACTAATGTGCTTCCTTCCACTTCTACAAGAGTAGTTGCCTCTAATCCTAACGTTAGCACTTCACAGCTTAAGAGCAAAAACAGGAAGAATAGGAAGTTGCAACGTAAGAGAAGAATAATAAAGACCTCTGAAGTAGAAGAACACCTTAGGACTTTGAATAAAACTCATGTTGCACCTACTTTAGACATTGCGTTCGAAAAATGTAATAGAAAAAGTGATGTAGCGAATGCTGAATCTTTAAGTACTTTGAATGTTTTGTTTAAAGCATCTTGTATTGGTTGTCGTAAAAGCATGTTTTCTGGTTGTCATGATAAATGTGTTGCTAAATCTATCTTATCTCGTAATCGGAAACATAGAAATCGATCTACCTCTAGGCCTACTAATGCTTCTAAGTCTGTGCTAGGTAAATCGCCTTCTAGTGTTTCTGCAAATATCATTGATGTACCAATAGAACCCACTTCACCTCCTAGGAAGAAAATATCACCTAGTGCATTCACTAAGACCAAAGCACAAACTAGTTGGACTTGGCAGAGATAGTTACAAAATACACAAGGATTTAAATGGATTCCTAAAATCATTAACATGTGTTTTCAACTGAATCGAACGGAACCCTCTAACTCTACGGGTTCCACCTCTACTTTTATTCCACCTGTGTCGTCTGTGTGTAATGCAGGTGATACACGTCATCCTTTGGATTGTTGGTAGCGGATGTTCCTGACACATGACATGCAATCTCAAACTGTTATCAAACTTTGTCTCAAATTTTATCGGCACTATCAGGTTCGGGAATGATCACTTCGCAGCTATCATGGGCTACATAGATTACATCAATGGGATCATCGAAATTAACAGGGTTTATTATGTGGAAGGTCTTGGTCACAATCTCTTTTCAGTCGGTCAATTTTGTGATGGTGATTTGGAAGTTGCTTTTTAGGGAGAAAACTTGTTTCATTCATGATCTACAAGGAAACGATCTTATGTCTGGAAACCGCACATCAAGCCTTTACACAATCTCAATGCAAGACATGATTGCTTCATCTCCCATCTGTCTACTTTCTAAGGCATCATCTACAAAATCTTGGCTATGGCATCGACGTCTTTCACACTTAAACTTTCAAACCATAACCAATCTTGCACGACACAAACGAGTTGAAGGTCTTCCAAGGTTTCGGTATTCAAAAGATCACTTATGCTCAGCCTATGAACAAGGGAAAAGCACTCGTGCTTCACTTTCCGCCAAAGAAGGACCACAGCTCGCATGTCCTTCATCTTCTTCACATGGATTTGTGTGGTCCGATGCGCGTGCAGATGATTAATGGCAAACGCTACATTCTAGTAATTGTTGATGACTACTCAAGATGGACTTGGGTTTATTTTCTTTGAAGTAAAGATCAAGCTCCACAAATGATCATCACCTTTCTCACGAAAATTCAAGTTCAGCTCTGGAACACAGTTAGACAAGTCAGAACGGACAGAGGAACTGAATTTATCAATCAAACTCTTCGAGAATACTATGTGAAAGTGGGAATTGAGCATCAAACATCAATTGCACGAACACCAGAACAAAATAGAGTTGTCGAAAGACGAAACCGTATGTTAGTGAAAGCTGCAAGAACAATGTTAATCAATGCAAAACTTCTAGATTACTTATGGGCAGAAGCCGTGTCAACTGCATGCTACACTCAGAACCGTTCAATGATAACCAAACGCCACAAAAAAACACCTTATGAGCTTATTCATAACCGAAAACCGAATCTCAAACACTTTCATGTATTTGGTGCTTTCTGTTACCCAAATAATGATCGTGATGACTTTGGAAAGCTCAAGGCCAAAGCTGACATTGGAGTCTTCGTTGGATACTGTGGAAACGCAAAGGATACCGGATTTAGAATCGTCGTACAAGGGAGATTATGGAAACGATTCATGCTAATTTTGTTGAGCTTACTGAAAATGGCTTCGAGCATAACAGCTTGGAACCCGACACAACCGCCTCAACTTCCCCAAACCCCATCATCACCGAACCAAGCTTACGCTTACTCGTCATCAAATGGAAACGTTATTTGCTCCTCTCGCTTAGTGATGAAATTGATCAACGTGCTTCGATGTATCAAATTTTTCCGCGCTCAACCCGATAATATTCCAATTCGATACACTGACACAACAACAACTGTCGACGCACCTCCAATTGATTCTACAACAACAGCCGAACAAACCGCTTCTAATGATGCTGATCCAGTTGATGATCTTCTGAATCAAGATGTACCTGCTCCAGCGGATTATGATGGAAACGTATTCTTTAACCCTTTTGCTACTGAAAATGCAAATTTAGATGTTGATGAATCATCAACCAGCCATCTAAATCCACCAAATCTGCACAACATATATCAACATCAACCCTCCACACATCGTTGGACTAAGGACCATCCTCTTGTTAACATTATTGGAAACCCAAACCAACCAGTCGTAACTCGACAACGCCTTGATCGACGGTGAACACTGCATTTATTCTCTCACCGTTTGTCAAACTGAACCCAAAAACATCAAAGACGCAATGACCAAAGACAACTGGATTGAATCCATGCAAGAAGAGCTAAGTCAGTTTAAATGTTTAGAAGTATGGGAATTGGTTGAAAGACCAACATGGGTCTATATCATTGGTCTCAAATGGATTTGGAAAAACAAGTTAGATGTTGAGGGTACGGTTATTCAAAATAAGTCACGTTTGGTGGCTAAGGGTTATAGACAGGAAGATGTGATTGACTTCAAAGAATCATTCGCACCGGTAGCTAGACTTGAGGCTGTATAGATTTTTCTAACATTCGCGGCTTACATGAACATCACGGCTATCGATGGATGTCAAAACGCTTTTGAATGGTAAACTCAAGGAAACAAGATATGTTAGTCACCGTGAAAGATTCGTTGATCCAGAGTTCCCTAATCACGTCTACAAACTGAATAAGGCTCTTTACGGTCTCAAACAAGCCCCTCGGGCGTGGTATGATGAGTTGTCCTCCTTTCTCCTTTCTCATAATTTTGTCAAAGGATCGGTAGCACCCCCAAAATACCGCAGCGGAAGATTGTGTCATTGGGGTGCTACTTCATAATACAAAGTAAAAGTTATAGAAAACGACCTCTAAATGAGACGTTTTGAAAAGTTACCATTCGATTAATGAAATCAGAGTTACAAACAATGAGGTCCCAAAGTATAATATATAAATGTTTACAAAATGTTTCGAATGGTAAATGATAAAAGCGTAAGTCTTCAAAATATGTCGTGCGACTCTATGCTTCAAACTCTATCTATCGCCTTATGACCTGAGAAAACATGCTAAAAGTGTCAACACAATGGTTGGTGAGTTCATAGATTTTGTTTAATGTGTAAAGCCTTGAAAGAATGTTTATACAGCAAAGGCATTGTAAATCCACTCAGTTCCAAGTTCCGTCCATACAAAACTTGCAACCTGTGTGTTCACAACCCACTGCCATAATATAGTTTGCACAATACACCGGATTATATTCACCCAAGGTCATGAATCGGGTACACAAGGGCGGGGGCATCTTCCCAAATAGTACTATATTAATCCCAAGGTCATGAATCGGGTACACAAGGGCGGGGGCATATACCCGACTTATAATACTATCAATATCTCTCTGACAGCATAGAGTATTGTGCACGTTTGTAAATACAATTCATGTATTTAAATTAAGAGAGTAAAGTATTTCCAAGCATGTATAACGAAATCAAGTATAACGTAATCAAGTATAATGCAATCAACTATAATGCAATCATATATAATGCAATCAAGTATAATGTTTTGAGTATTTGTAAAAGTAAAAGCAAGTAGTTGAGCATGTATCTCCCCCAAAGAGTTTATAAAGTAATTAAATGAGTAAAAGTGGGGCTACAAACTCACCTTAATAAATGTGATATCCAATGTATAACGAATCGATGGATAAGCCGAGAAACCTCTACGCGCAACCTAGAATATGTGTTGTCTTAGGTTCTAAAATAAGATGTGAATGTATAAACATGCTTATATAGTCATTACATCAATTATGCTTGGATACTTAACATTTGTGAAGTCGTATAACTGTTTATGTTTCGTTTATTTAAGTTTTCCCCGTCTAAATCTACCCGTTACTTCTAAACCGTAAATGATCACGACTCGATTTTTATGTCCTCGGAAAGGTAATTGATAGAACTAAATATATTAGTGGGCCCTACTGCCCCAGAAATTATTTAACTAATGTGAAATCAATTTACCCTTGAATGTGCTAGTTATTTCAATCAAGACAAAGAACCGTCTCCCGGTTTTGGTCATAAGTCGAATGTTATACAACTCCGCTTAATGCACGCCGAGGACACGCTCAAGTTATGGTGTTAGCTAAAACTTTTATTCTTTGACCAACAGTTGGTTATATGCAAGTTTTATGATTTTTACCCGCTTGAAATCAAGTTTCTGATTTGGACACGCTTAGCCGCTTTGGCTCTAGTTTATTCATCTGGATGAGTTACGCACGAGCCACCGGGAAACGCACCAAAAGACATCTATCTATAATCCTATGTTATTACCTAAGTTTCTCACCCACGAATTTTACCCAAGAACTACGCTTACGCCCGGCCGCTCGCTTTGCAAAACTAGTCCTTTTGACGATTTCTAGTGGTTTAGTCCATTTATCCAAGCACAATCAACCATAATAAGCATATAAAACATATTAAATACATGAAGTACTAGTATTTACTGAAATAAAAGGTAAGTATAGGAGTTTGCTTACAATCCTTGTGATGAAATTTAACTAGAACCATTAATCAAGATCACTAAACCTATGTTTGTAACACAAAACCCTAGCTTCCAAATCTTTTCACCACCTTGCAAACCCTTTATAAAACCTCCTAACCTCATCCCTAACACTCTTGAGTAGCTCCTAATCCAACCATGGAATCATCAAATAAACTTAAAATTCATGTAGAGAACAACTAAGCCTTCAACTCTTATGTGTAACTTGGAACATGGAAATCAAAGATGAAAGGTTGTGTGATTTAGGTGTGTGTCGTTTATGGTGATGAGAAAATGAAGAGGATTATATTGATATTTATAGGAAGATGATGAAGTGCTAAGAAGGTGTGAGTCATAAGTCTTGCTAGCTAAGGAAGGCCTGTGTCATTTATCTTAAAGGTTAAGAGTTGTAAAGTTTTAGAAGTCTTCTATGCTAAGTAACTTACACTTGTAATGATCATAGGATTTAATGGCTAAGATTTCACTAAATTACCTTCCTAAAGTTGTTCATATTGATGGGGAGGTGAATAGATGATCAAACTTGGTATTATCTAGTTTACTCAGTGAGTTTTGGTCCCGTTAATCGCTAACTGTAAGTCGTAAAGTCACGAAACTTAAAATCGGGTAACTTAAAAATACTAAACTTATAAAAATGCTAAAACTTATTAATATAACCTATCTTAGCATATTAAATGAGTGATAAGTTTGACGGAGCACGTAAACGCTGTTAAAGCCTAGAATGATAAGATATTTAAGAAGAGAATTTCAATTTTACTTCTCTTAATGGGATATTTTGTAAGATATTTAACTAAGTATTATCTAAATAATATCTAGTTGATGACTAGGTATATGACTTGGTAAGGTAAATTAAAATGTATTAGTCAAAAGGTGGTGCGGGTATCGGGAGTGAATAGTAAAAAGTGAATAGTAAAATTCGAAAATGGATAGAAATCCTAAATATGTGAAATGTTACAGATCGGGCGACCCAACACTGTTTATTCAATATCACGGGGCACATATTTTAATTGTTCAGATTTATGTAGATGACATCATTTTTGATTCTACCCACAAAAAGTACTCAAACGCTTTTTCAAAACTAATGAAAACAAATTTTGAAATGTCAATGATGGGTGAACTTACGTTCTTCTTAGGACTTCAAGTTCATCAATCACCTCCCGTGGTATTTTCCTAAGTCAGTCCAAATATGCTCTTGAAATATTGAATAAAATGTGCAAAGTTGTGACACCTATGCAACACCAATGGCACACACCAACAAACTGGACGCTGATTTGCATGGGAAATTGGTTGACCCTACGAAATACCGAAGTATTATTGGGTTTCTCATGTATCCAACAACCAAGGGACCCCGACATTGTATTTTCTCAGATATCTTTGCTCCGTTATCAGGGCCAAAGCCAATCGAACGACACCTCACCAGGCTAAAAGAATCCTCCGATACGTAAAGAAAACTATTAATTGGGGATCCGTATCCGGCTGATTCGGTTTTGAACTAATAGCTTTTTCAGACCGATCACGCAGATGCTTAGATTCAAGGAAAAGTACTTCCAGAGGTTTACAATTCCTTGGTGATAAACCGTGTCATGGCAATCGAAGAAACAAGACTGTACATATTGCCCTCAACTAAAGCAGAATATGTAGCTACATGTCCGCTGTTGTGCTCAAGTCATCTGGATGAGAACACAACTCAAGGACTATGGTTATGTATTTGACAGAATCCCGGTGTACTATGACAACCGAAGTGCTATTGCCATCTCGTGCAACACTCTTCAACACTCGATGTCAAAGCACATTAATCTTCGATATCATTTCATCAAAGAGCATTTGGAAAAGGGTACCGTTGAATTATACTTTGTAGGTACTGAACACCAATGGCGGATCTTCACTAAAGCCTTAGCTCCAAAAGTTTTACCGATTTGATTCACCGTTTTGGTATGAGTTGTTTGACTCGTAAGAACTGACAAACTTTTAACACATTCTTGAAAACAGTCAAACACCAAAAACCTCTTTTGTAAATAAATTTTCAAAACAAAATATAAAAATATAAAATCCGATTAAAATCCAAAAATATTCTTCTATCTAAATTTCTATCAAAAACCAAACATTGCAAGTACAAATCTTCCACAACACTTTGTACCATCAAACCTTTCATCATTTTTCCCGAACAAGTGTTGAGGGGGAGAATGTAAATATTTTTCAGATTCATAAAACCTTGTACTTGCATGTTACCATAAATATGTTGTTTCTTCAAAAATGGTGGATACGTTTCTTGTTATATATTGTCCTCGGACTCAAATGTTTTAAAATTTTATCATTGCAAAAGTCGAGGGGGAGTATCATCAAGTTTCTTTCCAAAATATGATGTGTTTAACCAAAGTGGAAGTTATTGGGTCTTGATTGAAAAGGGCTGAGGTGGAGGGACTAATATTGTCATTTTTGAAAAGTAATTTCTAACAAAACTCTCCACCTAACATATTTAAATCACATTTACTTCAAACATTTATTATTTCAACTACCAAGATCCACGACTAAGATTCAATCCACAAATCCGTGTTACAAATTCGAAATCTGTAAGTTGTAAAAGCTTTTAAACATGATTACAAACAATGGTTTTTAATTTCATACAAATCCAACGGTTAAATCTTTACATATGGATGATTTTGAGTTTACGCGTACGCGTATGAACAAGGGATTTGATATATTGTGTTTTTGATGAAATGGGTAGAGTCAAAACGTTCTAAAATCAGTGTTATACCCATTTCTATCAACTAATTCAACCCAGAAACTCGTTTTAATGATTCTTGAATTATTAGGGTTCTTAGTCGAATTGGGGGTTTACGCGTAAGATTGTTTTGTGTTGATTAGATGCTTAAGATATGTTTAGAATAGGGTTAATTACTCATAATCACTCTTGAGTCCTACCAAGAAACAACAGAAATGCATAATTAAAATTTTAGGGTTCATGAGTCGAAGAACATCAAATTTTTTGATTCATAGGGTTTTGTGTGTTATAACTTGTTCCTAGCTTGTCTTTAGGCTTCTAATAACATTTTGAAACAGTCTTGTTGATTTTCTTTGGCTAGAATTGTTATGCGTAACTTTAGGGTTTAGGGTTTAAGTCATCTTACTCCTAAGCTTTTCTACACGTATCTGGTTTGGTCTTTGACATGTTTTGTGGTCTTGAAAGTTTTAGGAATGAATTGTAATCAAGTTGTTGTGTTTAAATTGTTACAGGTTTTCTACGCGTAAAGTTCAGATACAAGGTGTTCATGGATTTCGCATATGGAACACCTTATGCGTAAAGGTTACGCATAAGAGCAATCTTACGCGTAACGCTTACGCATAAGGGTCCATGTGGGACTACGCCAGATCCGGAAGAATATGCGTAAACTTGAATGTTTACGCCTAAGGGCTACTCTTACGAGTAAACCTTACGCGTAAGCACATAAGCTACGGGTATGCTTTTACGCGTAATAAATTCTTACGCCTAAGGGCCACCCTTACGCTAAAGCTTACGCCTACGTATAAGGACCTTTGTTTACGCATAAGCTAACAAGTTTACGCATAAGCTAACAAGTTTACGCCTAAGCCAACTTGTCACTTTAATTTGCAATGTTACACGTAATGTACTTGTAACAAGTTACTCATAAGTCACAATAACCAAAATGTCACTCATAAACTATAAAAGGATAAAATGTTGTGTGATTAAGTGAAATTTGGACATTAAAATTCAAAATTAACATACTCACGTAACTTATCACTTCAACTTCGGACTATTGGACTAAATGTGACTTTGGACTCGTAACATTCATAAACATGATAACTACAATCAATAATTGGACAATAAAATCAATCTTAGACTAACATAACGTCTTTCAATATGTTGGTTCTTTTGTCTCAATACCTTTCAGATCGCAAAATGGACGTCAACATGGAAAATGTCAATGCCTCCAATGAACTCACTATGGAAGATGTCTTCCTAACTGGCTATCACAAAACAATTGGAAAGAACAATCTCAGAGTGGATTTTGAAAACTTCACCTCCTCAGAATCCTCGTGGAGAGGTGTTGTGGACATTCTCAAGGAACATCCCTACCGTCTTATGTTGTCTAACTCGGCTACAGTGCCAGAGATCTACATCCATCAGCTCTGGCACACAATGGAGAAAATTGATGGTCAATATGCAGTCTAAGTGACCCTTGGCACCAAGGAAGTCACAGTTACGGTAGCGGATCTTCGCACTATTCTTCTTCTACCACCATTCAGGGCCACCGACACGCTCCAACTCCTAACAAGAGGCAAGAACGCAATTTATGGTTGACATCGGTTATGACGGCCGTTGGCATCATCACAAAACCCTCAAGTGTTGATCTCAAGAACATCCCTCAGCCCTGGAGGACTCTCCACATCATGATCGCCAAGTCTGTATCTGGCAGAGATAGCGGTCATGAACATCCTAAACTGATGCACCTTCAAACGTTTTGGGGAATGGACAGCAAGCAACACATTGACTACGCAAGTTTGATATGGGAAGACATGATGCAGCATCTTAAGAAGCATGGGTCAAAGATTCCCTTTATCAGATATACTAAGCTGCTGATTCAAAATATTCTCGGGAAGAACCTGGACATCCCAATGAGAATGAATGACCCAATCACTCACTCGGTGTTGTATGAGCCTACATTAAAAACTGTAAAATTTAAAGACTCTTCAACACGCAAACAAGGTGTAGAATTACTTGACTGCCTGATCACTGATTCAATCAAGGGTCTTCCCTCGTACATTCGTTACAAGGAAGCTGTGAGGGCAGGCAAAGTTGGATTTATGGATGAAAAGACTTCTGCAGTGGCTTCTACAAGGGCTAAGAGAGCAGGAAGCACTGGAAGCACGGGGAGTACAAATAAGTACAAGAAAAGAAACCCACCCCGTAAGAGGAAAGTTCCCGCTCAGATCGTTCGTCCACAAGTTAAACCAGAACCTATTCCACAGGATGACGACTCTGAAACTGAGTCAGATGAGGTGATTTACTACTTCGAAACACCAACAGATGATGCATCTTCACCAATGTCAGAAGACAAACCTCCAAGTCCCTCATCAGACAAAGGGAAGAAACCAGTGGCAGAAGAAGAGGATGAAGATTCAGATGAAGAAAATGATCCTAAGGATGAAGACAGAGAATACCAGAAACCTCTTAAATGACTGAGGATGGAGGAAGCTACCAAATATTTTGAAGCTCAACAGTTGATGTGCCCGAGATTCCAAATGGTGGTGTTCTAGTTACACCAGTTCTTGATGCGGTTAATCAACCCGATAAGGGAACTGGTGCTACCACCAACGAATCTATAGAGCAGAAGCAGCAGGATTATGAAGTTAAGTTTGACTTTGAAGAAGAAGAGCAAGAAACTACTGAGATGATTACTGATAAAGATGTGGAAAAGGATGAAAAGGAGAAGGCTGCAGAAGAAGCACGTGCTACAGAGGAGATTGCTAAGAAGGAAGAAGAAGAAAGGATAAGAATTGAAACAGATAGTTACCTCCAACAAAATCCTGAGCAACCCTCAGAGCAACCCCATGACTCCTCCATAACTGAATCGTCATCTCACTCATCACCACCACCATCAAAAGACAAAATAACTAAATCGTCATCGAAATTAATCAAGAAAACTGCAGACAACATGGGCATCTTGTACCAAAGCTAAGATCCAAAAGGCTGTGCATCAAGCAAGAAAACGTAAACAAAGTCTAGTAGACGGAAAATTGAACTTGCTAGCTGACAGGGTCAATTTACTTGGTTAAGAGATGAACACGTTCATAGAGGAGAGAGACCAAATTAAGCTATTCCTCAACAGAGACATTCAAGGAGAAATGGACGAGAAGATTAAGAACTACACTCATTATTTCCTTCTCCAATATGTCCCTGGAATAACTAAAGACATGTTCTCCAAACAATTCTACCCAACATTGAGAACACTGATCAGACAAACAATTACAACTACACCGGTGACAATGCAAACTAGACCAGTCCCGCCCCCTCATGTCACTGAAACAGATCTTCTTTCATAGTTGATAACACAGATGTCTGCTCGATCATCTACACTCACATCTGATGAATTGAAGTTTCTTGAAGTACTCCTTGCTCATCAACTGAAGGCAACATGCAAGGAAGCAGTTGGTCTAGAAAAGTGTCTTAAAGATGAAGATGACACGGACAAAAACCCAAATGCAAAACGTCCAAAGAAAACTGGCGAGTCATCTTCATCTATGCAACCACCAACGCCAAAGACCACCACCACATCAACTACTCAGGCTTCTCATCAACCTCCTTCGTCTGATAGACCTCGGGATACTGAGTCTCCACCACCACTGGAGAAAACCGGTGACTACTTTACCTACACCGGTGGTGAAGACAAAGAAAATTCTGAGCCCCAACAACAACCTTCACCTCCACCATCAACTAAGCAAAAACCGGAATCATCCTCCAAACCAAAGAAGAAGAAATCAAGTTCACCAAGTTTCCTGGTTAGATGAAGAGGACACAGAAGAGTATAACTAGTTTAGCAAGTTAGTTGATGCCACGCCTCGATTACCGGAAGGACAAGAACCGGTAGATGGCCGTACTATGCTACAACATGGAAGTAGCATCAGCAAAAAAGTATGCTACATCACTAACCTTCAACATACCAGCTGCAATCTTCTCCACCAATGTTGCCATTGAGGAAGAGGCCACCAAAATGTTCGTTGACAAAGTGGTGGACTATGACCTTGACGCTAAGTATGGAATTCATCATTGGCCACCAAGGAGAAGTTTGTATTACAGAAGCTGCCAAGTTCAACGGTCGAACAAGGAGGTTTATAGTGATAAGAATATTGTTCCTATCATGAACGTCACTTTGGCTAAGAAATGGGATTATTCATTCTTGAAGGAAATCAAGGTCAAACGCCAGGATGAACAAGAATATGATTTCACTGAGGCTGATTTTCCGAGATTATCGCTCAACGACATCAAAGACATGTACCTTGCTAAGGTACAAGGACGGATGAGACATTTCTCCACAAATGTTCAGCTTCAGTACATCACAGCCCTATTGATATTCATTTTAAGCAAGGTGATCCAAGAACGTGTTGAAGATCTCTAGCTTGCGGTTGAATCATACCGTAAAACATATCAACCTTACACAACCGCTGTTACACTTTCCCAACATCAACCAACTATCTCAGTACACCATCTTGAAGAAACCAAAGTTTGGAGTGTTTACCGCTGTGAACTTCACCATAATTACTTCATGGCGTACGACGAGATTCATAAGTTCTGCGATCACACGTTGAAAATGTTTCGTGATGGGTTAGCGTACCGGTTAAAGGATATTAAGGCAGGTATTGGGTCAAAGAAGAGGTGGACTTTAGAGGAAAAGAAAGAAGCTAAAAGGATAATCAAGAGGCTGGATGAAAGGATGTTTCATTGGGATCAGATGCGAAGATTAGAAAGCTATGTGGGCGGAAGACAGAGTTTCTCGATTACAACGTTTCAAAGAGAAGAGAGAACTCCGGGTCTTGTTGTCTAATTGTTGAGTACTCCGTAAACTCTTTTGATTGATATTTTTTTTGATGATTGATTTATTATATTCATTATGACTTGTGCACATATAACAGTGTACAACCTGAACTTGTAATGAAAGGACTCTGTGGTACGCTTCAGTGCCACAATCCTCATAAAAGGAGCGAAAGCTTCTTACTTTTGAGTACAACTTATCAAAACTTTCATCATTTTCAAAGTTTTGCTCAAAAGAACAAGTACTTCCCCTTATGTTTTCAAAACCTCAAAAGTTAGTATTACTTGATGAGGGGGAGTATTTGCAAATATCTTTGTTCACAAAATGTTTTTCGTGGAAATCTTCCCACAAAACTCGAAATGGACATATTCAATAACAAATTTCATCAAAAATAACATTTATATGCCATTTTTTAGGGGGAGAAAAATTGTGTGATACAAATATGTTTGATTGTGATTGAATCTTCGTGAAATTAGACTTAACCAATGAATTGACGAGATCTGAACTGTCATAAATCGAAAATATTTGTCTTCCAAGACTTATCCGAGTAGATCGTACCTATTCGAGAAACACTTGATAGACATGAACTTTGACGGGTTTGACAACTTCTTTCAAGGTTTGTCCACACCTTCAAGGTAGTTATTAGAGCTAGTTGTCACCTAAAAGCTGACAATGCATCTCTTTAACTATGCAACGTAACTGTCTCGGGAATTGTCTATCTTGAGTCGATCAATTCAAAGTGCGAAGCTCTACCCTCACTGGCAGTCTGATTTCAGTAAAAACACTTAAGCACATGTGGAGGGGGAGTATTTTCAAAATGCAAAACTCGGCGTTACAAACATGTTTTAATTCATAAACACTTTGAGAGATTTTCGAGAAAATGGTTTTATGGCAACATAGGATAGTCATGGAGTTATAAGGTGATTAAGTTTAGGATAAACGTCCCATGATCCGGCCAGAGTCGAGGGATCTACCCAAGGACACCACCAATAGTTAGTACTTAGAAGTCCTTAGGTATGATTATAAAAAGGAGAAAATGAGAATCTAGAGAAGGAGTTGAAGATTTAAAAAGAAAAGTAAAGAAAATGGTGAAAAGAAATAGCCCTCCAAATTATTCAACTTAGGGCGATTACACCTCGGTTTCAATTCATATATGCATCAGCCACTAGATGACACCGATATTGAAGATTAAAGTCGCATGGACCCAATGATGCATCGTGACTAAACCTTCTTAACCACTCAAGTTTCTCTCAATGTAAGCTTGTTTCATTCTCACGTGGAACCCTATGTAAACCATCGACTTTCTTCGAGATTGTTGGTATTGAAGAAGTTGAGACCCTCTCCCTAGTCTCCGCCAGAAAACCAAAGCGCACTAATTGAGTTTAGAGCCACGAGATTCATCAAAAGATCTCTTAGGAACACTTGAACTTTCATCACTTGTCGTTCAACATTAAGGACGCAAGTGATACATTCTAGAGTCCTTCGCATATCCTAGCAATATGCCAAGAACATTTATGAGGGGATTCACACTTGTGATCCTCAGTGATTGAATGGAAACTCCCGCCAGGTCAACATCAAATGCCTCGACAAAGAAGTCGCCGTAACTCCTCGCGGGTTACGCTTAGTGTTGTCTCAAATGGTCTCATTACAGGTCCTGAGGTGATGCTTCTTGTACCTTAGCGAACTCACCGAACCAGATGTACGGTGAGATCGTTATCCTACTTGAGGGGACTCAGTCAGAAACACCTTTGCTAGAATTAGAGATGTGTTTTCACACTGCGCGTGAACACCCTCGGTTCAAACTTGTAAGTGCTGCAAATCCCGCTAAGGAGATTCCTTTCAAGAATTGAGTCGAAATGCTGGTCATTACTTGAACTTGTTCAATGTAATAGCAATTGTCCCTCCATCGATTCGGACTCACCGATTCGCCCAACTGGTGAATTCGTAACTCCTTGTGGGTTACGCTTAGTGTTGTCTCAAACGGTCTACAGTCGTGAGGTGATGATTCGGTGTACCTCAAAGAACTCACCGAATCCGTAGATGTACTTCTCGTACATCGTGGTTTTCCTACTGAGGGACTCCATTTAGAAAAGCCTTGCTAGAATTAGAGTTGTGTTTTCACACTATGTTGTTAACACCCTCGAAGTTCGAACTTGTAAGTGCCAGAAATCCCGCTAAGGAGATTCCTTTCAAGAATCGAAGTCCTCGAAAATGTGGGTCATTACTTGAACTTGTTCAATGTAATGCCAACCGCCCCTCCACGGGATCTGCACGGATGATTCGCCTCACCAAGGTGAATGGAATCAAGACATTCATCAAGAAATAATCGTAGTGGTCAATTCTTTAAGAAAAGACCACAGTGATCGATTGGTGTTTTTCACTAACCCATTTCTATGTTTTTTTCTGATGGATGCTCCTGGGAGGAAGGATTGTGCTGACTCTCCTCATGCTCATACCAACAACAAAACAAATGAAGTTCTCTCAAAAGGCAACTCAAAGTCAAAATGATTCTTCATCAACCAAAGAATCTACAAAGTATTAAAGACTAGATAACTACATCATATCTGAAATCCAAAGTCAAAGGGCTTGTGAGCATGTTGGAGAAAGACGTGAAGACACATGAGCAACGAAACGGACCAGATGCAGACAACAACATACTATCACTACATCCACACCATAATAAAGAACAAAGAACAAAGAACAAAGAATTCGAAGACGTCAAAGCTGAAAACTTCAAAACAAACAAGATCCTTATTCTGGGAGATTGTTGGAATCAAAGCACTTCTTCTCACAAGAAAGAAGAATGCAAGAAGACGTCAAAGCAACATCTATTACATCATCACCAACAACTTATTCAAGATTTCTGGAGTCATCACTAACACTTAGGGGGAGATTGTTGGAATCACTCCTAACTTGTATTTCAAGTGTTAGTCATTAATATGTAATAGGTTGCTTAATTAGGCTTTTATGTTAATAATTATGGCAAGGCTCATGTAGAAAGCCCATGAGCCTATGCAAAAGCCCAATAAGGAAAGTAAGGGACTAGATGTGTTGCCATAGCTCCCTTCCCCTATAAATAGTCTTGTAAACCCTCATTTGAGGGTTGATTGTTCACTCTAATACATTTCCTACGCATAACTATTCTCCATTCATACGTGTGTGTGTGTATTGTGTGTTCATCCGATCATCTTTATCTATATTTCTTACATATTGATCCTTGTGTTAACTTATGGTGACCTAACAAAGATTAAAACTTTAAACAAAAGAATTGATAAAAATGATGTTTAAACTAAAAGATGGACACTTTATAGATTTTAAAAGACTAAAAATGATGAATTTTATAGAAAGGCTTAAACTTTATTTGATTTAGGTAAGAAAGATACTTAAACATTTACTTTAATGAAAATAAGCTAAAGATAAGCAATTAAAAAGCAAATGATAAAGGCAATTAAGCTAAAACATTGATTAGATAAAAATCTTAAAACTTAAAACACACTTAAAAGTGTGTTAATACAAAATTAAATTAGTAAACTACGTCATTGATTAGAAGTAAATGACATTTAAAATGAAATTAAACATAAAAAAAAAAGCTATATCCAATTAAATGGTAGCTCCCTCAACTTATAGTCTCGCTCAAAGATTTATGGACCGCTGGGAAATTCTCAATTCTTAAACATTGCATGTGTGGGCCCAAAGCAATAATCGCACAATAATGATCTAGAATAATAAGGATCCGGACACGGCACCGTGAATAAAATTCAAAATGAGCTTAAAACCCGCGACTCAACTCACAATCTTCGCTTGAACAAAGAGAGCATAACCAAATGTAATTGCCTTTGGTTTTTATGTTATATAGGGACATGTATTGCTTTTATTCTTTGTCTCATAATGGACTTGTGTATTTATGTCTTCTTTTGGGCTTGAATCTTAGGCTTTCACTAATCTTTTTAGTCTTTAAATTAATCTTGGGCTTGCACTATATTTAAATTTTGGTCTTCAATCGAGCTTCAATAATCTACGTTTAGCTTCCAAAATTTCGCTCTTTTGCTTCAATTTTTCTTGAACGTACCTTAAAAATAAAATAACAAATAAACGTAATATTTGCAATAAAAACCATAACTTTGCTATTTTATTAAGCTAAAATGCGGGAATTTCTTTATATAAAAACATGTATAAACGTGATTTAATCACTTCCCAACACTTAAGCTTTGCTCGTCCTCGAGCAAAATCATCAAAAACATTAAGCTAAGTAAAAACTTGAATCCAAATCAATCTTACATCTCATCAAACAAGAACTGATGTAAAATTAACTTAAGAATTATCAAAAAGCTTAATATTCGATGACAACCCAAAATTGATCCATTATTATTTTTATTTTGTTTTTGTATTTTTTTTCATTCCAAAATAATTTAAAATTTTTGGCAAAGTTCGATAATTCGAAAAAAAATTGGCAAACATTTTTAAAAAAATTGAAAAAAAATTGGCACCATTTTAGGGTTGCTCAAAAACAAACAAGTACAAATTCGATCAAAACCCCTACCCAACACTTAGAATCAAACATCGTCCTCGATGTTCTAAATAATGGGACGTACCCAACACTTAGAACGAAAAAGAGTAATGTGCAATTAAAAGTGTGGAGACGAGAGTCAAAAGCAATTTAAATAACGATCACAGAACAAAAAAAATCCCCTACTATAGGCTCACGAATCGATAGTGTTTAATAAACATAGTGGAGCTCAGCCTCAGCTTCTAAGAAAAATTACACGATCCCGGGAATCAATCTGAGCTGAGAAAATAATAATGTAGAAGATAAAAGCCCACAACGTTCCATGTCCAAATATCACGTCCAAAATGTGACAATTTCATACAAGTCCCAAACTCAAAATAAATGTCATAGTATAATGTAGTAGATGGATCGATACAAGGATAAAAACACTATAGCCGTGTTTTATTCCTAAATAAAAGAAAAACAAAATTACTTAAAAATAAACCTAAATGTAGATAAACTACTTATTCATTTTTGAAAACACATGTTGCCTCCCGAGAAGCTTGTTTATTATCGAAGTCACTAGCTTGACCCTTCCCAAATTTCTTTGTCCTTGGGGGAGCATTGAGACTATCTCACAAAAGTGTGGAATTCATCAACCATGAGAATTCGGGATCAAAATCTTGTCCTACTTCCGAAGGGAAGGATAGAAAAGTTTCAATTTTGAAAGAATCCTCAAAGAAGAAGTAATCATCATCGTATATTATGAGATAAATCTTCAAAATTCAATTTGAGTTCTCTTAGAGTGAACTCTTCCTCAAAATCACTATATCGATTAAAAACATTATCCTCGAACGAATGAGACTAAATCCTTTAGAAGCTCATTGCTTGAAGTTTTCAAATCCTTAACTTTCTTGGGATAGAATAGATCATTGTATACAATATTTTCCAAAAGTTCAAGATCATATTTCAAAGGAATCGAGTCCGCGAGAGCGAGTTCACCGGAGAACTCCTCGAGATAATCATCATCAATCTTTCCTCGGTGGCTCAATTAACGGATCTTTATTCAACAACCTTCTATTTGACTTAAATCTTTATAATCAAAGTCATCGCCCTCAATTCCTGGTGGAAGAGGATCGATGCGAAGTTCATCTACGAACTCCTCGAGAAGTAAATCAAGAGACTAATCCTTGAGCTCCTGAGGATTTTCATTCAGACCTACTTTTTTATTTCTTCAAGCGATAAACTGAGGCGGATTTGTGCGGTACTTTGTGAGCTAGGAATTTTTACCTTTTCTATTATGGTCTCCGTGTCAGACTCATCACTCTCCTCATCAAAGATTTGATTGTCAAAATTGAGAGTACATTCTGAATCGAAATCAAACAAAGGATTCGTGATAGTCATTTTGAATGTTTCTAAGATCGAATCAAAAGGTGTCTCAGATACCTTTGGGATTGGAACAAAGTAATCAATATTCTCAAGAGGATTTCATTCGGCTTCCTCGTCCCCCATTAAAAAGGTATCCGAAGGTTCCTTAATGAGCAGATCGACATTTAAGTTCTCTTCTTCAAACAATTCATCATCATCACTCTCGTCAGAGTCCGAATAGTAAAATGTATGTGGATGGCCTGGCCTTTGTGCCAAAATGTTGAGATCCAAAATCTAAAGTACGCACTATTACATAAAAACTAGTCATAATCAGCATTCACTGGTATAGAATTCTAATGACTTACTTTACATGGTAGTGGAAATAGCATTACTTTGAGCCTATGGAATGAAACAGCAAAAAGATTCGAAACGGAAATTGGTATGCGGGTCGAAGAACCTATTGTACTTGCTGTTAGCTAGTGTTTGGTTAAAAGTTTTGCTGGTAGCATACAGTTATCTGCTTCCCCTGCAACAAGCTACTACTTTAATCCTAAAATACCTGTGGCAGATGAAATACGTGGAGTGTAAGTCTTGCCTAATAGCCAAAAGCTTATCGGGTTATGTATACACATGCAACACCGCTTTTTGATGCAAATCATGGTTGCAGGTATGCTGATCTATTGACAACTGGAACACCACTGATGTTGCCACCAATAACCCAACAAAGAATCACAGAGGGTTCACCCGAAAGCGCAAGTCGGATTGCAACACTTCTAGACATAAGCCCCAAACACTCATCAGATGTAGGCACAAAAAACTGTAATACGCTTACTCACTATATATCACTAACTCCGTGATAACAAAGAAACCGTAAATTCGGATCAAGCTGGCCATACTCAAAATTGAGGAAGGTGCAGCCTGGTATACAAACAGATGCAAATGATGCAACAAAAATATCGAGCCAGGTAGGCCTCATTGGCATTGCCAACAACCAAGGATGCCGGTGGTAGCTAACTACAGGTATGAATTCGGCACCCAAACCTAAACTGAAATTAATCAACTACAAGTAGTAACTCATTGCAAACTTAACACACAAAATTGCAAAATTTATTGCTTCAAGTCCATCATTGCCGATGTAACCCATGAAGCGTCCCTCACATGGTATAGCCCGCCACATGCTCTTCTTCCAGTTTGCTCAGAAGTTCTTAGCTATGTTTCAGACCCCGATGCATACAAAGTTCCACCAATTATCAAAGACATTTAGTACACAAAGCATAGGTTTGAAGTGCGCTTTGGCTATGGCAGCAAAAAAGGGAATCCAAGGTTAATTCTTGCATAATGCCACTGATGCACCCATCTTCGCTGCAAGACTACGAAGCGTGACACTGCAGAACCTTCAACACTGATGAAAACTTTAATCGGCGAAATATAGCAGAGGTTTTGGGCGACACCCTAACCCCACCTCTAGTTTCTACTGAAACGATGAAAAGGAAGCAGTTCCTAAACAGCCAGAACCTTCATCAGTTCGGAAACAGCTATTCCAAGCCTCAGCAAAGGACCACGAAATGCCAGTAACGAAGAAGCCTAAAGCTGACCGTGGTACCAAACCAGGGGTCTAATAACTATAAACACTAAATCGCTAGCTTTTGTAATATGGCTATAGTATAACTGAAACAATGCTGCTATAACAAATTCTGATATACTACCTGTAGGGATCCTTAACTTAGAAAATTGCTATATGGGGGCAATGGTAATGTAAATCACTTTAAGTAAATGACGGTGTGTGCACTATAGCTGCACACAATTTTTGCACAACGTTTGCAGTATAGCGGCAATAAAAATCTGCAACTCCAATAAACCACCTATCTTAAGAATCCCTGATTACAACAATCACTACACGGCGCTATCTACCACCAAACACTACAACTGCCACGAAATACTCTAAATAACAACTTACGCTCATGAAACTAACGTACTAGAAACCTCATACAAAACTAGAGGAACTGCATTAGGTATTAAGACATCTGAAAAACATAAAAAAAACCTCTCAAACCTTAGCATTCACACACACAACCGCTCACACAACAACGATCAAAGATACTTAACAATGCTCGCATTCGCCGATAACCAATTAACCCTCCTTACTTTCTTCATCCCATGATTCAAGCCAAACACAAACAACATTCCAACAAAGATTATCACTACTATCCAACAACAGTAATAAATAGCATAAAATAGCTATCATCATTAACCATTTACCATTAAGATGACACTAATTGTAGCATTGTCATTGCAACAGGGTGACTACCATGGACAAAACAAAATCGACCGCCTTTAGATTACATGCACCCATTGGAATTAGATAAGTACATAAAAACAAGAAAACACCAAACTACCTGAACAACCTTTAGAACCTACTATCAACACAAACTGCTGGCCAAAAACCATCAACAAAAGCCAGCGTTTACCAGACTAACCATCAGAGAGATCCTCATCAACCTCCATCAATCCTACCTCTTTTCAACAATCCCATCACGAATGGCTTCGATAAGAGCTCCAAGTGCAAGCAACGTTTGACGATCCACACGCTGCAACTCCGCAAGCCCCCCAGACCGTTAACCGCCTTCTCATTAAATGGTCCGAACCAATGAGTCTCCGCGATGGTTTGCTCATGTTTTTCAATTTTGCTACGCAGCTGTGCTTCGTCTGCCTCCATACGTATAACGAAATTGCGATCCTCACTCACTCGCTATTGAAAAGAAACTTGAACGCTGTTGCAAGATTGTCAGAACCGCTTGCTGACTTGATTTCTTTGATATTTGACATGACTGCCATTGTTAGGTGGCGAAGTTTAGTAAGTGAAAATAGGAATAAAAAACCTCCTTATATGAAAAAGTGTTCATAATGTCAATGTAGTTTAATATAATATATATATATATATATATATATATATATATATATATATATATATATATATATATATATATATATATATATATATATATATATATATATATATATCTATACATATATATGGGACTAAGTAGACACATCATTAATGCTTACATGACACTATAATGATGACATGGAAATGCTTACATGGCACAATATTCGGCTACATATTTAAAAAATATTGTCACTTGCTAGGTTCGAACTCTGTATTTATATCCACAAACAAGCGCTTTCCAACCAAAGGATCAATCCACTAATTGTGATAACGATATCTTCATTCCTATTTGGTATTCACTCCTAGAAAATTATCATCTTCCCTTTTATCACTCAAACAATATCTCATCATCTCGCATTTCCAAATTCAAATTCCCCCATAAACAAATATACCTATTCAAATTAGTCTTTATTCCCTCAATCACATTAATTCCTTAGTGTGAATCTATGGTTTCCAAGAACGCATCCCCTAATTCAAAACGCATCCCCTAATTCATATTAACACAAAACCCTAAAATAATCAATTTCAATACCTCGGTAAGATTTCATTTGTCCATTCTGGGTAATTCCATTTTCTCAGAAGTTGTTTCGCTTTTTGAATTCTTGATTGTTTCAATTATTAGGTTTTCTTTTAGTTTAATTGGCACATTGATCTAAAGCACCGCTACAATTGAATCGTGTATAATATGTATATGTATAGATTTTTTTTCTATTTTGTCCCTTATTTTGTGTTTTTAGATTTTGAATTTAATATCTATGTTAGTTTATGTACTTTTTAGAATTTGGGCTTTTATACATATTAGTTTATTAGGAAGATATTAGTAGGATTTTAGGACGTTTAAGGTCAAGAGGGTGTTTGTTTTATCTTTTTTATGGGCTTATCATGATCTTATTGAAAGTTTGTTAAGTTCAAAAGTTTAAATTTTTACAGTTTTCCGAGGTTATGAACTTATAGAAGCTAAAAGTTCAATTTGATTATCTCATAACCACTAAAAACGAATGATTTGATTTTCATGGCACCCACATCTTTTATTGTCATTTTGTATAATTGTCTCAGAATAGGAGATCCGATCGGGTAAGTTTAAGGACACGTACCTTTAACCATTGTCTATTTTTTTCTATTTTGACAATATTAGTGTAGAGTATATGTCTCTTCATTGTCTTTGTCTACTCCTTATATGAATGTGGGTGATAGTGATATCGGGTGGTCGATTTATTGCAATAACCTAGCTGGGTATTCCGGGTGATTCGGGTCCGAATAAGCTATGTGGTAACGTATTATTAGTTCACCTTGCTTCTATTGTAGATTCGCATGTCAACAAGGTTTCGGATAAAGAGGAACATTTGATTGGGTCCATTTTGTATACAAACAAATGCTTACCGTCTAATCATGATGTTTCACCAGATACCAAGTGCTTCAAGCACTTACATTCGTGTTAACTCATGGTTGGATAAAGTGGAAGGGTAAAATAGATTCGCACCTTCGCTCCCATTGTATGTTCCAACGGTCGACGGTTCTTCATTTGTTGATCGCCTTATCGGGAAGGTTGTCCTAACACTATTGCCGAACGTCCCAACTAGAACGAAGGTATTCTTTCAATTACCCATACTTTTTACCGCTTTGGTTTTACTTTCCTTTTTTTGTGTATTCATAATTGTTTTATACATGTGACGGCCATACATATACTTCATGCCATGATGCGCACCAAACTCCTATAATGGCAACACGTGATCATGGTGTTATACATCTATTAGATTTTGATGTGGGTATCATGCGCGATGCTACTTCGAGAACTGCCAAATTTCTAACGTGACATGTCATACAATGCCACATGTATGTATGGCTCCGCTGGGACCGGCTTATCGACATACCGTATTCTTTGAATCACCAATAATTTATGGCAAATGTTTCTTCAAAAATTTTCGTTATTCATATGGTTTCAGAACCGCTTCAACCGATAAAGGACATCAGGGTGTCAAATGGCAAATGCTTATTTCGCTGCTACTAGATTGTTGGATTTTGTTGAAGGTGTAGTCGCCGTTCCTCGCTCGTAAAATCACAAAGACTTTTCTTTACGCAGGGTTACCAAGCTAGCTGGACAGGTAAATTTATATTAATTGCAACTATCGCCTTTATTTATTTCATAATTATACCGTCTTATACCTCTTTTGTTTCTTTATGTATAGGTAGATGTTCCAACATTCACACCACGCCGCTGTCGATCTTTCGTAGACTGCCCTCATAATGATTCACGCCGTATGTTTTATAGCATTTTGCTTTCTCCGTTTGATATATATTCCTATAATAGTTTGTTGTTCGAATATTTAATGTTGTTTTGTGGTGCACATGACGTCAGAATATACTCCCATTATCCGGTGGTCGATAACGCCACTTCATCCAATGAGCGGATAACCGGATATGATTAACCTAATGAGCTTGGTTAAGGTTGTGTGTTCAAATGGTATGATCTTACCTATCTTTTATATGGTTTATTTTTCAGTTTTTGTTATGCAACAAAGTTATAACCATAATTGACATCTTTTTTTCCTTTTGTTTTAGGCTTTTGCAGCCTAGAATGGAAAACACATAAGGCACTTAAGAGGTATATGTTGAGGACTTTTCCACAAAGAATAAAGGCAAGCTTTAAATTCATTTCTACTAATATTGCAACCATAGCTTAAAGCTAAAAATGTCAAGTTATTTGTTACATATATATTCTCGAGTAAGCTGTTCCATTCATGTATACAATTTTCCGCTGATAGAAAGTATTATTGTGATTGATGTTCTCAGACATACTTTAGTATAAGTATCAAAAGTGATACCAACCTTAATACTTTGAAATTGATGATATTAGCTTTTAAAAGTTTACACAAAAATACTTTGAAATTCGATGTATATGGAACAAAAATCTGAGCCTACCCTTCTTATAATAATGTGTTCATGTGATCATTTATAGCCACAAGCCGCCGAGTAAATACGTAATGGGGTTTCTTATGGCTAGCATCTCCAAGATAATGGCAGGAAACACCATTACAGTGTTTGTTAAATATATCCACTTTAAGCTTCTCCAATTGATAATAAATCATATCTTTGAAGCTATAATAGTTGATGATCCTCTGACTTTTATTAGGTGCGCTTAAATGCAAGAAGATTATGCAAATTTGGTTGTATGATATTATTAGGTATGGAGAGGAGGGTCAAGATCTCAATATTTGACATCGCTAGATGTCATAACCTAAAAATTGGTGACCGTGTTAGCGCTTGGAAATCAATCATGTGGTTATGTTGAGAATCTCGCTTGTATATCTTTGCAAAGCGGAGTAGCTAGTATTTGGAATATGTGAATACAATGCTTTCATTCGTTTGGTGGATTCGGGTTTTATCGATTCATCAAGTGGGAAAGCGCTATAACGACGCCTAAGTTAAACGCGCTTAACATGTGTGTTTTTGTTATTTCTTAATTATTATTTTGTTGGTCACAAGCATTAGGATAACATAATTTTGTAATGCGTGCCTTGTGTGATAGCTTGTGTCGCTTAGTATTAAGGCCAATGTTCATATTTCACTATGAATCATGATGGTGGAGTTGGAAAAATAAATGATGAGATACAAGGGCTTTGTGGAGGGTTTTGACCTAATATGGCACTCACCACCCATTGAATATCTTCTCTCACCTGATGATGTTGTAAGATCACTATCTCTTCCATATCTAATACCCAATCGTTAGGGCTTTTGGTTCATAAAATAGGTACATCTAACAATACTTCAAAGTATAAATATTGGTATGCAATTTATTCAAATTTACAAATTCTACTATCCGACATCTTCTTGGTGGTATAGGCATTGAGTATTACACTATCAATGGCACACCAACTTATTCGTGTACTCTTATTCAGTTTAGCTAAATTTGTTATGTTAATTCAATTGTATGACCTTGCAATTCAATCACGCTGCATGATATGATTTTTGAAAAATACAATACATGAGACAATTAACTAGGTGTTTTCAAATTCATTGTGTTTCAGACATAAACAATTGTATATTTGAGCCGCTTGATGAATATCTTTTGGACGCCACATCGACATCACAGCTTTGCCTCATGATTATCACTGAGTGTGATTTTTTCTTATCAAGTTATAAAAAGCCATTAATTCATCTTTTGTTTTGTCTTCTGTCCGTCTTTTTCTATGCTCTTTCTTTGGTATCTTTAGTTGGTCCTTGATTATTTTGTAGTTTTAGTTTTAGGTCCCAAATGGTTTAAACATTTGCTTCCATGTGTCTACATCACATATGAACTTACCGCATCTTGAAAGTAATTTGTTTTTTTTTTTTTTTTTTGAATCTCGATATGCACATATAAGTTCTCAGATGTAATTAGTTTTTCGTGAATACAAAATCTCATCATAATGAACTTATGTTTTTGCCATCGTGAGTTAAAGTGTTTGTTATATTGGTTCCACATTTCTTTTGTACTTTCTTTTTTAACATTAATCACTTATAAATGTAGGTGATGTTAAAGAAACTTATCTTTATAAGTGCTCCCTAATCACCCATGTGACCTCATCAACTCGACAAGTGCGTACATGACTGTGAGTCTCTTTTCACATTCATTTGGTTCTCTTTCGCACAATTCTCACAAATCATAGAGAAAACGCTATGGTGTCTTTTAAAGTAAAAAAAATCAGATGTTGTTTATTGACATCTAATTGCAGTGTTATAATAAGAATTACTTTAAGATGAAATTAATTTGTAGGTTGTATATACTTGGCTATGAATTCCATTAAGTGCCCACCTGTTATGTTATATGAACTTTGACGAATGATAGTTTAGATAAATATGCTCCAAGTTTTACCGTTAAGAAACTCTGTTAGAGCACATATAGCATATATCGAGTCTAATTAAGCTCGATGTAATTGGTTATCTAAAACACATCTATAAAAAACACATAGTAATAGTAGTTTGTTCAATTACTTATATATGCGTTATATTTGGGTCATGTTCTTCTTACGTGAAATTTACTTTTTTTTATTGATATTTAGACTTGTAAAGTAACTATTTGTTAAATATAAAATAACCAAATAGCCACAAGTAGTTATTTTTATATCCGGTGGTCACAACACACACAAATTGCTTATTTTTCCTGTAGTTTAAAAAAGGTTAACAATGCACTTTTAAATAAGCAATTTAATTTGTTATTATAAGATAAGGAGTTTGAATTAAGAAGATCTAAGACACCTTAGATTTATAATGAATATATATAGCTATAATAAGAAATCTTTAACACTCCATAATTTGCACTTGAGTTATCAAGCAATTGTGAGTTATTAAGTTTGTGACTCTATTACACTTGCATTAACCAAATATTCCCGATACTATTTCAAATCATGACACTTGCAAATGCTCAAATGTGATTTCTCTCTGTGAACAAGTGATTATAGTGTAAACCGGCGATCTAATCCTCGAAAGAGGTTTTGCAGTTTTGGCAAATGGGTATGTTCAAAAAGAATGTCGTACTAATTCTTTTTCAAAGATTCTAAGCTAGAGAATAATTATGTATCGCTATTTAATAAAGAAGTTTAGATAGTGTATCGTAGCATTTAAATATACTTCCTTTTCAAGGCCATTGTTTCAAGAGTCAAGATGAAAAAATGTTTTTAATCAGAATGTAACAAAAATGAATACACAAACTACTCAACAAATGTTGTATACAAAGCTTTATTTGGCAGAATGATAAGAACCATGAACTTTATTTGTTTCATACTTATCATTATTCTTTTACATATAATACAAAAAATTGTAGTTTTTTCCATTTTTTGTTTAACATATTTAATTGCACCGCTATTCATTATTAATTTACGCCCATTTAGATTTTTTAAGCAATATTATGAACTGAACTCACCATTGGGCGGTTACGGTTTATATATATATATATATATATATATATATATATATATAATACTAAACGATAATACATCTCCATAAACATAAAAACAAAATATCAAACCAATATATTTGCGATAAATGACATCTTTTTTTAGTTAAGCGATCAAATAACGTTTGATCATACTTCTCTCGAAGAAAAATAACACACCATTTAAAAACAATTTTGAAAATACATGACTGTTATCATGTAATAACAAACGAA
>OU343220.1:139022815-139208944 GCA_910596185.1 Chrysanthemum makinoi
AAATAGTTTAAAAAAGTTAAAAGAATCACCTCAACTTGTTTTCCCGAATCTCATACATCTCTACTAGCATCTCTATTCCCTAGAGAGCGATCAACCCCTGGCTTACCCATGCTACACTGCAATGATTAGGTACACTGCCTAGTGGGTTGTAAAGCTTGCTCGTAGAAAAGGAAGTATTTCAACCTCGAACCACGCATCAGTTGTTAGCAGCAAAATTGAAGTAATGATTTGGGAATCTGTCATCTTGTAATGGGGTAACCTGTGTATACCTTACAAATAGCAGTGTTGTGTCGTTTTCCAAGGTTCGCTGCCAGTTCTCAGTATTTTTGCAACTAAACCTCTGGATTTTGTAGCATGAATTCATCTACAAGCTCGCCTCAAATGCCTTATGTCTCGTACGTCAACGGTAGCTTGGATGGCATTTTCCTGCAGAAGGTTATTGTTATGTATAGGACCTTATATAAATGGTTTTAGATTAAATATAAATGGGACCTTATATAAGGTTATTGTTATGTATGGGACCTTATATAAATGGTTATGCATAAGGTTATCGTTATGTATGGTTTCAGTTTAAATCTTGGTTGTAGCAAAATTTATTACTCGTCTGTCCATTAGTATGAAACATAGGCCTGTTGGATTGGGATCGAGCACATTTCTTGACGTCCACTTTCGGTACACCTTCACCTCAAGTGCTTTATTTGAATCATTCAGTTTTATATCAGTGATGTCCGCAATGTCTAAGTCAGTCATAATCATTTTGCCTTTGTCTTTCATCTTTGTGGAGGACTCGGTTTCTGTTGGGATCATTTCTCCGGTATTCTTTGACATCATTTTAGTGTTTTTTCGTCAGTCATTATTTTTGCAAAACAATTCCATTTTTAGAGCAAACAGTGAGACAATATAGTATGATATGTCTGTGGCAATAGGGCATTAAAATATCCTTATTTTTCCTACCTAATAATTGAATGCCTAGACATTTTTCCTATACGTCATGTGCCTAAAATATGTAGTGTGGACTAAGCAATGAAAGTATGCAAACAGTACAACAAGTAAGTGTGAGTGAGTCATGCACTCGTGTTATGCTAACCTTCTGTGCAGCACTTTTTTTGTGGTGCAATTACAGTGATCTTCTATGTTTAGAGTGTATGCAAATGTGTGGTAGTGGAAGCTGTTAAACTCTGACTGTGAGCCAACAGTGTAAATATCGTAAGGAAAATGTTTGAAAAACCTCGCACAGCCTGATTTTTTTAGTAAATCTTTGTACACTATGTTTTTTTGTTATATTTGGTGGTTGCCATGGCTGAGATCCTACAATGAATTTTAGCCCTCCCGACGAAGTTGCCCTGGAGAGAGCTACATATAGCTGCCCGTGTCCGAATATAGGTTCAGGTAAGTAGATTCCGATTTTTTTAAGGACTGCCGCTGACTTTTATTGATAGTCATTGCATAACACAGTATAATAGGGAACTGTTTCTGCTTGAAAACAAATGGTATCTTCTCTTCTTTGACTGTCAACACTATACGTGGAAGAAACACTTTTTCGCCAATCCTTGTGCCGGTAATTATCTTTTCCTCAATCACCAATGTCATCAATTGATTAACAATCATGCGAGTCCTGTTACAAAGCCCTCCGATTAGGTTGAGATTAAGAAGCAACACTACTGGAACGCCAATTTTTACTTCAAGCTTATGTGGAGGGATCCCAGGAATGTTCATTGAATTCAGATACTCTGAGGTATATAGTAGCTCTGTTGCACTAAATGACCGCATCACCAACGCTTGTGCAAAACTTAGATGTGCCAAAAACGTTTTAAAGTATATGTGCGTTTATCAGATCTGTTGTTTCATTCTTTGGGCACACTATAGCCTTTTCTTGGAAGCTTGATGCAGTTGGTGTGTGCAATGACTGACCGTCATATATAAATTCGATCAATTGGAATATACCTTCTTTTGTTGGTGGGAAACAGTGGGTGTCTGTTATACGCACCCATGAGGTGTTTTGTAGGTCGTTTAACATCTACTGAACCAATATTTAAATCTCCAATGTTGAGCAGCCATTTGGAGAAATTTTTTATCTCTTCTCGCTCCAAATCAGTCATAGTTGACCTATGGAGTCTCATGTTTTCTAGCAAGAAACAAACCTTGAAGTGTGGCCATAGATAAGACTTTGCGATTGATGCAGCAATAATTGTGTCCCTTGAAGCTGATTTTTTAACCGGTAATGTTTGTCGAAAGTCGCCACCTAACATTATTGGCTTACCTCCAAAGAGCGCATTCGAGTTATCAAGTATGTCCCTAAGAGTCCCTTCCAATGCTTCGAAGCATATCCTTTCATTCATAGGGGCCTCATCCCGTATCATGATTTCTGTTTGCTTTGACAGTTCACGTAATTGAGTATTTTTTTATGGTGCATACTGACTCGTCAGTTAACTGCAGAGGTATCTTAAACCTTGAGTGCACGGTCCTGTCCGACAGTAGTAACAATGATGCTACACCTAACGAAGCGACTGCAAGTACTATCTTTCCATCTGTACGAAGGGTCGTGATCACTATCTTCCACACAAAAAACTTCCTGGTGCCGCCGTGTCTATATACAAATAGCAGTTCTTTTTTTTTGATAATTCACATCATGCATTATAATATCAAACACTTTCCGTTATTGCTGATTTAGCTGTGGAATTAGTCGCCTACTTTCAACAACCATTTCAGCCTTATTATAACTTTTTTCCTCCATGACTGCTCTATTCTGAAATATGTTGAGCAGCCCTTCTGGTGGCATTGGTAGGCCAAAATCATATAGAGACTTACTGTGCAGGGCAAATAATGCCACGCCTCAATTCGTACAATACTCCGCCCTGTAGTTCAAGATCGTTCACGAAATAAGAACCGAGTCCTTAACAATTGTGACAATAGTATCGGTATGTCTTCTGACATTTCCTCTAAAACATGTGCCATAAAGTTGGTGGGCTAGTAATGTCTGTGAATATCAAAATCTGCGAGAATAGAGCTCTTAGTTAGGTTGCAATAGTTGTTGTTGAAGCCTCTTGCATTGCTGTAATCTACTCTTGATCATCCTCCAATAACCCCATCGCCTCGCATGCAGCATTGTTCATAGAATATGTGTGCCCATTCACTATTCAGATGCTCGGAAATGACATGCAGCCTCTTTGATGACACAACAACATGCGTTGGTAGAAGAGGTCACCGACACTCGGGTGCACATACGCTAGCCTAGCATTTGCTGGTCTATTTAGGTTGTACTGAGGAGACCAGGTTTTGTCATTCTTTGACCATACAAATTATGATGGGAACTCAAGGTAAGTAAGATGGTGTCCTAACGGGGAAGAATCGTTAAAGGCTAACCATTCAGTGAGAGTAGTCTTTCTACAACCGGGATTAGCAACAACTGATTGCAGCGTTTGGCTGCTTCTGAAACTAACTGTATGCATATTCTCATGATGAACTGCAATTATTTGAACGGCGGGCTCCCGACTATGAATATCAAAACCGAAAATGCGCTAGAAAGCCTCGTGAGGACCTATGTACCGAGCATCGACAAAATTTTGTATTTCGTCAATAGACACGTTTGGTAGTCTGTTTGAACTGGAAGCTACTAATGGAACACTAGGCTAATCCTCGATCTGTCTTGTTATCCGAGCAACGATTCTTTCGGTTCCTTTTGAAATATATTTGAACATAAACTTGATGAGCATAGTCTAACCATAGTACTCTACATTTATGTATCCGTAAAACACCATACATAACTCCCATTTATAAGGGACAACATATGCATTGTCCATTTTAACTCCATGGTGTGTTGCATTTACCTGCACATCCCTTCTCCAGTAATGTACATACCCTACCTTATCGATAAACATGGATTTATAATACTCTTTGGGAAAGTAAGTTTTACATGTAGACTTGTTTTGCATACACGGAGCATTTGGAAAAGCGCCTGCACATGATCCATGTACCATGAATTCTGGAATTACTCAAACCCTTCGGGGTCATGCACTTTGATGGATCTAAACACACTCCTTGTGTTAGTGATACTTTGATTTATATTAATAAGTATGCAGAATATACTTAGTAATACTCAGAATACGGATTGTATGATGTATTGTAAGTGAGAACAATGTAACACAAAGCTTCAATATTATTATGAATAATACGAGTGATCTTGCTTATCACTAGGGTTACACCTTGAAGCATACGTTCCAAGAACAATGACCTAGGATCTCCTTTTATAGCACAAGGAGTCCTTTACAAGATAAGTATAATGCTAACAATATAGAATATACAAAAGATCTTTTCTATACTTATCTATTCACGAATACAAAACAATTATCCTAATATAAAGTGGTAATAATATGTACTAGCATTGGTAATGAGTTTCCACTGCTAGTGCATTCTTCAGCAGTTGTCTTCCACCGCCTTATCGTGGTAATTGTTAGCTTTATTCCCAACAATCCTCCCCTAAACTTATGATTTCTCTGCAAATCAATAAGTTTCTTCAATCTTCATCATATGCAAGGATTTGGGAATTCTTCCAAACACTTCACTTTCTTCTTAAAGCCTGAATAGCTCTTGAACATTGATCTTGAAGCCTATGTAGCAAAGCTCTGACCTTCTCAGTATCTTCATGAACTCTTATTGTTGTACACAACATCACAGTGAGACTTCCAGCTTGATGGGTATTCTTTCTCAGCAAACATAAATGCATCCACCCCATCTTTTGTAGAAACATGATGAACTTCACATGAATCATAGTAAGTCCATTTAGTACCAGGACATGAACATGCAAACTTCCAGAAATCATCCTTAGAATCTGGTTCATAGAGTCTTCTTAGATCAACCCATAACTGCATTTCCTTCATATCCTTAAGCTTGTCAGCATCAAACCTTTCTTGAACTAATCTCCACAATGTATCCGGATCATGTCCGTCACATGCTTTGATAAGATCTTCAAATGAATGATGAAGTTTCACCACCTAGCCTTGTAATCTTCCATGTTGGAGCAAAATTGCTAGCAGTGAACACTTCCCAATCAAATATAGGATGTCGACTTAGTGGGGTCGATAAAAATCTTCTTCTTCAATCACAATCATATCAGTCAGTTGTTCTTCTGTGAATTTCTCAGTTTGAACTTCTTGTTCTTCAACAAACTTTGTTTTCTTGTGTGTCTGAGGTTCACTCTCTTTGGCTTTTCTCTTTAGACGAGGATATCTTCTTTCTTCTTCTTCAGAGTTCATAGGAATAAAATCTTGATCTTGCCTTTTAACTCTGTAATAGATACCTTCAACCTTGTCATCAGCCATCCCTTTGAACTGATTCTTTTTCCAGCCACCAACATTGCAACAATAATCTTTCATCATTGAAATAACTTGTGCTTTGGTTGGTTGTCTTGGTTTCTTTTGACCCTTTTTGACTGAAAAAATTGCATCTTGAAGTGCTTGGCTATTCTTCATTTTAATGAAATCCTTCAACTGTGCAGTTCTTTGTTCTTTAGTTAAGGATTTATCTGTAACTATGTCAATTGCCTTCTTCTTGACTACTGGATCATTAGCAATCAAGAAATCAATTTCTTGTTTTGTAGGTACATAAGTAAACTCTGGAGTCTTTTCTTTGAATATTGTAGGTGGAACAGTGGAAACTGGATTTTCATCCATAGGATCAGTGGTTTCCATCCTGTCTAGCCTTTTAGCCTCCATGAAGTCTGCAACTTCTAACTCATCCAGCCTTTTCTTATTTGCAACTTGTTCTTCAGTAAGCTTTCTAGCAACCTCTGCATCATGAGCAATTTGAGCTTGTTCTTTCTTTGAAACCTTCCTTCTTTGTTGCTCTTTACTCGCACAATCGCTACCTTTCTCCTTCTTCTTCTTCTTTTTTCAATTTCTTCCTCTCGAGTGGTAATAGTTTGACCAGCAGTGGAAACTTGCTCTACAGTGGGAATGGTATCAGTGGTTGTAGCAGTGGAAATTGCTTGCTCTGGTTGCTGTTGAGGAACTTCTTGAATATCAACTTCCTCTGTAACTCTAAAATCAACATCACCTTCATCTCCAAAGTCAATTTTCCTCCCCTTGGTTTCAGCATCTGTTTTCCTCCCCTGTTTGGGAGAATTCCCAAAATCTTCACTGAAATCTTCTGAGTTATCATCATGAGGTGAGGATGGAGATGATATCACTATCTTTGCGGTGTCTCTTTTCTCATTTCAACCTCGCAACTCTTTCTTCAAACTCTGAATCTCTGCTTTCAATTATGTAACATCCTTGGCATGTTGCTCCTTTACTTGTGCCAAGTCTTTCTCCAGAGATTCAACCTGCTTTGTTAGTTTGGTACAAAGTTCCATCAATTCCACAGGTTTCCCACTGCCCTCAACACTTCCAACTATGTGACCTGTTGGGAGAGGTGAATCATAGGGCATTGGCTCACTCACCCTAGTTGGACTAGGTGGAAGCCTGGAACCACCACTGCTTGTTCCTAAACCAAGAGGATCAGGGACATGTTGTGTTGTGATGAGAGGAGTTGGCTGTTTGTGCCTCCTCTCATAAGTGTGAGTAACTGGTGGAGTGTAGATTATATTTGGAACTGTGAAAGTGAGTGTGGTTTGAGATACAACTAGGATTTTTACATCTTCACCCTGTACCTGTGAAATCTTTGCAAGCATTTGAGGAAAAAGTGGTTTAACAACCCTATTGCCATCCTTATTCATGTTTTGAAAAACTTTAGGCTTAAGGCAACAGATTTTATAAACTCTTGTATGGGGTTGCAGTTGAAATTCATTTAACACTGCTTGCACAAACCTTGGATACATCAAAAATTTTGTTGAACTCTTTACATTGCCTTGCATACTTGTAAAAATATATTTAGACCAATTAAAAATCCTATCAGTGGCTAGACAAACCAAAGGGTAAGCCATTGTTGAACTGAATTGTTCATAAGAAGTTTTCTTAGGACTTAGGCAATGTAAAAGAGTATGTATTAAAAATCTCTAATAAGGACAGAAACCACTCTTTTTGAAAGTAGCTTTTTGTCAGTGGTATCATACCTCATGGATGAAAGATGTTCATGAATTTCTGGCATGGGTAATGTGATGATACCATTGAGATCATCCAATTGGAGAATTCTCCTCAAGGATGACTCAGTAACATCAATAGTTACCCCATCCACTGTGGCTCTAAGAGCATCCACAGTTTCATGTGGTCTCCTTCTTCATAGTGATGCACTGAACAGAGGTTCAAAACTGTTTGATTTGAGAGACATAGATTGTGGGATTGAGAAGTAAAGCATACCTCACATGAGTAGTGTTTAGAAAATCCACAATCTGATGAAAAACAGGGCCACTCTTTTCATTTGACTTTTCCAAATAGGCCACTTGGTGGTGCTCATCTGCAAAGGTGATAGGTGCCATAGTATCTTTTGATGAAAAATATGTTGTGTTAGTATGAATTGTATGAATATCTTGCCAATTGAGAGAAAAGTTATATCGTTGGGTTTTAGAGTTTTGCTAAGAAAGATTATCTAAGGAAAGGATTTATCTTAAGAGGATAAATTGCAATTTGGAAAGTAGATAATCTTCTAAAAATTTTACCCTATAAATATGGAAAGCAATTTCTCTCAACGGCTAGTAAAAAATATTTTACTGACACAACAGTTTTGTAACAACTAGATCACATGGTAAAATAAATAATCACAAGTGGAAACTGTGAACTAGCAGTGGTAATTTTTCACAAAAATATTCAAGAGAAGTGGTAAGAAAAACATATGAAAAATTGGACTGCTCTCATTATAGTTTTTAGCAAACTACCAGCTATCAACGGATTTGATATGTCTTTACCATGAGCCGTTTGCTATGGACTAGCCAACTCTTAATCATATAAAATATGGTGAGTTGATAACCATATAGTTTTTGGTAAACTATCAACCATAAACGGATTTGTTAAGTCTTTACCAGTAGCCGTTTGCTCTGGACTAGTTGATTCTTATGTGGATTAGATATGGTGAATCAATAACCATTTGTTGTGTGTCTCAGTTACACACCTTTTATGATCAACTCCCAGCTTTGCTGATTAAAAGTTATTGAACAAGCAAAAATACAAGCAGAAAACATATACAACAATTTTAGTACCAAAAACCGCCCCTCAACACCAAAGACCTTCAGACACAAAAATTTATGGATTAAGCATTCCAACGCCTGTTACCAAGTACTGAAATCTACCCACACCAAGTCCTTTTGTTAATAAATCAGCATAGTTATCATCAGTATGAATTTTGACAACTTGTATTAGCCTTTTCTCATAACAATCTCTTATAAAATGGTGTCTAATTTCAATATGTTTAGTCTTTGTGTGTTGAACTGGATTCTTAATAATGCAAATGGCACTACTATTGTCAATATAATGATGGTATTCATAAAATTGTACCCATAGTCCAAAAGTTGATTTTGAAGCCATAGAACTTTAGCACAGCAACTTGCAAAGAGCCACATACTCTCCTCACGGATGATGAATTTGACACCATTGTTTCATCATGCCATGACACCAATATAGTGCCAAGAAATTGGCATCCACCTGTACTAGATTTTCTATCCTGACTAGCTCCAGCATAGTCACTATCTGAGTAAGTAACCAATTCTAGAGGTGATTCTCTAGGGTACCATAATCCCAGACTAGGAAATGCTTTAAGATATCTGAAAATCTTCTTCACAGCTGTCAAGTGAGAGAACTTGGGAGTGACCTGAAACCTTGCACAAGCACACACTACAAACATAATATCTGTTCTAGATGATGTAAGATACATAAAAGAACCAATCATAGACCTGTAAATGTGCACATCAACTGCTTCACCACTGTTCTCCTTCAAAAGTTGATGTGTAGTCTTGTCTGCAGGGGTGCTAGATGACTTTGCATTAGAGAACTTGAACTTCCTGAGTATCTCAACCACATATTTATATTGATTGATGAAAATACCATCTGGCCTTTGTTGTACTTGAAGTCCCAAAATGTTTGGAATTAGAAATCCCATAAGTGAAGAGTCGGTCACCCCAAATATTATCTAGCATAAGTTAGCTCGTAGACATGTTGTTTGTTACGTTATTTAGTAGTTATTTAGTTAGTTTGTAGTGTAGAATTGTTTAGTGTAACACCGTGGAGGAAGGACGGGTCTTTACCCACTGTATACCTGATCCATAGGCCGTCAGGAGGTCGTTTAGTTTGTAACCTATAAATACCCTCTACCTCCCAAGGTAGAGGGTTGGATGTTCATTTGGAATCTAACCTTCTATGAGTTTCTCTTACTAGAATATCCAACTTTCTCTCTCTAAAACCATATACCTATACGCCTATATTTGTGATTGCTTGTGTGTTTGTGAAATCCACTATGTTACAAATGGTATCAAGAGCCATTGTTTGATCATCTCTCTTACATATCCTTGGATTTCTAGTGGTTTTAGATGGTTTTTGAGTTTGAGAAAGTTTAGTGGTTTTTGCATCATTTGGATCATTTCTTGTGTTAAAGTTTGAATTTTGAGTGTACTTTAGTGTTTAGAATCATTGTATGTGCTTGGGTTTTGATTTGGAAAGCTTGAATCACTGTGGTTGGCCTTGTTTTGGATTGAAAAGTGTGTTTTTGAAGTTTTTCATGGTAGCGACTTGAGTCTCGGAGTTAAATTTCTTCAGTAGCATTTGCTTCAATAATTTTAGCGAAGTTACGGTGTTAGTTTACGACTTGATCGTAGCGACTTGTCTATTGAGACAAGCCGACAAACAGTACAAGTTAGTGGATTCTCCACTACGGCTAGCGACTTGGAGGGGTAGCGACTTGCTTTCATTATTTCTAGTGACTTGTACTTTTAGTTTTTAGCGAGTTGCTACCTAGCGACTTGGGGATTAGCGACTTTGTTCAAAATTTTCTAGCGACTTGGTTTTATTGTTCTTGGCGATTTGTTTTATTAGCGACTTGTGTTTATAGCAATTTGGTGAATTGATGCAAGTTACTCATATCTAATATCCATCAACACAATGTCCTACATCACTGACCCTTTAATCTCGAAAGTGCTTGAACTTTATGATACCTCACAGAACAATGAAACTGGTTGCTATTCAGAATGTTCTACCTTGATTGATTCAGCAATTTATAATCAAAACACTTCACAATCTGAGTCAATACTTAAAGAGTCACACTTGTTAATGACACATGATGCAAAGCAAATGAAATGCAACATTGAGCCCTTTCAAATACTTCATCAGCACCTCAAACAACTGTATCCACTATGGATCGTACATGTAGTGCTCTCGTCGATCTACCCACTTTAACAAGAACCGTGCTACTGAACTTAGAGCAACCGAGGCTTCAAATTACCAAAAAGAAGGTATCAACTAATGATTCTAATGCTCTTCAAGTAATCTTCAATCAATTTCAACCATTTATCAAGGGGGAATATTCCTCAGATTTTGTTCATGACTTGACTGGAATTTCATTCAAAAAACATACTGGAATGGAAATTCATGAGTTCATAAACACATTTATTCAACTTATGGGTAATATGGAAATATACATTAAGGAAGCTGCTCAAGAGAATGATAATTTGAATGAGTTGAATGGGTGTCAATTTAAGTTAAGTGAAGGTTATGATATGTTGGGCAATGGATCAGTTGAAAGAATGGATGATGCCGAATGCAGAATTTCAGTTGCAACAAAGGATGATGAAACCGACTGTACTGAACACAAAGGCTCAGAGTCAGAAAAGCTTGAAACAACTTACATGACAACTCATGTTATGCATGTGGTGGATACTGATGACATATGTGCAAATGAACAGGTTTCATGCAATGAGGTACCCTTAATTGATCAACATAATGCATGTGCTAATGTACCTGATCAATTTGTTCCTAACTCTGAACATGATATTGTTAAAATTGTCATGGTTGAACCTGAATCTAAAATTGTTAAAACTAATGACATGATTGAAAAAGGGGTTTATAATGAACTTTCAAACAAATACTCAATTCTTGAAAAACATTGTATTTCCTTGGAAATTGCAATACAACAAAGAGAAGAAAGTTTTCTTGTCAAAACCTTGCATTAATCGAGAATTCCTAGAATTTCAAGAATTTTTGAAATTAACCACTTAAAAACAGATTCGGATAAAGATTCAACCATATGCAACTGAAATTACAACTCTCGCATGTGCATAAGAATGGTTATCATGGGATGAACAATCCTAATCATGAGATGAGTGGTACGCTTAAATCTAGGAATGATGAATTGGCTCTATGTGTGTCCAACCTAGTAAGGGAAAATGAGTCATTAAGAATGAACTTAGTAGAGAATAATTCCAAGTTGATAGATCAAACTAACTCCTTGTTGGCAGACATTGATGCTCTCAAAGCCCAAGTTCAGGATAAGAGCTTCACTATTGTTGCATTAAAAAATGAGCTTAGGGAATCTATTGGAAATAGGGTGAACACTAAGTTTGCAAAACCATCAACCTTGGGAAATTCAATTGTTCAGAACAACTCAAAACATATTGTAGTTAGGCAGCCCAATGCTTTTAGAACTGAAAGATTTAAACCATCGAAATCTAAGCTTGCCTCCCAAGTTGATGCGAATATTGTTTTGTCAAAACCAGTCACTTCACTATTTCATTCCGATATGATGAATAACAAACCCCAGTTTAATGTTCAAAGTCCTGAGATCATGAATACTAGGAGTTCATCTAGTTCTCATAAGAAACATCAAATGGCTGATCAATCCCCTAAGAATCAAACAAATTACAAAAGGACCAATATTCAAAGCAGGGAAGTTCCTACATCCAAATCTACTAGCAGCTGTTTCAAATGGATTCCCACTGGTAGATTATTTAAGTTTTCGGGATCCAAACGGACTTACATACCTAGATCTTGCCTTAAGTGGATGCCCACAGGAAAACTCTTCAAGAATATTGAACCTAAAGGGATTTCTATTAATGACACTCCTAGATCAAACTGTGCAACATCCAATAGTGAGGTTACTCATGTATATAACCCATCTATCGGCAATACTGCATGTGTTACTAGTGGAAAGTGTCATCAGTCTTTTTCAAGTACAATGCTCAATTCAATCATGAACATCATGACATGGTTTCCATCAGAAATGAAGATTGCTCACTCAGGAATTGTAGCTTGCCAGAATTGATGTACCTCGTACTTTGACTCCTGTTCAACCTGAATCAGGACTCGTTCTATTAAATCAGTGTACAAATTAGTTTTCTCTTAAAAAAAATCAAATCATTTTTTCTTAATTAAATCATATTTTTTTCTTTACCCTGTATCTAGTAAAAGGTGTATCTCTTGTAATCGATAACATCTACGGTTCTAGAAATGTCATTCAATAATGACACGGTTCCATAGATGAAGTTCGAACAAAAGATATTATCTAGTTTTATAACGGGGGGTTTGCATTCAATCAATGTTCACTGGTGACATTGATTGAGGGGGAGAATATTTCAAGTTATCTCGTTATCTCTGTTTCTCTTTGCACCATTGTTTGACATGTATTATGTGTTGATGCATGTTTAAGTCCAACCGTTATGTCCTGTGCTAGTTTGCTTATCTATGATATGTCACTTTTGGGTACTTGTCATATTATTCTACATGTTTTAGAAACTGTATTTGCATGCTATCTGATAAGTTCAAGGACTGAAAGTGTTAATAGTACAAAATTGGATATATAGCGACTTGCCTTAAAATTTGACAGATAGCAACTTGTCCTAGCGAGTTGCTTATTCTGCACATGTACAGGGACTGAAAGTGGTAACTTTAAAAAACTTGAAAAACCATTCTTATCCCCTAGCGACTTGTTCTTTTTCATTTACTCAAAAGATTTTTTTTCTTCTTTCTCTCTCTCGTAACAAATCCTTGCTAGCGACTTGTTGGTGGTAAGGCTTATATCAATCATTTATGTTTCAAAACATATGAATTATATGCATCCCCTAACACAGTTCCCTTAACAGATTTCAGTGAGTTCTTGATCCTCGTCATTTGCTCTTCTCGCTTAGGTTTATGAAATGGATTCATGTTATGTATCATTTAATATATATGTTAATGGATTTAGGTGTTTATTGGGTTCACTAGGATAGATGTAATCCTGCATACTTGTATGTATTAATGGGTTTGTGAGCGACTTGTTGTATCATTTGTATGTGGTTCGATTTCGGTTTTGTTTCTGAAAGTGATTATGTTTGTGGATTGATTATACGCGTTCATTATAGCGGTTTGATTGTGTGTCTATATTTATTGGACTGTTGTAAAATGCGTATGATAAGCTTTGTTCTTGGTAGCGACTTACCAGTGTTCTTGGTAGCGAGTTAGTTCATAAATTCATCATGGCGAGTTGCTATTTCTAAATACATTCTTGTTAGCGACTTAGTGATTTGATATGTAGTGACTTGGCCTTGTTTCTGTTGATAGCGACTTGTCTTTACAAGTTAGCGACTTAGTGATTTGATTTGTAGCGACTTTGCATTGTTTCTGTTGATAGCGACTTGTTTTGGCAAGTTGGCGACTTGCTATATTGTGTTTCACAATGGCGACTTGTCAATACTATTCTTGTGGCGACTTGTTTTATCAAGTTATTTAAAGCGACTTGCTATGATAATTTCCTGCTAGCGACTTGGTTCAGGATTACTTGTAGCAATTTGTATTGACAAATTGCTCTTAGCAACTTGTTATAACACTTCCATAATAGCATCTTGTCTCATGAAATTCCTTTATAGCAACTCTGTTTTAACTAATTTGAGTCTAAAACAACTTGTCTCTTGAAAACTTTGTCAAAATGATGTGTTACTTTGAAAATTACTATTGCTACTTAATCTATTTCCTAAGCATGTCAATCTGCTTATTGGTAATCTATCATGTATGCTACTGGTTGTGCTTGTGTCATGAGGATACATTAAAATTTGTTCGACTAACCATGTCTATTCTAACATGCTCTCGAATACTGGTGTTGTATGTGTGTTTCTACAGAATATCAATGGCAAACCCAACGTCATCCGACAATCTTGCTGCCTCTTCTCCACCCAAAACTCTTACAGACAACGATATTCTTCCAGAAAATAAATGGGTAGAGATAGGAAAAAGCAACTGTTATGTAGACATGGAAAGGTTGCAACAAAATCCAATCTTCAAAGTGGCAATTGATATCCTCAAAAACACTAACTTCTTCAGTGCCTTAACCAAGCAATGCACAATCCCTTCCATTTACTTGCAACAATATTGGAACACCATCACATGGAACAAGATCACTGCCACTTATTCCTGCAAGCTTGATGATAAGGAATTTGAAATCACATCTGACATTCTCAGCAAGGACCTAGGAATCACACCCTGTGACCCCACCATACGATCTTCCACCTTGCGGAAGAGCTAATAGTCTTTCTGATTGGTTTGGGTTATCAAGTTGGCATATCAAGGGCTTCAGATATCATCACTGGACACATGTATCAACCCTGGAGAGCCATCACTACCATTCTCAACTTATGCTAATCTGGGAAAAACTCAGGGTTCGATAAAGTAAGGATACCTATTCTGCAAATCCTATGGGGTCTCGTCAATGGGGTGAACATTAATATCTCGGAACGTATTTGGGAAGAATTCTCGTTGTCAATGAACACATTTATCACCGATAGAACAAACGTCGAATCAAGCTCAAGGAAGAAAGAAAGTACACAAACTTGTGATTCCTAGCATCAGATTCTTGAAGCTTGTTATCCAAGACTTGCAAATGCTCATAACTTCAATCCCAGGAGTGAATCAATCCTCCATAATGCTAAGGATGAATTTGTTCTGGGTAATCTCAAATACATTGTGAGAGGTGTCAATAAGGAAATCTTTGGATTGCACATTCCTGATATTCTTCTCACAGACGATATTAAGAAGACTGATCACTTCAAATTATACAAGAAAAGGGCATCCAGATCCAATGTTGAGGACTCTCCCATTCCATCCCAACCCAAAGCTACAAAGCCTACTTCCAGTACAAAGTCCTCATATGCTGCCCTTCCCAAGAAGAGACGTGACAGATCACACCCTACGACACTTCTTCAAAAAGAAAAAGAGAAAGAATGATGCGGAAAAGGAAATTGTTGGGGGAACTGAGACACCAAAGGGTGACAGTCAATTGGTTGATGAAGACGAGGCTAATTTGCAGCAAGGAATTAAACAAAGCATGGAAAGCCTGAACATGAGACCACCAGTTGGAGGTGTAGTGTTAAGAGAACCTGAACCTGAGCCACGCCAAACAACTCCAATCACACAAGACAAAGGGAAAGGGATTGTTGGTGTAGATGTCGAACAAGCCGCCACATGCTTCGACCTTTCCTCTTCACCATCAAGAACTACCACTCAATTTGAGATGAAGAAAGAAGTTTTGAATCATCTTCACTTAAGAACAATCTGATTGGAAAAGGAGGTATCCGAAGCACAAGATGAAACTCCTGCATCAAGTGATACCCAATCTGATCAAAATGATGATGAAGAGTTGCAGAAAGACTTACAGGAGAACCTTGAGTCGAGATCTGATGAAACCAGGCATATGGAGGAACCTATCCTATCTACTGATTCTCTATCCTCATTGAAGAATCTTGATACAGACTTCTCTATCGGTGGTCAGTTTATTAATGACAAACCCTCGGACACTGAGACTCTTAAGCAAGGTAATGAGAAAGAGGAAGTAGAGTCCATGTTTACCGTCGACATACAACAAGACACTTCAACCATCCCTCCTATGTCAGCACCGTCTCATACAACCGTACTTCCACCACCCAAACCCGCTAATGATCCATAAACAGTTGTCACCATCAGTGAAACCATCACTCCTCCTGCCTCACCACCTCCTGCCTCACCTCCTCCTGTCAAAATGACTAAGAAATTCCTCGAAGAGGCTATGACACGTATTGTGACTATTGAGAAGCACCTTCCTATCGCCGTCAATAATCTTGATAGTCGTGTCAAAAAGCTGGAGAATCTTAACCTCAATGAGATTGTAACAAAGGCAATAGAAGCAAATATTAAAGATGCGGTTGAATGGGCAATGAAGGCTCCATTACTTCAGCGATTCAAAGACTTGCCAATCTCTGACATGAGATCAGTTCTCTCAGAAAGAATGTATGAAGCAAGAGAGCATCTGGACAATATGCATAAGAAATTATATGAAGCACTCAAGGAATCGATGAGACTTGATAATTATCAGCATTTTGTAGAGGATGTACGTGAAAGGGAAGATAAGAAGAAAAGAAAGACTGTTCCAATGAAATCAAAGGATACGCCCGGAGGCCCCAAGCCACCACCGCCTCCTTCACCTCCAACTGGAGGAGCTGGAACTTCTGGGGCTGGTGGATTATCTGGCACAAACACTACACCTTCACCACAACCACCAACATCTCATCCAAAACTGACAAATCAATCCAGCTCATCCGGTGATCAGGGTACTCAAAAGAAGTCTGCAGCATGGACCACGGTTGAGTCTAGGTTTACACCCTCCTTCTCCACTATCCTAGAAGATCAGGTGCTACACGAAGAGTCTTATGTCATGGCAGAGTCAGAATCTGATGACGATGATGCATCCACAAAACATATCCCCAAGCCATCTGATGATGATTGGTTTGATGCATATGTTTTGGGTGAACGCTCTAAGACCACTAGAGTTGCACCCTCTAAAGACATGACTCAAAGCTGGCTCACAAGAGAGAGACCTCAAACTACAGAACCTTCATGGTTCATCCCAGAGTCTGACACGATGATTCCTGACAACAACTGGGCCTCAACAATCACTACCAACTATGAAGCCCCAGCTGAAGACTCACTTCTTCACATCACAGGAGATATGGGCAGCCTTATGAAGTGGTTTTGTGAACAGAAGGGAATCTCGTCCATCACTCCAAAGGAACTTGAAGGACAAGAATTCGAAATTGTCAAAGTCTTATACTCAGATGCCAATCAGCTTCAATACCATATGGAAGAATGTCATAAGATGCTGAGTGATCAAGTCAGTGAGCCGATTAGCCGTTTCAATGTGAACATGCCTCTTCCTCTCGGTGGTGAACCTGGGCAAATGACCATTCAGTCTGAGTTCTTCTTCAACCATGACCTGGACTATCTATGTGCTCGCATCCGAAAGAAGACCAGCTCTATCAATTTCAAAGATGAAAGATGCTACCTACAGATCCGGTCTTGAGCAGATGGTACCGATCAATTCGGTCCGACAAAGAACATGTGTATGACATCGAGGCTTCATATGGTATTTCTCATTGGTGGTTCAAAAAGAAGAAATTCTACATTGAAAGACATGGAGCTGATAAAAGATGCAAAGCTGTTAGATCCAAGCTGAGGATTCTAAGTGTTGTCAATATAGAAATCTTCCCAATCTATGGTTATGATTATCTGAAGAAGATTGTTCTTCGAAGAGCTGACTTGAAAGATCACGTGATAGAAGAAAACGACTTCAAACATTTGCTGCCAAATGACTTTGAAGATCTCTATCTTATGAACCTTCAAGGACACCTTAACCATCTACCTGTTCGAGAGAAGAAAGCTCTCTCTACTGTCAATCTCGGATCGGAGGCTTGGTCATTCAAAAAGAGTTGAGGATTTTCAGCTAGGAATGGAAACCTACCAGACCTGCGTCAACCTTACAAGACCGCAATGGGAAGCCTTAGGACATGAATTTCACCACGAATATAAAGTAATTGACACTCCTAGAGCCATCATATTTACCGACAAATACGGGACAAGAATGCTAATGAGGCTATGCGAGCTATACAAGTTCAGTGATGGTACACTCAGGATGGTTGAACAAGAATTGAACTCAAGAGTGGAGGAAATCAAGATTGACATGAAGCCGTGGAACAAAACTAGATTATGGTCTGAACAGGACTTGAAGATGTGTGAAGATTTCATTGCTGCAATCGAACGAAGTTTAAAGACTAGAATGATTTATCGCAGCCTTGAAAGTTTTGTGGGTGGTAGACTTCGTGAAGGTCATTACAAACTACTTCAACGAACTGAATGAAGACATCTTCCGGAAGTAGTTTCTATTTTGAATTTTTGATGTGTAAAATGTGGTGTATGTACTATGAACAACTATAATGTAGGTAATAGTGATAGGTTATGTATTGTGGTTTCCCTTTTTATCTAAAAAGGGAACTTCAGTGTTGTCCACTTCAGATCATATAAAACCTGACACATTTTTCTCCAACAAATGTTTTGTTTCATACATATTTAAATCACTTGAGATCCAAAATCTCAAAGGATTTGAAATTTTTGATCGGGGGAGAAAATGTGATATAAATATGAAAGATGATAAAAGATGACCATTTTTGTCTCAAAGTGCATACTGCTCTCTAATATGTGCTAAACTCTTTTCGAATCTCGAAGCATATATTAAGGGGGAGCATTTCAAAACTAATACAAATCTTCAAGGTACAAAGATTTCCATGTTTTAACATAAGGTACCTTGATTGTGTGTTAAATGGTTTCTAAATATTTGGTAATCGTGGTTGTATTTCAAAAGATCTCTTTCCTCTATGTGTTAAAATGATTTCAAATATCCTATGCACATATTGAGGGGGAGAATTTAACAAAGAAAATGAAATGGCTTTTTCCATGGAAATTGTGATCAAGAAATTATTTCTAAGAACTCTTGCCTCCATATGCTAAACAATTTCAAGATCATATGCACATGTTGAGGGGGAGCATTTCTAAATGATCAAAACTATTAGGGTACAAAATGCTTTGATTTGATATCACAAGTACCTTGATTGATTTTCCAAATGATTTTTCAATTGGTTTCAAGAAGGAAAGAACAATACCAAAAGACCGACCAATTTACTTTATGCATGGTGTTATAAGGATGGTTAGGTTAGGTATTTGTTCCCAAGATCCCGCCAGAATCGGAGGGATCTACCCAGGGACAATCCACTAGATAGTGTAGAGTCCTTAGGAATGATGAAAAAATGAGAAAAGTGAGATATGGGAAGAATGCGGACTGAGATAGAGCTAGAACTGGAATAAACCCAACAAGGTTTTAGTAATGAAGTTTCGTTAAGCACTGAAGGGGTTGAAGAATGAAAAAGAAATGAATGAGAAAAGGGTGAAAACAAATAGCCCTCCATTAATTCAACCTTAGGGCAGAAACCGGGTTCAATACATATGCTACTGGTGGTTACTAAGGTAACACTGGTATTGAAGACAAGACGTCATGGACCCAGTGACGCACTGCACTAAACTTTCCAAGCTATTCAAGTTCCTCTTAAAAGGGCTTGTTTCATTCTCACTTGGAACCGACATAATCTGTCGACTTTCTCTTAGAGATTGTTGATATTGAAGAAGGAGACCCTCTCCCTAGTCTCCGATATAGGAAACCAAATGTGCACTATTGAGTCTAGAACCACGAGATCATCATATAAATCTCTTTAGGACACTGTCAATGAAGACTCTCTGTTTCACACAATGTGGAAAGAGAGATTATATCTTATGAGTCCTACGCATTATCCTTGTGGTACTGCCAGAACATCTGAGTGATATGCAAACATATTCACAATGAAGATGGAAAGCCTTCTAGAGCCAACATCAAACAAGCTCCTAGTGGGTGGCATGTGAGATCTATCCAATAGATCAACCATGTGACAACTGAACAGAAACAATGGGGAGAGTCATAATTATGATTCAATCCTGGTTCAGGTTATGGATTGACGGATACCTTTGAAAAACCGGTCGTTGTGCTTTAAAACTCTTTTCTTTAGCACATCGACTGTGTACTCATATTTCAAAATAAAAGGTGTTTATGATTGATAATTGATTTTCATTAAAACCTTCGTTGTATTGCAAAAACAATTTCTATTGAGTGGTACACGATTGTTTTTCATATCTCTTTTCATCAATCAGTGAATCTAATATTCGCTGGTTCACTCACTCCGTGTTGTCTTCTTTGAGACGTTCCGGTTTGAGAACGGCTAGAACAGCTGCGAAACCCTGTCAAGGAAATTCTTTGGAATTATACCTGATCACAGGCAGTACTTGTACTGATTAACGGGGAACCGTGGGCCGTGTACCTCAATTCAACGAAGGTGATCAAAGACACTTTCGTGCGCTTTATTGCTAACTGTTGTATGCAGGTACGCCCGACGTGTGCAGCTAATCAGAATGATGCGGTCAATCCATAGCCGCATGCTCACACATCACATTCATTTCAAAAGAAATCATGATTAGTGCATCAATGACTCTGATTTTCTCATTCCATGCTTCGCTACGCGTCAATATCATGAATCAACAAAAGCTTTCGCTACTCTGATAAGAAGAAATCATGATCCAGAATGTGAGCATGTCGGTCCAAGTGTCACAACATCATATGCTGGCAACACAACAATGGGTGATGCTGAGATTAACTGTGGCTGATGATCTCTATTATAGCTTAAAGGTCATCAATGTGGATCAGCTCTATAACCTCCACGAAATATACATTGTAGTTGAACAATGCTGAAAATCACCACGGAAGCACAAAGTTTGAATATTTTGATGATTTGATGTCTACGAGCTCAAGAACAAAGTCAAGAATAGAATGCTAGGATTCAAAATGTAAATCATGGGGTGACCTCCCTTAGGGGGAGATTGTTAGGAATTAGAAATCCCATAAGTGAAGAGTCGGTCACCCCAAATATTATCTAGCATAAGTTAGCTCGTAGACATGTTGTTTGTTACGTTATTTAGTAGTTATTTAGTTAGTTTGTAGCGTAGAATTGTTTAGTGTAACACCGTGGAGGAAGGACGGGTCTTTACCCACTGTATACCTGATCCACATGCCGTCAGGAGGTCGTTTAGTTTGTAACCTATAAATACCCTCTACCTCCCAAGGTAGAGGGTTGGATGTTCATTTGGAATCTAACCTTCCATGAGTTTCTCTTACTAGAATATCCCACTTTCTCTCTCTAAAACCATATACCTATACGCCTATATTTGTGATTGCTTGTGTGTTTGTGAAATCCACTATGTTACACAAAAAGAATGTGAGTTCACCCATAGAACTCATCTTGAACTCAACTTTCATTAGCTTCTCAAACTCTTTGCACATCTCTGTCTTTGTAGAGCCAAAGATATCATCAACATATACTTGAACCAGCAAGATATCATTCTTGTCTTTCTTGATGAACAAAGTCTGATCCACTCTTCCTCTATGAAACCCATTATCTAGAAGATAAGTAGTTAAGGTTTCATACAATTTTCTTGGTGCCTGATGAAAGCCATACAAAGCTTTAACCACCCTGTACACTTTGTTAGGATAGACAGGGTCTTCAAAGCCTGGAGGTTGTGAAACATATACCTCCTCATCGATTTGCCCATATAGAAAAGCACTCTTTACATCCATTTGATAGACTTTAAAGCCCATAAAGGATGCATAGGCTAAGAACAACCTAATTGCTTCAATTCTTGCAACTGGGGCAAACACTTCTTCATAGTCAATACCCTCCTCCTAAGCGTATCCTTGAGCTACAATCATAGCCTTGTTTCTAATAACAATTCCTCTTTCATCCTTCTTGTTTCTGAACACCCATTTTGTACCTATTACCTTCTTGCCATGAGGTAAATCACAAAGCACCCAAACCTTTTGAAGCTTGAATTGGAGCAACTCTTCTTGCATTGCTTCTACCCAACTTTCATCTTCTAGTGCCTTGTATACATTCTTTGGCTCCATTTGTGACAGAAAACACATGAAAAGACATTCATTCTTGCCTTCATGATTCTTAGATTCATAGATTTCACTAATAAATCCATGAATATCAGGCAATTTTGTTTGTCTTCTAGTCTTCACTGGTGAATTGACATCCCCAATCACATTTTCAAGAGGATGTGATTTATGAATTGAGGTATGGGGAGTCTGAGGAACTGCAATCTCATTTGGCATATTTGAGATTTCAACATCATTAGCTTGAGCTTCCTCTGTAACTGGAGTTGTAATTTCCACTTCTAGTGTTGCAGTGGAAACTTCGCCTAGCAGGAATCTGAATTTCCACTGCTTTTAGGATTTTCGTGTTCATGTTGCTATCACCTTTTTCCGAATCATTAGAAGGTTGAGCATCTCCAGTTCTTGGTATATCATCATTATCTGCATAGTCCCAAAGTGGCAAAATGAATTCATCTTGATCATCTGCTTGATCCTTGCTTGGTTCATCATCATCAAGAAACTCTTCTGAACCTGCAATATCATAAGTAGATGTACCTGTAGAAATAGGCACATAGTTCATAGTATGGGTTAGAGTATCAAGATCAAACAGCCTTTCTGGACCAGTTCCTTTGACATTCACTTTGTTCTCCAGAACTCAACATGCAGATTTTCTTCAATCTTTTGGGTTCTTAAGTTGAATACTCTGAAAGCTTTACTAACCATGGAATACCCAACAAAATACCCTTCATCAGCTTTTTCTTCAAATTTGCCCAGATAATCTATGGTATTAAGAATATTGACATGACATCCAAATGGTCTCATGAAGTCTAGGATAGGGGGTCTACCTCTAAATAACTCATAAGGTGTCTTGTTCTTTGTTTTCACCACTAAAACCCTGTTTTGTACATAACAAGCAGTGTTAACTACTTCAACCCAAAAAGTGATTGGCAATTTTGAATGTGCCAACATGGTTCTAGCAGCCTCTATTAGTGTCCTATTTCTCCTCTCAGCAACACCATTTTGTTGAGGAGTTCTAGTTACACTAAATTCTCTTTTAATACCTTTATCTCTGCAAAAATCATCCCTAACTCTATTCTTGAATTCAGTCCCATTGTCACATCTAATGATTTTAACTTTCATATCATATTGGTTTTCTACTTCTGCAATGAAGGTCTTAAGGATGCCAGTTGTTTCATCCTTAGTTCTAAGAAAGAAAACCCATATAAACCTGCTAAAATCATCAGTCACAACAAGACAATATTTTTTAAGATTTAAGCTGCCACGATGTAGGACCAAATAAGTCCATATGTAACATATGAAGTGGGTGAGCAATAGAGTTAACCAACTTTGTCCTGCAAGAAGCTCTGTGTTGTTTGCCTTTAAGACATGCAACACATGTTTGATCATTTTCAAATCTTTTCCGAGGCAAGCCTCTTACCAAACCATCTTTAACAATCTTATTTATGGTTTTGAAATTAATATGACCAAGTCTTCTATGCCATAACATGGATTCATCCAATGTGGCCTTTGCAAGCAAGCAAGCATAATCATCTTTAGCAACAATGTTGTTCATATCAAAGCTATATAAGTTGCCATTTCTAGGAATCTTAAGAATCACTTTCATCAAGCATCTTAAAATCCTTAGAGAGAACAAAACACATATCTTTAGTAAAAAGAACATTGTTTTTCTTGTCACACATTTGTGACACACTAAAAAGATTATACTTAAGCTCTTTTACATAGTACACAGGTTCGAAGTCCAAGTTACCAGTGATGACCCTTTACCAGAACTTTTCCATTAACTCCACCTCCAAAGTGACAAATATCCATCATAGTGTTCAAAATTTGAGAGATAGGACTTGTTACCAGTCATGTGCCTTGAACATCCACTATCTGTGTAGCCTTGATCTGATTTCTTTGTCCTTGGATGTTCCTGCACATTTAAGAAAGGAGTTAGTTTTTTGGAGACCCAAGCCATGATTGACTTGGATCTCGTATCAATATAGTTAAATCTATCAAAGGTCATTGATACACCATTGGGATTGGTTGTTGAGGTAATTCCTTTAGGTTTCCATTCCCAACGCGCTGAGGCCTTCACAGCATTTCCTATGTTTCCTTTTTCTTGTTTACAACCCTTGCAGGGGAACTTTTGACTAAGCAGTGGTAATTGCGATTTAGGTACCCACTGTTGGTTATATTGAACCCTTTATCGAACAAGACCTTTTCCCTGTTTGTGCAGATTTTGCAAAAGTTGTTTTGGATTTTGCACTTGAAACAGGTGATTTAGGGTGCAGCGTGTTAAGCTTTTAGCAGTGGCAAAAGTTTTAAGACCACTTCTTAGTTGAACTGCTCTAGGGATCATTTTGTTGTGTGAATTAGGGTGTATATTATTTTGAAACTTGTTAGACTCCACCCTTTTATTCCCATGGACTTCCCTTCTCCCAACATGATAGTCACAATTAGCATGTAAATGATTAAAGCTACCACAGATATAACATGCTTTATTGTACATCACAAACTCACTACCTAATTGTTGAGATTTGACATGATTCCAACTCCTTTGGTTATCCCTAGGAGTTTATGACTTGTTCCTATACATCTCAGCATACCTTACAGTTGATCTAGGTTTGTTAACTTGTTTCCTAGGTTCCTCTGTAATAGTATTTACAACTTTTGGGATGGATGCCTCTACATTCTTTTTAACATTCTCATCTACAACAGATGAGTCACTTGCACTTTCAAAAACATCAGTTTCATGCTTAACCTCTTCCTCACTTTTCACAAATTTGGGAGGACCATATTCAAAATTCAGATCCTGAAATTCCTCTAGACCTTTATGAGCTAAATCTATGCCAGGAGGTGATGGAACACCCTAGGTGGAGGAACAAGATGTATCCCATACCAGACTTAACTTTACTAGTAATTTGAGCATACCAAATTTTATCAATTGACTTAGATGATAATAATGGTGTCAACAGTAAATTGACATTCTCATTTATCTTTTTAAGTCTTTCAAACTCTTCTTTTAGTGCCTCATTCACTGCTGTCTTATGATCTAACTCTCTTCTAAGAACAATCATATCATCATTATATTTTGACTCATTTTCTCTATAATGCTCTAGTTGTTTCTCTAAAATAGATATGCCTCTTCTAAGGTTTGACACAGTATAATTAGCAGCATACTACTCTGTTCTTTGGTTGTCAAATAATTCATTAAGCCTTTCACATTCTCTAGAAGCCCTACATGTTTTAGAAAAACTTTCAAAGTTTTGTACCTCAGAGTCAGAGAAAGCCATGAGAGCATGTTATGTAGACACAAGTGCAGCATCTGAAGGTTGTTCCTCTTGTCCATCAGCCATGAAACTCCAATCATAGCTCACACCATCAATTGCCAACATTGCATTTGGTTCCTCCACAATTGGTTCTTTCTTTTGCTTGTACCAGGTAGACATGTTGTCCTGCTTCCTCGGTTTTCTGCATTCTCTAGCAAAATGCCCCAACTTGTGACAATTGAAACACTCTACTTTCTTTTTATCGAACCCTACAGTTTCTCCACCATTGATGTGAATTGGCTTGCCAGCCTTCTTGTAGAATTTCCTAGCCCTCATGCTAAGAAGAGCTATTTGCCACTTTATATCCATCTCCTCCAAGTCATCTTCATCAATTTGCTCTATGTCTTCATGAGTTAATATAGAGCCATTAACTTGAGTGGAGATAAAAGCATAAAATGTAGGATCTCCAATACCAAAGAACCTTCTTTGAACCTGCAGTGGTAACACTAGCATTACCAGTGGAAACTGTAGAACCAGCAATGGCAAAATCATCATCATTGTCATCTTTAGAATCATCACTGTCAACAGAGGTTGACAACAATGCCAAGCTACTAGAGCTTGTACCAAGTTTCCTCGCCTTCAATCCTTTGTTCAATGAGTTTGAAGTTGTTTTAAAGATCATTGAGCTTCATAGTTTCAATCTCTGGTTTATTTTCCCAGACTGTAACATTAGTATGAAACTCAACAGGCAAACTTCTTAGAAACTTCAAATTGAGGTCTTCCTTTTCTACCTCAATTCCAAACACAGTCAGTTGTGTGACAATCTTCTGGAGCTTGGTGAAGATGTTGTCAAGTGAGTCATTGCTTGAAGCAGAGAAGTTTTCATAACTTTGCTTCAAAATGCCTTTTGAGTCTTCTTTGTAGCATCATTGCCACCAAACACTGAGCAAATTTCTTCAAAAAGTTCTTTTGTGTCTGAATTTCTGAAAGCAATGATATGGTCTTTAGGAAGAGTCATTAGTAATAAACTTCTGGCCTTCTGGTCATTCTTCTTCTTTGCTCTTTCATCATTTGTCTCGTACGAAACTGTTATAACTTCTGTGTCACCAACTTTCTCAGTCTTCTTCTCAGACTTGAAGGAATTACCAGTTAAGATGATCTCCCACAGAGCATAGTCTTGTATGAGAAAGTATTGCTCAATCATTATCCTCCACATCTCAAACTCATTAAGTTTGAGCTTAGGAAGCCTTGGAGCAGAGTTGGACTGGTTGTTTTCCATCTCCATTGATTTGAGTGAGTAGGTTAAGCTTATTCCTTGGATCTTCTGAATCAAAGTATTAGAACCAAAGCTCTGATACCACTTGATGGATCTAAACACACTCCTTGTGTTAGTGATACTTTGATTTATATTAATAAGTACGTGGAATATACTTAGTAATACCTAATACGGATTGTATGATGTATTGTAAGTGAGAACAATGTAACACAAAGCTTCAATATTATTATGAATAATACGAGTGATCTTGCTTATCACTAGGGTTACACCTTGAAGCATACGTTCCAAGAACAATGACCTAGGATATCCTTTTATAGCACAAGGAGTCCTTTACAAGATAAGTATAATGCTAACAATATAGAATATACAAAAGATATTTTCTATACTTATCTATTCACGAATACATAACAATTATCCTAATAGCAGTGGTAATAATATGTACTAGCAGTGGTAATGAGTTTCCACTGCTAGTGCATTCTTCAGCAGTGTCTTCCACCAGCTTATCAGTGGTAACTGTTAGCTTTATTCCCAACACACTTGATCCAGAATTTCTGCACTAATGTACCTGTCCACGTCACTCTCTCACATCATTTCAGACCTATGGTTGACCTACAGTAATATGTGGCAATGCGGTAACCCCCTCTTCTGGAATTCAACTATGTACACCACTGTCACAATAAGCGGCGTTAGTAATGGGAAATAAGAGTATGCGAACACAAATACAAACATGACTTGTATAAAGTTAAAAGCAAATGTAAATCCAATTTGTTAGCACTGGATAAAGGAACCAAGTAACGGTACATGCATTCAAAATTCCAAAAAGACGTACTTCACGTACGTATTTTATGAGAGCATGGATTTTGCGTTCAAAGACTCTACCACCACATCAGGCCTGTCTACAGCGGTCAGTTCAGGATATGTTTCCATATAATCCTAAAGTTCTGGCCACTTTGTGTTGCAAGTAAAAGTAACAAAGAAGGAAGGGTTTACATGGATTTGGCAAACAGCCAAAGCGTCCAGGTAATGGCTATACATGTATCTAGGACCTCCAATGAATGATGAAGGTAATATACTTCTAGATCCGACGTCCGAGCCATCACTGTCTTCTCTACTTATCGCATCATATAGGCCAGCCAGGTAATCACCCCTTATGTCCGCCTGGTGAGTTCTCACAAAGTCCATCCTATCCTATTCAATGCTACAGTACGCGGTAATTACATATTGCTGGAATAGCATCTCACCTCTAGTTAGCATGTTATAATGGTTTAACCTACCGTGTAGATGGTATGCATAAAAATTCTTCATAGACATGCGTTTACCTCTGCGCAATGAAACACTTTCGAAACTCAGGTAGTGAAGACCAGTATGGTATCCGTGCTCACCATATACAAATAGCAACAGAAATTAAGCAGACATGTACGTCACTTGTAACTTATTTATACGATGCGCCTGCCCAGAGTGGCTTTCTAAGATTACATCAAAATCAGTTTCCATTTCTACACTGTCATCAAATAGGATGTCGCCGATATCGTCAGCAATAGGCAACTCATACTGTGAAGCCCTACCAACATTGAAAAGCCTTACTTTGAACTCTAGGATGTCGTTTTCTTGGAGCTTTCTCTCGCTGTTCTGAAGAGTTTTACTAATGCATTGTTGCTGTCAAGGAAGCTAATTAAAGCCTGCACATTGTCGGGCCTCTGAACAGTTTAGGAGGTCTCTATAAAAGGTTTCAATCTGTTGTGAACCTCATTGGCAGTATCGTAAATGTATAACTGCAGAAACCTTGGAGACTGACCGGGCTCGGGGCAAAGGCGACCTATTTAATGATATTATCTGTCCAGATATCTTGAAGACATATGGCCATCGTCCAACATTGACAGACTCATCGATATTTGCACCCAGCGATGTCATTGCAAACATTTGATTGTAGGCCCGGATATTTTCTAGAAAATGTCTACCAGAAAATAGTTGTTGAATAAGGGGAGGGTATTCTTGGGGTATGAAAATTTTAACTCTTCCTTCAAGACAAAAACAGTGATATATAGGGCCCCTAGCTGTAGTATAGTAGCTAAGTTTTTCTTCGTCCCAAAAAATTGCTCTATAGTAACGACAGACACGGTTGCAAGGCCCAAATCTCTGGTATTCGGCTGGCGGGCCTGTCCCTAAATCTAGCAAACAGCTATTAGAAACAATATTTGAGAAAAAAAGAAGGATAACATGAGCTATTTTAAAACCTCAGAGACAGTAACAAGTTCTAAATGGTGGGCGTGTCTGTTCGGTAGACCAAGATTCACGGGCTATAAATGCATGACCTGCATGAATAAAAACATAGTTGAGAATGGTTGGCACTATTTTTCAAACACCTAAGATGAGCAATCTATCAACCATAACCTACCTTGCGATGTCCGAGTACTTGATGTGTAACAGATGTTCCCCGACTGGAAATCTAGAATTAGAGGTACACACAGCGTTCCTGCAACAATTAAAAAAGATTTAGCGACTACTTCTAAAGCAACACGAAACACATCACGATCTTGAAAATAGTATGAGAATATCACCTGCAAAGCCTATATTACCTGGGACGGCACTTTCAACATTTTCCAAACCCCTTATTAGCTGACAGCCGTAACTGTTCTGAATGATGGTATTGGCTGTCGGCTGTGCAGAAATATAGCGGTCGTCATCAACCTAGACAGAATGTGTGCGTGCACTTTTTGAAACACATCCCTCTGCCAATGAGTGAACCATCGACCTAAGTCTCTTGCCATTTTTTTCCAACGAATACTGCTGCACGGCAACGCTTTTCCTTTTCAAAAAAGACTGCAGGTTACCATCATGTTGCAAATGTGAACAGCTATTGGGCGAAGCGTCACTTGTGGCACTTATGGTTGGCAACTCAGGAACACATGAAGCCTTCGCAATAACCTCAGCTCCCAAATGATCACCAATGTCGTCGCCAACATACTCAACCAAGTTATCTCCTACGTTAGACAATGGAGGCGGCTTCATCTTGTAAGTAACCACATTGGTCATCATCTTTGTTACATCTTTTGGCCCGTAGTGCCGAAACTGAATTTTCGGCAAAACATCCTTTCCTTTTTAACCCACTGTCACCTATTGCGCTCTGAATTATAGTTCTTGTTTCGCGGCATGCAGCTGCATCCCCTAAGTGTCCTAAGTTACTTGTATTACTCTTATCCGATCACATCTACACCCTCACCTTTTTAAAATGGTCTACTTTTGGTTTTCGTAACTTAAACTTCCAGTTCACAAACAAAAGTTATAGCTAACAAATAAAAAACAATAACCTTTTATGGATCTATACCTAAGTTATTGGAAAACAACTTTTTGGCTATTCATTCATGAGCAAACAAAACGATCAACAATTTTTTTTTAAATAATAAAAAAATTGCAGAAAACACAAAATAACCAACGTATACGGGTTACATACTGATAGAAAGGAACATGCAAATCATAAGAGAAAGAAACGGAGCATATACCTACCAAAACCCTTTTAAGTAGGACACCGATTCATTATCTTCAGTCAAAAGCAACCAAATGGCGAGAAGGTAATAGAAAGCCATATATGACTCGCGTATTTTGGGGCGGAGCACTTTAGTGGGCTAAACTAATGGGCTAATAATATCAGTCCAACTTAAATGATTTTTTATTTCTCACTAACGTGGGAGATTAGTATAGATATACTAGACGAGTACCCGTGCATAAAGAAAGAGATTTTATAGTGGCAGATAGTTTTAGTGATAAAAAAAATTTATGGGTTATTAACGAAAAATAATAAAATTTTGAGGATTTAGGGATTAAACATAATATTTTGAAACTCGGGTGGTTCAACCTATCGAACCGTTCCGATCAAAAAACGGGTCAATTTAGATCGGGTCATTCCTGACGGGTTGGTTGAAAAAATGGGTTAAATTAAACCAGATCAACCTGCCAGCTTTAAAGTGTCCCGGGTCAACACAGTTTTTGATGTGTATTAATAGTTTTCTTATGACATATGTTTCAGCAATTTTTTTTTTTTTTTTTGTTTTGAGTTTTCATTTTTCACTTTTTGATTTTTTCTTATAGATAATTATTTGATGATGCCTTATGTAGAGTTTGAAAACTTGTGTTAACTAGTAAATGATATTAGAATAAGAATTAAATAAGAAATAAAAGTAAAATAAGAAGGATGAGAAATAACCATAGCCGCACATTTTAGATGCATCTATAAAAAGATATGCTTCTCCTATTCTGATATTTTTTAATTTAAAATATGTGAAACTGAAAACATTTACCAAATTCTTCTTATTTTTTATGTATATATAATATCATCTATTCCCGTGGATGTATATTAATATCCAAAGTTCCAAGCTAAAATAAGAAGAAAAGCCAAAAATGACCCGACCCAAACAAGCCGTTCCCATTTTTCTAGTCTATTATTGCAACATATCCTCATTCCTTATCTGCAACAATTATCCCCTTGCAGACAAACCAACCAGCTCAAAGAAAATGCTCACAATGTCTTCCATCGCATCATCCACATCTCCCATAACAACCATAAAGCCAAAAACCCACTTCACATCTTCATCATTAACATCATCATCCTTCAATGGGGTCAGAATTGCACATGTTTTACCACCACCAATGACAATGACAATGTCAAAGTCAAAGCGTGGTGGAGGAGTTGTAATGATGGCTAAGAAAGAAGAAGAGCTCAAGGAAATAAGAGCCAAGACCACTGAAGAGATTAATGAAGAAATTGTTGATTTGAAAGGGGAGTTGTTTATGCTTAGGCTTCAAAGGTCTGCTAGGAATGAGTTTAAGTCCAGTGAGTTTCGCCGTATGCGTAAAAGGGTATACTCACTTTCTTTATTTATTTCTTAATTGTTTTGGAATTTGAAATTGCAATGCTTTCTTTTGTATATAGTTTTGTTGGTTTAAAGTGAGTACGGTTGTTGTTACTAGTTTATTAGAATCAATTAACGTTTTGTAGGAAATTTGTTTTGATAATTTTCATACTTAGAAAAAATGTAAGTACTTTATATAAGCAAAATCACAAGGCAACTTCAATATAAGAGCTTTGGGAGATAGTGTATGGATTTTCTTATTCTGCAAAAGAACAAATGGAACAAGGTAGCTCACTTGCATCTAAGGGTTCTCAAATAAGCACTTTGAAATGAGCGGCTCCCGACCTACTTACTAAAAACTGCTTATTTTTCCCAAAGATAAGCAGAAGCAGTTTGGATAATCCAAACTTCTTATATGCAGAAAAATAAGCAATCTAAACATCCTATTAGAAGCATCTCCTGTCGTGAACTATTTCGATGGTTTATAAAGTTGTAATGTCAATTGTCACAGACTATGTAAACCTTCACTATGCATATACTTTGAAAGGGGTTTGTAAATGATATATGTTAAATTAGTGCTAATGAGTTACCTGAACTTAACTGCAATGAGAAGTTGATAATTTTGAACTTTTTTAATGTTGAGTCATCGTAAACTTCATCTTACGATGGTCGCTCATCTTATAATCCATTTTTCAATATTTTATTTTCTATAAGCCTTTTGATAAACCTATCATAGCGTGGATGCTCATATTGCCATATTGTTCAAAGTATGTGATGGCTCAATCATCTTTGTATATAGCAACTGTACTGCAGTTTTAGTTGTTTCTGGAAATTTTTGAATCATGAGCCACTTTAGTTCTATAATTTTTGGGGGTGTTTGGATCTTTGTTTACAGAGAGATTATCTCAATTACATGAAAATCAGATAGTTATTTGATTGAAGCGTGGCATAGTAAGGTAATTATATATTTACGCTAAAAAAAATAGTTTTCTTGGTGCAACTTCTTATTTGCTTCTGCAAAGTCTGATCTGATCAGTTTTCCCAAACATTGGGTTGCGATAATCAATTTAGCAGCACATCTAAATACCCCCTTATTCAGGTCTTGTTAAAAGTGACTGGGGGTTACTACTAGTACTTATGTTTGTAGAATCAATTGACACAATTCAGAGTTTTACAAGTCTACATATCATGTTTAGGTTCAGTTAAGTTGTTTTGATACGGGCATATCATGGTAAAGCAGTAAATAAAGTGGCATATTACCTTTTGCTGCATTTTGCTTCTGTTGAAAGTCTATATATAAGACAGAGTTACTTTATAAATTGGTAACATGTTAATTTGGTCAGCATTTTATAAAGCTTCTTCACTCTTCCTTTTAAAAGAAAAAGAAATGGTACACTAAACAACATTGGTCGTCAGCACTTAGTACTTAGTAGTATTGTTTTATACAATTATACTTGAAATAGATGGTAGGATGCTTTTATCATCATCTTGAGATTAAACAAGAAAAGTAGTTATATGTTCAATTGCATTTTGTTAAAATTGAAAAGGTTCAAATTTGAATTCCCAAAAGAAAATGATTGGATTATTATCTTGTAACTTATTAGACTCAGACAGTTTACGTCTAGGTTAATTTAGTTAAATTTTTTCAATAGTATTTTTTTCTTGCATGCCAATGTAAACATAATGTTCACTAAACAAGCATATTGATTAAATCAATTATATTTCATCGTTTGCTAATCGTGAAATCTTTGGTGACTTTTGGAGCATATACACATGGTTATTAAATGTCGATTCAAGAAAAATAAGATGAATTTAGCAATGTGAGGGTGTTTAAGCTCTCTTTTTGGCTCTTCTAGTAGCACTTGATGCATTCTCGTTCCTGCAACACTTTATTAAGAAGATATGGCTTGGAATTAGTTTGTTTATGCAAATTTTGATCTTAATAGGTTGCTCGTATGCTGACTGTTAAAAGAGAAAGAGAGATTGATGAAGGTATTGGGAAGAGGCTGTCAAGGAAGCTTGACAGACAGTGGAGAAAAAGCATTGTACCAAGACCACCCCCATCTCTCAAGAAGTTACAGGAAGAAGAGGCAGCTGAAGAAGCCAAGGAAGCTGCATCAGCCTAAGAAATTAACCCATTGGTAAAAAGTGTATGTGCCTTATGTTTCCTTAGTTTTATTATCGGGATTACAGTTGTAGCCGATTTTGTATCAGTCGAATCTTTAATAGTATAATTTATCAATCTTTGATTTCCCCCCTCATGATGTACCTTTAAATATGGAAACTTTGATTAAACTAAGTCGTTTATATATACGATTATCACTATGTTGTGGCTTCGAGACAAGGTAACAATCTAACCCTTGGAAAGTCCATGAGTCTTGGTGCACAAGGGCGCCCTTTTGTATGCGAGTGCTCGTAGGTTCTGTTTTTTACATATGCCACTAGCTTATAGACCCGTGGAATCCACGGGATTTTAGAGGGTTGTTGATTAAGAAAAAGGTAAGTACATGAATAAAGTAAAAAAGAACATAGAGCATAAACGCTATGAAATTTTCTTTTAATGGAACAATAAGTTATAAGTGACTGAAAGTATAAAATACAATGCTTGCAAATATCTGTGTAATAAACATTCATTGCCTCTTGATCTCAAATATGTTTGTCTTGAGAAGCAAATGCATGTAGGATCAATTTATTCATCCTACTGCTTAATGAGTGATTTCTTTAAAATTCCCGTGAATCCACATGTCTATAAGCTATGTTGTATATAAAGAAGTTATTCAATGTTTGTTAATCAATTTATTCATCCTACTGCTTAATGAATGATTTCTTTAAAATTCCCGTGAATCCACAGGTCTATAAGCTATGTTGTATATAAAGAAGTTATTCAAAGTCTATGATCATACGGTCAATAAGTATGTACAGTATACATATTGCATGTTTTGTGGCATTTTTTCTAAATCCCAAACTTCTTTTACTTACATTCTTTTTATACTTAGTCGGTATTCACGGAATGGACCTTTTGTTGAAGTGTTAGAATGGCCACAAAACATGTAATATGTATACTGTACATACTTATTGACCGTATGATCATAGACTTTGAATAACTTCTTTATATACAACATAGCTTATAGACCTGTGGATTCACAGGAATTTTAAAGAAATCATTCATTAAGCAGTAGGATGAATAAATTGATTAACAAACATTAATGATCGCAAATAGGTTCAAGAGGTGTTTATGAATAAAATAATAAGTAATATGTGAAAGAAAAGATAAACAATTTGGTTTATAAGTAATAAAATAATAAATGTTCATTTATCGTCTTATCCAAATAGTAAATAGTCTTCAAGAGTCAACCTATAGATTCATCATGAAACATTCAAGTAGCGTATGATCATTTCGTGAACATCTAAAAGTTGAAAAAAGAAGTGTCATTTCGATAACAGTATATGTAAAAGAATCAAACAGTGTAAAACATATCATTTATAAAGTAGTTCATACATGTTGTCCATTGATCATATACCTTGAAATACTTCTTCGTAAACAACGTTTGTAATATTTTTCTAGATATTGCCATCTTCATCTTAAATGAATATATGAAAGAAACAATGAAATAATACATAAAGTATTCTCCGATCAATTAAGTTTGTAACAATTACAATGAAAATAATAAATGTCCATGTGTTGTCGTCTCCAAATTTCACGGTCTTGAATAGCACTAAGATGGATAAATTGATTAACAAACATTAACGATCGCAAATAAGTAAGTTGATAGTGATATGAGTCTTCAGAAAATTTAAACCAAGCATTCAATCGCATTGAAACTCAAGTAGCGCATGATCATTTCGTGAACACCTAAGAGTTGAAAAAAAAGTCAAAGTATCATCAAGTTGTGGTGCACCTAAAAACCGGTTAACCGAACTGTAACCGAAAACAAACCGAAAAACCAATCCTGTCAAAACCGGTTTTGACCATAACTGGTCCGGTTTTTATCCAAACCAGTTATAACGGGATTTTCGAATTTTTTTGAATTTCAAAATTTTGAATCTGAAAAATTTGAATGTGGAGCGGGAAGGAGCGGGGAGGGGGGGGGGGATATTATTAAATAATGTTCAAAAATTACCATTTTGCCATAGAAATGTTAGTATAAATAGAAGTGTTGTGTATTTGGTTAATTACCACTTTCAAACAATCAAAAAACACTCAAAAAAATCAAAACCGAAAGTATTTCACTAATGGCAAGTTCAAACACCACCAACATCGAAGCTGGTTCAACAAGTCTTTGTGGATTGATTGTGCTTTACCATCTTGACGTGTAAAAGATCCATGGGAAAACTTCAACCTCGTCCTAATGTCGGATGGTAAGAAAAAGGGTCAATGTAAACTTTGCTTGAGTATAATGCACTGCGGTTCCAACTCGACGTTGAGGGCTCATATCAAACAAAAGTATTGCAAGACACTCAAATCGATTCCGGAAGTCGGTCAATCATCCATGGGTCGAGACAGGACTATTTTTGCATACGATCATGATTTACTCCGTCAACAATTTGCCGGTTTGATGATTCAACAAGGTTTGCCGTTCAACCACTTTGACGACCCTTTGACAACGACGGTGTTCCAAAATTATATGCAACCACAGTATACTCATGTAAGTCGTATGACTCTAAAACACGATCCTATGAAAATGTGGAAAATTTAAACAAGATTTAAAAATGCTTTTTAAATTTAGATGCTTCATTAATTTAACAACCGATGTTTGGGCGGCTCCTCATAATTTGCCATTTTCGTACCTTTGTGTTACCGCACATTGGGTTGATCCCAAAAGTTGGCAAATGATGAAGCGAGTCATAGCATTTGAAGACTTTCCGGTTCCTTGCTCCGGAGATGCTTTATACCAATTGTTTAGAAAAGTGTTTCATAAATTTCACTTGACATAAATTTTTTTTTCAATAACGTTGGATAATGCTAGTAACAACACAAATGTAATGCGTAGAATAAAAATGGAATACGAGCCACCTTGTAATGGCGATTTTTTTCATAGTCAATGTGTTGCACACATCATTAACTTGACCGTGCAAGCGGGATTAAAAGATGAGAATTTGAGTAAAATGAAAGAAAGTTTTAAAAGAATGTTTCATGATATTTTTAAAAAGGGTAATAAAACATATAATGCATACATTCGTTTGTGTGAAAATGAGGGGAAACCTTGGTTACAACCTAATTGGGATATTGAGACAAGATGGAACTCCGCTTTATGTTCATAAGTGGTTTAAAACAAAAGGTGACTTTGCAATATTTTCATGACAAATTGTCAGAAAAGGGTAAGTGTGCTCCATTTAATGTCGATCATTGGGATACCATTTGTGGAAAACTAGAAGGGGGGTTGAATAGTTTTACCGATTAAAAACTTGGTTTCAAACTATTTAGATCGACTTCTGTCAATCTATTCAAACATGTGTGATGGATGTTGATAGACAAGCATATATAAATATGTAATGAAAGGATAAGGAGTAAGAAGCACAAAACCACAACGCGAGTATTTATAGTGGTTCGGCTACAAGGACACCTTCCTTGCCCTACTCCACTCGCCGAGTCACCTACTGCGTACCACGACACCAACTCCTTATGGGGAGAAGCCTTCTAGCGTTGCCTACTCTTAATCGGTACAAGGCTAGATCAGGGTTCTTCCGAGGTAGAACCAAACCTATCACAACGTCCTACCCTTTATCAGGAACTAGGCTAGATACCGAGTTCCATTACAATGGAGGAACTACTACCCAACACTACACAAATCCTATCTCTAAGGAGATCCACTCCTTATGACAACATCAACAAGGATATCAATATCCTTTGACCCAATACAAATCTATCTTGTACATCGAACACACCATATCGAATGTGTAACCACCGGTAAATCTCACCGTAAATTAAATTAATATTATATTATAATGAAAGAATACTTATCCATTATCTACATCTAATTCCTTTAAGATTAAAAGTTATCAGTTTAACTGATCACAACAACTAATTAGTGTGATGTAACTCGCATTCCCAATAAACGTGCTCTGCGACACCAACACGCGTTATGTTTATTTCAAGTAAACATCCTTGTATATCAAATATAAAACTTTTGAACTTTTATTTACCATTGTACGTTATCTTGTTAACATGCGATTATTTAACATTCAAACAAAACATTTGCCATTATAAAAAAAATTCACGAAACCTTTCAGGTTATTAAATTTTCTATTAACTTCTATTTAATATCACTTTAAACTTGCTTCAGTTTAAATAACGTTTAAACACTCCGATAATACACGACTTAGTTTTACAATTGAGCATATTAATAATTTTTAACATTTTTTTTAAAACTTCATCTTACCCAATATTAAGTTTCGCAACTTAAAAACTTACCGCTTGAAATTACCGGGATCAAATTATAACCAAATAACCGCTACATCTCAAAACTTAATCGTTAAGATATACCAATATTTTTTATGCACAAACCGCCCTATATTTTTTTTACCAAACCGCCATCACCCCTTCTTCTCATTATACATATATTTGTTTTCGCTTCTTCTCATTAGTATCAAAAAAGGGAGAAGAGTAACTTATGTCTTCATACTATATTACCGCGACGCCCTCCACATCACATCCACAGCCTCCCTCCCTTTGCCTCCAAGACTCAAGTCGGACCAAGGTTGAAAGGTCATGAGCGAATCGAGGTCTAAATCATGGCATAGGGTCGTTAGGTTTTTGTCCTCGGTACACAAGGAAACCCATAAGGGGTGCGTTTGTTTGCTTCGGGTCTGTTTCGGTTTGGATAAATCATCACTGTCGCCACCACCGTTAACACCATCATCTTTCTCGTGTCCTTGGTTGTACCAATGACGTACCGTTGTGTCGGTACTCTTGTATCGTTGTGCGTTAATACCTTGTGATATTACTGTGATACATTTCTCGATGCCAGTCGTGTTAGTTTTGATTCATGTGTTTCTTCGGACTAAGGTGAGTTTCACAGCCCCATTTTATTGTTTTACTCTTTTGGGGTGAAAAGCATGCTATGATTACTTAAAACTAAATTGGTTGTGCATTCATGAAGATTCAATCTCTTGAGCTATATACTTTTATACTTTCTTAAACTGCTGATGTATGCTTATGTTTGGCGCCTGAGAACAACTGTAAAAGTCCCCTGGTACTACACTACTTATTAACTCACTCCCACTCTACGGGACGAGCCGTTGATATTTATGGATAGCGCTATTTAGGGGTAGAGCCATCCCCTCACTCTACTAACCAGAGTGCATAGTATCACCTTCTCATGCTAGGTTAGAGCATGTTGCACGTAGGGGCAATTTTCGGCTGAATCGGCTTAAGTAGTGGAACCTTTATGCCATGAACGCGCTGCATACATAATGGGCCCTTTCGAAACTTTGACAACCAATTGATCTTACTGTTTTGGATACTACTTGGTGTATTAAAACCTGTGAACTCACCAACCTTTGTGTTGACACTTTAGCATGTCTTTTTGAGTTGCGATAGCTAAACTCGAGAGGCGCTTGGACATTGGCATGACATGATCATAGAAGACTCTGATAAAATTTGGGGACCACTTAAATTCTTTTATGGGCCTACATTTCATAATATACATTTTGAAAGATGTAACCACATATCTTTATTAATTAGATTTCTCAAGTCAAATTGTTGTTCTAAAATTTGTGTTGTGGTACCAATCGAGTAGCACCCCAGTAACACTTACTTCCGCTGGAAACCATTATTTTGGGGTGTTACAGATTGGTATCAGAGCCTCGGTTATAGAGAACTGGGTATTTTTGAAACCTAGACTATAACTACTTTTACGAAAACTTAACCATATGACCGATACATGCACATGCACTGCCAAGCGATGCCTCGATTTTAACTTGCTGAAGTCATACTTGATGAGATATGTATTATATTACTATCCACTTAATCTCACTATGAACTATGATTGCTTTCATATATGTATGTTTTGCATTACCCAGACCCTCGCCTATCCCTCACATAAATGGAATGCTCGTTTTACTTTTGTAACAACTAAAAGTACAGGACATAATGCTAGTGTAATGGAAAATTTAAAGTTCATGTGAATATAGATTGATCACCTATATTCATCGGGGAAAGGGCATAGGCGATCACCTATCTCCAACCACAGGGGTGAACTTTGCAATCTTTGGGGATGGCTATTTTGGTTTTCGGAAAACGAAATGATTTTGTAAATGTATACGAGCATGGACATGATAAAAGTTTACCACTACAAACAACACACTGGTATCACAATACTTGTTCATCGCGATATTTTTCCTCTTTTATGGAGCGCCTTTCACCTTTGGTTTATATTACGACTATGAATCACTTTTGGAATTAAAACGTCTAATCATGCTTTACGTTGGGTGAGTTAGATTGGTCACCATTTGAATTCGAGTTGCGTATTTCGACACGTTTGATATCGTAATAAGTTCATTGAACTTACATGAGTGTTTTGGAATTAATCTCGACTATATTTGCTTTTGGATTATTTGGTACTGAGATTTTGAGTCTTGTTGCGAATTTGGAATTGATACTTTATTTTAGCCTTGCCTTGATCGTGATTTTATTACGGACCCCTTGCCCCAAGCCTTATCTTGGAACGATTGATGTTTATTTTTCTAAATCGATGTCGTTCACTCGGAATTATTCAATCGACGTTATCCACTCGATGTTGTTAATCTTTCTGAACCGAGAATGTTCTATCGACGTTGTTTCATCAACAATACTCGATTATGGTTATACCTTACGCTCTATTGTTGTAGTACCTTGCGCACTATTGGTATTGAACCTTATGCTCTATTGATGTATTCCTATCAATGTCGTTCTATCGACGCCGTTTTATTGATGTCGTTTTATCCATATCATCCTACTATGTTGTTTTATCAATGATATCCTACTGATGTTGTTCTATTGATGTTATCCTATCGATAAGTACCTTACGCTCAATCAATGTGTGATCCTCTATCGTACCCATCGGGAACTATTGAAGTTTACTCGTATTTGGAGCTTGACTTGATCTCGACTCGTAGTCATTTCTTTTGACACTATGATTTTGAACTCGAACATTGTATCCTTCTTCATTAAGTATCGAGCCAATCGACTAATTACTTGTAGTAATTAACTCTCTCCTTTGTAGTTGTACCCTGAACTTGCTAACCTCTCCCTTCAATATAGATTCTATACCCAATAGAAATGATGCATAACTATTTAAACATCTCCTATCAGCAACGTGCATAGGGATTTGCTTGGCAGATGATGCACACTATTAAAACATAACCTATGACATATTAAATCACTATTACTGGATCGTTGCAACACTATGTCATCTCCATCCCATCCCATTATTCAGACGTTGAGATTGAGGTTGCCTTGTCACTCACTACTGTAATAGTGTCTCTTTATTCCCAAAACTTGTACTCAATTGATGAGTCGGATTACATCCCTCGCAATTCTAGTGATGACACATCACGACATCTACGAAAGGAAACCCTCGTTGAACATAAATAACAAGCTAACTACTAAACTTTTAACAATCTAGAAACATACCATGAGTTAACGTGTAACTCGAGCTACTATTTATAGGAGCAAATACCTAATCCTCTACTTATCCCTAGAGAATACCAACAGTTTGCTAACTACTTGTAAAACCTGAAAATCTAAAACATGAATAAAGACTAAAATACCCTTGAAATCGAAATTTATAAAATACGTAAAATACGTTTATAATCATTTAACGAAATTAAAACCTAACTTACGAACAAGTAAAACTAAACTAATATGTGTATGCGTGATGCGATTTTGATACGACGAAAGATTTAACGTTTATGATATATTGGGCCTCGTTTTGTTTACGGTGAACCACTTGGGCGAGTATTTGTCTCGTTTGGATCAAGGGCCGAGAGGCAAGAAGGCCATTTGGGCCGTGGGTTTTGTGTGCTCGGTTGGACCAAGCGAAACCCTCAAAGCCCTAAAAAAAATGATACCACCTATAAATACAATCACTTATCATGAAATTGAAACCCTAGTTTTGTTGCCTCTCTCTTTTCTTTTCTTCCCATTCGGCCGAACCCTAGTCTTGTGGTGTCGAGACTTTTGCTTCAACAAAGCTAAGGTATAACAATGTTTATTCGTTTTCTTTCGTTACACATTACGTTAATATGTTGTGATATGTTTTGTTTAGTCGAGTTTTGTATTTTCTTTTGTGGCTGAGCCGTGTGAAACCAAACAAAAGTGAACCTCATAATTATTAAAGAACATGTAATACGTATTATTAAATCGGATCATAGATATATGTTGAGCCATAGAACCGAACCATATGTATATAAGAACCGAACCATGTATATGTTTCGGCTAAGATAAAAACATGACAACTTGAATATGTAAAAGTGCGTAGGTGAGCTAGAGTTTGCGTAAAACCTATTAGTTGAACCCGCTACATGTAAACCGAACCATATAAAAGTTTTGAACAAGTATTAAGCGAGTAAAGATCATGTAAACCTAAACCCTAGTTTGAAGTGTGAACCGAATAATGGAATCCGAACCATAAATGGTTTGTGAAGGTGTCTATATGTGCGTTTTATAAGTCAAGTGAGTTTGTGGATATGTAAACGTAGTACGTGGTTGTATCTAGTCTAAACTATTGTGCATGTGTGTGTAGATGTGTAATTAATCCGAGTAATAAGTAACTTGTGTGTCACATAAAATCATAAACGTGCATGGGAATAAAAGTTGAAGTATAACATGTATATAAGTAACGTATGGTTAAGATATGAAGGTGTTAGGTTAAGTAGCGAGTCATTAAAAGACGTAACATGAAAAGTAAATGCATATTAATGTGATATTAAAAGAAGGAGAAAACCCTAGAACATAATGAGAGTCGATTAGGGTTTGAAGCTAAGAGTGTTAATTCGTTAATTCATGTGTGAGTTATGACGTTTAAACTATTTTCACATTTAAACCTAAACTTTAATAAATGACATAATGAACCCTAATCTACGATATTAATTATAAAAACTTAAGTCTCATTTAATCATAAAACCCTAAAGTATGAAGATCATTGAATACACTAAGTATAAACACCAAATGTTAAAAGATCATTTCGACGATTATGGAATCATAAATAACATGGACGACCGGTAATGTGTATAGGTTACGAGAAGAAGGATAATCCTTTCCGTATTTACTTCGATCATTTGCTTTGGAATAAGGATGCAGATATTGACCTTTTCAGTAAAGGTTCCTTTTAACGTTTTCTTTCGTTAGCTTTTCTATTAGGGTTTCCTAAGCCTTTGCTATGAACCCCATTCCGTTTGTTTGGTACATTGCTTATCGAACTCGATTTGAATTATGAAACATCGATTTTGAACTATATGATATGAAAACTCTGATTTTGAAAATATGAATAACCTTCGATTAAATATGATCGTGTGGAGTTATGACATTCTGATTTGTCCTAAGATAGTTTGACACACGAGCCAAATATTTCACTAGTCATGGGGGTTCCATATCGTGATCACACGATATGACTCTCGGCAGTAGAGTGATGTTCCCCGTTCGGATGGTGGAGCATATTTTGTATATGTAGGAAGAGTATGGATGCATCCTAGATCATTAGTTATCTCCGTCTGTCTCCTATTGACTGGAGACCTTATATTTTGTGTATGTAATACTGATGCAAATTATATGAATGTATGTGTTTTAAATGTATCATGATATTTTCATCACTATTGTATAACACAAGTTATCAAGTTATATGTTATCTGATGATATGATCGATGATTGATGCGTGCATGCACGTCCTTCATAACTCTGGTAGGTCTCCCCTACAAATGTTGAATTACGAGAAATGTTGCCTTATGAGAATATGATTATGATCTGATATTTGTTTTTGGGCTCGTGATAGTTAACTATAAACTTTATTTGAAAATTCTGATTTATACTTTGAAAATGATTATGATTTTGCTATCTTTCGTTTGCTATATTTCATATTCGATATCGTTTAGTATTAAACTTTGCTTTCATATCTCTTTGGGCTTTTGACTGGCCGCATTTCTTCTTCGCGGTTATCTAAGCATTGGGCAGTTTTGCTTTGGGATGAGTGCATGAGTGGACTTACCTTAGAGATATTTAGCTTTGATCTTATGATGCCTTTTAAGACTTCATTATTCAGGATATTTTGTTGGAGTTTATTTTTCCGGGGGACCTATGTATTGAAGTCATGTTGACTTGAATTATTCTGCATTTATGTTAAGACTTCTTTTGGATATTTATGTTTGCTTTGATATGACACCATTATTTGTGATTCCTTTACCCTTGTCGGGGCGTTACAATTTATGGCATCGAGCCCGGTTTACGACTTGTAGTCAGGACCTGTGACATAAGAACCCTAAGTTTTGAGACCCTTAGAGCTTAGGCTTTGACCTGTGAGGATTGGGTAGACTTTAGGTTTCCTTCTGCGAACTTCCATTTCGTATCTCACCTTTGTTCATTTTGCTAATCGTTTGAATATCGTTCAGATGGTTCGAACTCGTACTAACGGTAGCGCTGATGGAGACGATGATATTCCTGGCTTGGATGCTGCGGTTGCCAATGCGCTCAACACTCTTTTCCTGGTCTTACTACACGAGATGATGACCGGTGATCAACAACATTCGTAATCGGAATGGTGCTTCTGGAAGTGGTGGAGGTAATCAACCCATCGGCATTCATACTTGGCTCGGCGTTTGGTAGCTCAAGCCTCTTTCTTTGCTGCTGCTACTCTCCCGAGGCCGAGGGTGGATCACTCATATTGAGAAGCTGTTTGAAGTATTGGGTTGTGGAGATGAATTTAAGACCCGTTTGGCTGCATTTAAATTGGAGGGTGATGCTGGCGGTGGAAGGCACTCAAACAGAGCAGAGAGGAGATGCTTTTGCTGTTACTTGTACTTGGACTTAGTTTCGGACTATCTTCTATAACCGTTACTTCCACGATCTGAACAACAAAGTTATGAGGAGGGATTATCGAGGCGATCCCGGTTTGATCATGAGAACTCCAATGAGTACATGGGTAGGTTTATGAGACTGGTGAGTTTTGTGGGAACGAATCTTTGGAGATGGTAGGCGTCGGGCTAAGCACTTCAAGTGGGGATTGAAGAAGTGGGTGTTGGACCCATTTATACTGAAGAGTATGAGGTGTCGGCCAATGCGAGCATTCGTAACATTGAGATCTTTCATGAGGGTTCGGGTTCCAACAAGCGTAATCGCGATGGTGATCGGATTCAAGGTAGGACTCAAAGTAATGATTATAAGGGAAATTGTGGCAGGAGTTATGATTCGAGGGGTCAAGTGGATAGGAGTTATGATCGGGGGGTCAGTCAGGAAGGAAGGTGGACTCTAGGCGCCCTGAGGCGAGTCGGATAGCAGTGGCGGTAAGAATGGAAATGATCGTCAGAATCAAGGTAACAATAACGGCGTTACAACAAGGATCAGTCGGCTCGAGGATCAAATCGAGTGTCGTGCTCAGGATCTTCGGTCGACAAAGGGCGGTGAGTTTTGCCTCCCCCACCTATCTGTACTACTTGTGGAAAGGCTCATCCGGGACCGTGTTTCAAGGCCACTGGTGGATGTTTCTCTTGTGGTTCCACTACTTACAAGATCAAGGATTGCCCTAAGAAGAACCCGGTGATTCCTGGAAACTACATCAAGCCGCCACCTACTACTGGGCGTGTTTATATGCTACTTTCGGAATCAGCGGAGCCTTCCGGTACCATTACGGGCACTCTTTTCATTGATGATTATTCTGTCTTCGCTTTATTTGACACGGTGCCACACACTCCATTATATCTGTCACATTTGCTAAGAAACTTAATATGAAGCCCAAACCGCTAACGAATCACTTATCAATTTCTACGCCTATGAAAAACCACATGATCATTGATCATAAATACGTTAAGTGCCCTCTTTTTGATGATGCGTATTCGCTCTGCAAATTTGTATCCTCTCGATATGGTCGACTTTGATATCATTCTAGGCATGGATTGGTTGGCTTATCATAGAGCTTCCATTGACTGCTATGCTAGAACTGTGATCTTTGGAGACATAAAACATCCTGAATTTGTTTATTATGGTTCTCAACCTCTCAAATCTATTAAGTTTATTTCTGCTATGAAGGCACGGACCATGCTTGCTCATGGGTGCCAAGGTTTTACATCACTGTTGGACACATCTTTGGAGAGTCCTAACATTGAAAACCTTTTGTTGTTTGTGAATTCACCGCGTTTTTCCGATGAACTTCCGGTCTTCCCCGACTAGAGAAGTTGAGTTTAGCATTGAGTTAATTCCTGTGCTGAACCGATTTGAAAGCTCCATATCTATGGCTTTTGAGTGAAGGAGTTTGAAGCGGTGCAAGAGATGATAGAAAATGGATTTATTTGACCCAGTGTTTCTCCATGGGGTGCACCTGTCTTGTTTGTGAAGAAGAAGGATGGAAGTATGCGTCTATGTATCGACTACCGTGAACTCAACCGTATTACTATTCGAAACCGTTATCCTCTTCCGCGTATAGATGATTTGTTTGATCAACTGCAAGGAGCTAAGTTCTTTTCGAAGATTGATATGAGATCTGGTTATCACCAGCTACGTGTGAGGGAGCAAGATGTTCCTAAGACCGCGTTTCATACCAGATATGGTCACTACGAATTCCTCGTTATGCCTTTTGGTTTGACAAATGCGCCTGCAGTATTTATGGACCTAATGAATCGTGTTTTCCATGAGTTTCTCGACAAGTTTGTTATTGTTTTCATCGACGAAATTTTGGTTTACTCTAAGTCGAGAAGAGAGCATGAACAACATCTCGGATAGTTTTGGAGATTGAGGAAGAAAGAAGTTGTACGCCAAATTTTCGAAGTGTGAGTTCTGTTAAAACAAGTCGCTTTCCTTGGTCATATTGTATCTCTGATGGTATCACCATGGATCCGTCTAAGGTTGAGGCTATCACTAAATGGCCAAGACCTCTGCGACAGGCGAGGTTAGGAGTTTTCTAGGACTTGCGTTTACTACCGACGTTTTGTTGAAGGTTTCTCTCTTTAGCTTTGCCCTTAACCGTGATGAGAAAAGGTGAAAGTTTGTATGGGCGGATGAACGAGAAGAGAGTTTTGAAGAGTTGAAAGCGGAGATTGGTGTCCGCTCTATTTTGACTCTTCCATCTGGTTCTAGGATTTCAAATATACAATGATGATGCATCTAAGAAAGGATTGGTGTGTTTTGATGCAACATGGAAGGTGATAGCTTATGCTTCAAGACAACTAAAACCTTACGAGGAGAATTACCTAACTCATGACCTTGAGTTAGGCTTTGTGGTGCGCATTGAAGATCTGGAGACATTACTTGTATGGAGAGACGTGTGATATTTTCACCGACCATAAGAGTCTCAAGTATATTTTCACTCAGAAAGAACTTAACATGAGACAAAGAAGATGGTTAGAACTTCTTAAGGATTATGACACCAACATTCATTACCATCCGGTAAGTTCTTGGCCTTGCCATAGTCGAATCAGGCATTCTTGCAAGTATTGAGATTGAACCTAGGATTCTTCGTGACTTAGAGCGTTTGGATGTTGAGTTGTGTGTATGAGGTTTTGATGGATATTGGGCTAGTATGAAGGTGGAGTCGAACCTTATCGGCAAATTAAAGAAGCTCGAGAAAGATGATGGTGAGCTGTGGGCGTAGCGCAAAATGTGAAGAAGGTAAGCGGACGGAGTTTAAGGTTGATAATGACAGAATTGTATGGTATGAAGATAGGCTCTGTGTTCCCAATGATTCAGTACTTCGCGAGAAAGTATAGACTGAAGCTCATAGTTCTCCTTTCACTATCCATTCTGGTTCTACCAAGATGTATAGGGATTTGAAACGATACTACGGTGGAATGGCATGAGCAAGCAAGATGTGGCGTTTGTGTCGAAGTGTATGATTTGCGTGAGGTTAAGATTGAACATCAAAGGGCTAGTGGGTATTTGCAACCATTGGATATTCCGACATTGAAGTGGGATAAGATATCTATGGATTTTGTGACTGGACTACCTCTTACTCAGAAGAAGCATGATGCGATTTGGGTAGTTGTTGATCGACTAACCAAATATGCTCATTTTACCAATCGGAAAGGATTATGGTATTGGTAGATTGGCGGAAATTTTGACATGAGATAGTTAGACTTCATGGTACTTCGGCATCTATTGTGTCATCGAGATGCGTTTTACTTCTCGTTTACGGAAGGTTTGCAAAAAGCTTGGGGTACTTCGACTTAGTTTTAGTACGGCATTTCATCCTCAAACGGATGGTCGGTCGAGAGAGGACTATTAGACCTTAGAGGACATGCTAAGGGCTTGTGCTTTAGAATGGTGGCGGTGGGATGAATATTTGTGTTTAGTAGAGTTTGCATACAACAACAGTTGGCATGCTAGCATTAAGGCGACACCGTTTGAACTTCTTTATGGAAGGAAATGTAGATCACCTATTTGCTGGGATGAAGTAGGTGAACGCTTAATGAAGGTCGGAAATGATTGAGATCACTAATGAGAAAGTAGGCATTTGCTAGAGAAAAGTTGAAGGAGGCTAGGTCTCGTCAGAAAAGTTATGCCGACAAGCATCGTCGTGATTTAGAATTTCGGGTTGGAGATCGTGTATTTTTGATCTCGCCCGTTTAGAGGTGTGAAGCGTTTTGGAATCAAGGGCAAGCTCAGTCCTCGATTCATCGGTACGTTTGAAATTTTGGGCGTATAGGAAGTTTCAGTATCGATTAGCACTTCGCCTCATTATCGCATGTTCATGATGTTTTCCATGTATCTCTCCTAAGGGGATACAACTATCATCGTTACAGATTTGCTTCTATCCGTTTGATCAAATTCAGTCCGATATGTCTTTATCTGAAGAACCGGAAGCTATTTTAGATAGGCAAGAAAGAGTCATGAGAAACAAAGTCATTCCGTTCGTTAAGATTCTTTGGAAAAATCACCCGGGGCGTGAGGCTACTTGGGAAACCGAAGAGTCGATCGCGAGTTATCCTCATTTCTTTGAATAGTTTGGTATGTTCTCATTTCGTTTTCGTTTCGTTTCATTCCAATTTTCGAGGACGAAAATTCTTCTTTTAGAGGGGAAGAATTGTAAAACATGAATAAAGACTAAAATACCCTTGAAATCGAAATTTATAAAATCGTTAAAATACGTTTATAATCATTTAACGAAATTAAAACCTAACTTACGAACAAGTAAAACTAAACTAATATATGCGTGATCGATTTTGGTACGATGAAAGATTTAAACGTTTCGCTGATATGTTGGGCCTCGTTTTCGTTAACGGTGAACCACTTGGGCGAGTATTTTGTCTCGTTTGGATCAAGGGCGAGAGCCAAGAAGGCCATTTGGGCGTGGGTTTTGTGTGCTTTCGGTTGGACCAAGCGAAACAAACCCTCCTCAAAGCCCTAAAACAAAAATGATACCACCTATAAATACAATCACTTATCATGAAATTAAAACCCTAGTTTTGTTGCCTCTCTCTTTTCTTTTCTTCCCATTCGGCCGAACCCTAGTCTTGTGGTGTCGAGACTTTTGCTTCAACAAAGCTAAGGTATAACAATGTTTATTCAGTCTTCTTTACGTTACACACGTTAATATGTTGTGATATGTTTTGTTTAGTCGAGTTTTGTATTTTCTTTTGTGGCGAGCGTGTGAAACAAACAAAGACAAACCGTAATGACTTGAACCTCATAATTATTAAAGAACATGTTATGTAATACGTATTATTAAATCGGATCATAGATATATGTTGAGCCATAGAACCAAACCATATGTATATAAGAACCGAACCATGTATATGTTTCGGCTAAGATAAAAACATGACAACTTGAATATGTAAAGTACGTAGGTGAGCTAGAGTTTGCGTAAAACCTATTAGCTGAACCCTCTACATGTAAACCGAACCATATAAAAGTTTTGAACAAGTATTAAGCAGTAAAGATCATGTAAACCTAAACCCTAGTTTGAAGTGTGAACTGAATAATGCAAGCCGAACCATAAATGGTTTGTGAACCGTGTTCTCATATCGTGCGTTTATAAGTCAAGTGAGTTTGTGGATATGTAGCGTATGCGTGGTGCGTATCTAGTCTAAACTATTGTGCATGTGTGTGTAGATGTGTAATTAATCCGAGTAATAAGTAACTTGTGTGTCACATAAAATCATAAACGTGCATGGGAATAAAAGTTGAAGTATAACATGTATATAAGTAACGTATGGTTAAGACATGAAGGTGTTAGGTTAAGTAGCGAGTCATTAAAAGACGTAACATGAAAAGTAAATGCATATTAATGTGATATTAAAAGAAGGAGAAAACCCTAGAACATAATGAGAGTCGATTAGGGTTTGAAGCTAAGAGTGTTAATTCGTTAATTCATGTGTGAGTTATGACGTTTAAACTATTTTCACATTTAACCCTAAACTTTAATAAATGACATAATGAACCTAATCTACGATATTAATTATAAAACACTTAAGTCTCATTTAATCATAAAACCCTAAAGTATGAAGATCACTGAATACACTAAGTATAAACACCAAATGTTAAAAGATCATTTCGACGATTACGGATTCATAAATAACATGGACCGTTTAATGTGTATAGGTTCGAGAAGAAGGAGTAATCCTTTGCTTTCCGTATTTACGCTTTTGATCATTTGCTTTGGAATAAGGTAGAGATATTGACCTTTTCAAAAAGGTTCTTTTAACGTTTTCTTTCGTTAGCTTTTCTATTAGGGTTTCCTAAGCCTTTGCTATGAACCTCATTCCGTTTTGTTTGAGCTTTGCTTATCGAACTCGATTTCGAATTATGAAACATCGATTTTGAACTATATGATATGAAAACTCGATTTTGAAAATATGAATAACCTTGATAAAATATGATCAGTGTGGAGTTATGACATTGTCCTAAGATAGTTTGACACATGAGCCAAATATTTCACTAGTCATGGGGGTTCCATGTCCGTTATCGATGATGCACCTACTGATATGACTCTAGGGCAGTAGAGTGATGTTACGCCGTTCTGGATGGTGGAGCATATTTTGTATATGTAGGAAGGGGGTATGGATGCATCCTAGATCTGTTATCTGTTATCTGTTATATGTTATCTGATGATTGATGCTGCGTGCATGCACGTCCTTCATAACTCTGGTAGGTCTCCCCTACAAATGTTGCCTTACGAGAAATGTTGCCTTGTGATAATATGATTATGATCGATATTTGTTGGGCTCGTGATAGTTAACTATAAACTTTATTTGAAAATTCTGATTTATACTTTGAAAATGGTTATGATTTTGCTATCTCATTTTATATTTCATATTCGATATCGTTTAGTATTCGCTTTGCTTTCATATCTCCTTTGGGCTTTTGAAGCTCAGCGCATTTCTTTCTTCCGCGGTATCTAAGCATGGAGTGGTTTTGCTTTGGGATGAGTGCATGAGTGGACTTACCTTAGAGATATTTAGCTTTGATCTTATGATGCCATTTAAGACTTCATTATTACAGATATTTTGTTGGAGTTTATTTTTCCGCTGGGACCTATGTATTGAAGTCATGTTGACTTGAATTATTCTGTATTTATGTTAAGACTTCTTTTGGATATTTATGTTTGCTTTGATATGACACCATTATTTGTGATTCCTTTACCCTTGTCGGGTCGGGGCGTTACACTACTCCCCCTTATAAAATAGTAAACTATGTCATTTTCTAACACATAGACCGTAATCAATCATCTTGTCAACCATTTCGCGGTCAATCTACCAAATGTTGTACTACTTTATCACTGAATCAAAATTTCGACCCTACCTGTATTTTATGAACAATGAGTCTTCCTCAAATCGTCCTACAAACTTTTTGTACAAATTTCTTCGCGGACCACTATATTGTAATAAACCGATTCATTACTGTGCTTCTACTTCATTAGACAAGAAATACTTTTGCTAACATTTTGTGAACCAAATTACAGTTACCCTACAAGTTTATTACAATCCTATGAACAACCTTTGCCACTGAATCACAAAATGACTTACAAATATTTATATTATTAGAAAATTAATAAATTGTTTTCTTATCTATTCTATGAATTATTTACAAATCATTTCACGAGTTATGTTATAACCTGATTTATCATCTTATCAAAACATCACAAAATTTAACTACGATTTCACTACTATTCTATAAATAATAAACCGTTTTCTATTATCCTACAAGCTGTTTTAAAAATCACCTTACCAAGTTATTGCTTCGATACTAAATCACAAACTACAATTTACCACTAATTTGCAAATAACAAAACATCATCCTTATTACATAAAAAAATGGTTTCACAAACCATTTTATAAACTATATTGCAATTACTTTATAAACTATTTACTCCCTTGAGAAACTTTAAAGAATGACCGATATCTCCTTTTGTAACTGCACCAAACGTTTGAAGTAAATCAAACACCTTGTTTTGAAACAATAAATAATAAACATATTAATGGGAAATGCTAAGGAACAAACTAATTCATCATTTACAAGAAGCAGTGATGTTGGAATTATTTGAAATCAAGAAACAACTTCTGAACTCACATGTAAACCTCCAACTTGGAACCAATTCCATGTTGTCACTTAAAAACTTTATTTAACAAGTTTTCATCGCAAAAAATGCAGTTCAACAACATTCTCTACATTCATTCAAGTTCTCTCCCGAAATTTTAATAAGTCGAGACTCTTTATTTTTATACAGTCCAAATCCGAGAGGACGGTGACACCATTCTAGTCATTATACGGTACACTACCAACGAGCATAACCTTAACAACTGGACTCCAACCTTAGGCCTCTAAATCTTATAGAGACATACATACTCAACTACATTTTTCTACTATGACGCTTTCACCTTCAAGGACCTTCCTTTAAAGTTTCATTTGTGTCAACGATAAAACTTGTGATGACATTTTCTGAAGATACTTGTATAACTTATAACTCACAATACTGCCAACTTTTGAAAACAACGGATATAAGTCGTGATATTAATATCTTTGACAACAAGGTTCTAAAGTCACCTTCATTTCTTGCACCTCACTCTGAGGGCAATACTTCTTGATTATAACTTCTTCAACTTAGTCGAAACAATCTTATGAGTATTCTGAATACTAATACATTGAGCAACAACTTTTTACCATGACAAAGCATCATTCAGAAGTATGCTTGTGGCATGTTTGACTTTGCATTCTTCATCATAGTTGATGATTAGAAATATTGACTCTGTCCACTCAAACCAACGAGCCGAACCAACCGTTCTTTCCGTGACTTTGAAATTGTTGAGCTTGTAGCTCCAGAACTCCTTGTAAGAACAACCTCTGACCAATGATATAACATTTATGCACGTGGTGCCTCCATTTACTCTAGAGTTTAGTTAATCCTCCATTATCTATATTTTATATTATCCCTTGGAATATAACAATTTGAAGCTTGATATTAATCAGAACTTTTGCACACTGATAAAACCTTAAGAGAATTCCTGATTTCACTTGGGAGCGTGAGATCAGAATTCATCATAAACACTCACATTTTTTTAGGCATCTCAACATCAGGCTTTTCAAATTGTTTTTGCTAGAATTAAATTGGCAACTTACAGACTCGAACTACCACCCGAACTTAGCAGTGTACACGCTGCCCTTCGTGCGTGCATTCTGAAAATCTGTCATACTGATGAGACACTCACTATTTCTCTGGAAGAGATCCAGATTGATTAACGTTTGAACCTTAACGAAGAACCTATCGATATCACGGACCGTGAGTTCAAACGACTTAAGTAAAGTCGCATTCCTATTATCAAAGTTTGATGGAACTTTAGAAAACGGTCCTAAATTCACATGAGAACGTAAAGATGACCTCAAACACAACGTCAGCAGATACCACCCACTGAACTTCGGGACGAAGTTCCCTTAAGGGGGTGAGACTGTAACCACCGGCAAATCTCACCGTAAATTAAATTAATATTATATTATAAGGAAAGAATACTTATCCATTATCTACATGTAATTCCTTTAAGATTAAAAGTTATCAGTTTAACTGATCACAACAACTAACTAGTGTGATGTAACTCGCATTCCCAATAAACGTGCTCTCCGACACCAACATGCGTTATGTTTATTTCAAGTAAACATCCTTGTATATCAAATATAAAACTTTTGAACTTTGATTAACCATTGTACGTTATCTTGTTAACATGCGATTATTTAACGTTCAAACAAAACATTTGCCATTATAAAAAAAAACTCACGAAACCTTTCAGTTTATTAAATTTTCTATTAACTTCTATTCAATATCACTTTAAACTTGCTTCAGTTTAAATAACGTTTAAACACTCCGATAATACACGACTTAGTTTTACAATTGAGTATATTAATAATTTTTAACATTTTTTCTTAAACTTCATCTTACCCAATATTAAGTTTCGCAACTTAAAACCTTACCGCTTGAAAGTACCGGGATCAAACTATAACCAAATAACCGCTACATCTCAAAACTTAATCGTTAAGATATACCAATATTGTTTATGCACAAACCGCCCTATATTTTTTTTACCAAACCGCCATCACCCCTTCTTCTCATTATACATATATCTGTTTTCCCTTCTTCTCATTAGTATCAAAAAAGGGAGAAGAGTAACTTTTGTCTTCCTTCTCCTATATTACCAGCGACGCCCCACCACAACTCCACCATCACATCACAGCCTCCCTCCACCGCCTCCAATACTCAAGTCAGACCAAGGTTGAAAGGTCATGAGCACGAATCAGGTCTAAATCATGGCATAGGGTCGCGTTAGGTTTGTTTCCTCGGTACAGGAAACCCATAAGGGGTGTGTTTGTTTGCTTCGTGCAGGTTTGGATAAATCATCCTTTATGCATACCACATCATCTTTCTCATGTCCTTGGTTGTACCAATGACGTACCGTTGTGTCAATACTCTTGTATCGTTGTACGTTACTACCTTGTGATATTACTGTGATACATTTCTCGATGCCAGTCGTGTTAGTTGTGATTCATGTGTTTCTTCGGACTAAGGTAAGTTTCACGCCCATTTCTTGTTTTACTCTTTTGGGGTGAAAAGCATGCTATGATTACTTAAACTAAATTGGTTGTGCATTCATGAAATTATGGTTTCTTGGCTGATTCAATCTCTTGAGCTATGCTCTGCTATACTTAATGCAAAGCTGTATGTATGCTTATGTTTGGCTGAGAACAACTGTAAAAGGTACTACACTACTTATTAACTCACTTCCACTCTACCGGACGAGCCGTTGATATTTATGGATAGCTATTTAGGGGTAGAGCCATCCTCACTCTACTACTTAGGGTGCATAGTATCACCTTCTCATGCTAGGTTAGAGCATGTTACGTGGGGCAATTTTAATTTGAATCGGCTTAAGTAGTGGAACCTTTATGCCATGAACGCACTGCATACATAATGGGCCCTTTCGAAACTTTGACAACCAATTGATCTTACTGTTTTGGAAACTACTTGGTGTATTAAAACCTGTGAACTCACCGACCTTTGTATAGGCAGTTTAGCATGTCTTTTCAGGATTGCAGGCGATAGCTAAACTTGTGAGGCGCTTGGGCATTGGCATGTGTTAGGAATTGGAAATTCTATTGTGAAGCATCGGTCACCCCAAATATAATCTAGCTTAAGTTAGCTCGTAGACATGTCATTTATTATGTTATTTGTTAGTCAGTTATTAGCTTAGTTTAGTCTAGTGCAACACCGTGGAGGAAGGACGGGTCTTTACCCATTGAATGCCTGATCCACAGCCCGTAGGAGGGCGTATTACGTTGTATAAATAGCCCTCTCCCCACAAGGGAGAGGTTTGGATGTTCATTTGGAATCTAACCTTCCATAAGTTTCTCTTACTAGAATATCTCACTTTCTCTCTCTAAAATCATATAATCGCCCATACTTGTGATTGTTTGTGTGTTTTTTAAATCCAATGTCTTACAATTGGTATCAAGAGCCATGGTTTGATCATCTCTCTTACATATCCTTGGATTTCTAGTGGTTTTATATGGTTTTTGGGTTTGAAAAAGTTTAGTGGTTTTTGCATCATTTGGATCATTTCTTGTGTTAAAGTTTGAATTTTTAGTGTACTTTTGTGTTTAGAATCACTTTAAGTGCTTGGGTTTTGATTTGGAAAGCTTGAATCACTGTGATTGGGCTTGTTTTGGATTGAAAAGTGTGGTTTTGAAGTTTTTCAACCTAGCGACTTGTGTCTCGGGTGTTTTCTTAAGTAGCGACTTGCTTTAGTAATTTCCAGCAAGTTGTAGTTTAAGTCGTAGCGACTTGATCTTAGCGACTTGTCTATTGAGACAAGCCGACAAAAAGTACAAGTTAGTGGAGGTTTCACTTCGGCAAGCGACTTGGTTGGGTTGGCGACTTGTTTCTATAATTTCTAGCGACTTGTCCTTATTGTTCTTAGCGAGTTGCTACTTAGCGACTTGGAAACTTAGCGAGTTATTCTTAGCGACTTGATACTTAGCGAGTTGTTCTTTAATGACTTGTCTGTTTAGCGACTTGGTGCCTTAGCGACTTGTATTTAGCGACTTGGTGTCTTAGCGACTTGTTTCTAAGGTTTATAGCAACTTGAGTACCTAGCGACTTGGGTAAGCAGCGACTTGTGTTCAAGGTATTTAAGCAATTTGGTGAATTGATGCAAGTTACCTGTGCCTAATGTCCATCAACACAATGACATACATCACTGACCCTTTAATCTCCAAAGTACTTGAACTCTATGATACTTCACAGAACAATGAAACTGTTTGCTATTCGAATGTTTAACCATGATTGATTCACAAATTATGATCAAAACCCTTCACATTACGAATCAATATCAATGAATCACACTTATTAATGACACATGATGCAAGGTAAATGGAATGCAGCATTGAGTCCTTTCAACTACTTCATCACACCTCTGTTTATCTCACAACTAGGGATGGGCATGGTGCTCTCTTCGTGGGGACTTATCCACATTGACAGAAAGTGTTCTGAACTTAGAACAAGCTGAAGCTTCAAATTACCAAAGGAAGGTATTGATGGATGACTCTAATTACGCACTTCAAGTAATCTACAACCAATTTGACCATTTATCAATGGGGAATATTCCATGAACTTTGATCGACCGCGTGTGGAATCTCATTCAAGAAATATCTTGGAATGGAAATTCATAGTTCATCAACATTTATCCATCTTATCGATAATATGGGCGTATATATTAAGGCTCCGAAGAATGATAATATGAATGAGTTGAATGGGTGTCAAAAATTAAGTGAAAGTTGTGATATAACCGAATGGATTGATTGAAAAGAGCGAATGATGCTGAATCGCGGCATTTGGATACAACAAAGGATGATGAGGCAGTACTAAATACAAAGGCTGGAGTCGGAAAAGCTTGAAAGCAACAAACTGTCGATAACTCCTGCTATACATTAAGTGAACACAGATGCCACACCTGCAAATGATCAGGTGTCATGCGATGAGGTACTCTTAACTGTCAACATAATGCATTTGCTAACATACCTGATAAATTTGATCATTGCTCTGAACATGATATTGATAAATGTGTCTTGGTTGAGCCTGAATCTAAAATCGTTAAAACAAATGACATGGTTGAAAAAGGGGTTTATGATGAACTTTCAAATAAATACTCAATTCTTGAAAAACATTGTATTTCCTTGGAAATTGCAATACAACAAAGCGAAGAAAGTTTTGTTGCTACAAAACCTTGCATAAATCCGGAATCCCAGAATTTCGAAATTTTTGAAATTAATCAGTTAAAAACCCAGATTCAGGACAAAGATTCAACCATATGCAATATGAAATTACAACTTTCAGATCTGCATAAGAATTGTAATATTGACATGATCAATCCTAACCATGAGGTAAGTGGTACGCTTAAATCTAGGAATGATGAATTGGCTCTATGTGTGTCCAACCTACTAAGGGAAAATGAGTCCTTAAGAAAGAACTTATTAGAGAACAATTCCAAGTTGATAGATCAAACTAACTCCTTGTTGGCTGACATTGATGCCCTCAAAGCCCAAATTTAGGATAAGAGCTTCACTATTGTTGCCTTAAAAAATGAGCTTAGGAAATCTATTGGAAATAGGGTGAACACTAAGTTTGCAAAACCATCAACCATGGGAAAGCCAATTGTCTTGAACAACTCAAAGCGTCTGTAGTTAGATGACCCTAATGCTTTTTGAAAAGATTTAAACCATGAAATCTAAGCTTGCCTCCCAGTTGTGATCTAGATTGTTTTGTCAAAACCAGTCACTTCACTATTTCATTCCAAAATTTTCATAGTTAAACAAAAGCAACTTCAAGATCAACATCAACAGATTCAAACACTTCAGAAGTATCCATTATCCGAGCAGATGGAGGATCTCGTTAAAAAGGTTCTTCCTGAGAGGCAAAAGAGTTGCATTAATGAAGTTCTACCATCGGCATTACGCATATATTTAGAAACAAGCTTCAAGGTGTTGTAGCCACTCATCTTCAAACACACCCGATAACTCTTGAAACAAAACCTTCAAAGCTGCCTCTGCGATCTCAAAGTCAACTTGAGAAGATACATGATGATGAAGAAGTTGAACTTCGAGGCGCTCTACTCAAATCCATAAAGAGGTGATAAGAAGATTGCATCGCATCATGCAAAGATATCCCTCGTGGCAGACACGATGATAAAGATGATGAGTCACGTCCAAGCGACAAGCGTACCAAATTCACTTTGCAGATCATCTTGAGTTCAAACCACCTCTCACGATATTCCACCTGAAAATGAAATTCAACCACAATCTTCTAATCAACCTCCACAACAGACTGTCTCTCAAGTCATATCCCGGCACCATCTAACATGCAACAAGAAGAAGCCCATGGATTGACTCTTCCACGACTTCGGTTGTTGGTTTGAAGATATGGTTGATGCCTCAAGTAGAGATGAACTTTATATTGAAGCTTCCATTGTGGATTTCACAAAGAATTTGAAAAGATCATGAAGGTAGAAACTTTAATTTGTCTCACATTGCCAACATTCGCCCGGCGAGGGGTTTACCACGATTTAAGACTTCCACACTTCAAGGCTCAATTTGAATACAATCTTGAGGAAGTTGCAGAAGCGATGTCTAAAACATTACTTGGGATGTTTAGATTTGCCCTCGGTGCTCCAAAATTCAAGTTTCAAGACTATTCTCAACCTTTACCACTCATGGGTCATACTCATAATCCCAAGGTACCCACACCATATTTCTTTAATCATGATTTAGAATATATGATGTATGGCAACACGATCCGGAGAAAGGTATGCAACATCATTGTCAAAGTTCCATGATGCGGTTTTCGAAGAGGAATGGAGGAAGAAGTTGATGAATTGTTTAGTTCTTCGGTTGTTACATATAATGATGAGGCGTAACTTGGCATCTTCCACCGCCTAATATCGTAAATGGTTTTAGAAATGGCGGCTTACATTCACCTCTAAGTGTGTTATAACCACCGGATCTTGTCCATTATCGGTAGATTATGCATAAATACGGGTACAATTTTTGACTAACATCAAGGTTAGCGGAGGCGACGAATACACACACTAGCGAGGTGACTGGGTTTCTGAATCTCAACGATATTGAAGATATGTATCTTCTCAAAGATCAAGGAAAGCTTGAGCATCTTCCTGGTAGCTTACAAAATGATATCTTCAACTCAATTCTCATTTTTATCCGCAGTCTTGTGATTAAGTCAAGAGTTGAAGATCTACATCTTGGCGTTGAAAGTTATCGAACGTCAATCTTACCAAACCCGATCTTCAACCACGGCATTTATGACCGTAAACCGTATACATTCACAAGAACACCATTTGGATTACATTTCATCAGGAACAACATCGTCAAATTCATGGGATACGAAGAAATTCACAAGTTCGATGATGATCGTTGACACACAGCGGCCGACTTGTGAACATTCTTGACGATCAGCGGTGCGAAAAGCAAAAAGCGTTGGTTGAACATGACATGGAAGAGCGTGTTAAGCAAGCTGAAAAGTTTGTCAAGAAAATTGATTCACGAATCAAGTTCCGAGTTCAAATGAGACGACTTGAAGGCTATGTTGGAGGAAGAGCAAGGGTTCTAAATATCTTGACGTTTCGTCCCGTCACGAATGAAGTCTTGGTTAGATAGTTTTGGAACATTCTGGACATTTAAACATCCGTCTGTAATAACTCTAACTCTTTACTTTCATTCGTATGCTTATGTTAATTGATTATGTTTTTTCAGTTAAACCTTGAGCTTGAATTTTCACAAACACAACAAATTTGATAATATGTTTTTTACAAATTGTAATAAACTATTTCAAATTCGGCTCAAGAAGGCTATCTCTCGAATATACTTCCATATTTGAGGGGGAGTACTTTTGTTCAACGAAAACAAAATCTTATTCCACGAAAGGACCCTGTGGTACGATTCAGTGCCTCAATCCTAATTAAAGGAGCGAAATCAAATGTTCTTGAAATCCATTTCTTCCCAAATGAATTTCAAACACCTCCATATTTAATCAACATGTTTTCAAAAACGTCATACATATGCTAGGGGAGAAATGTGATTAAAATTGTTGATCGTGAAGTTATGGAATCTCATAACGTGCTGACTCGAGATATCACCAATGAATTGACGATCTTTGAATGTCGATGTAAAAAAGATTTGTCTTTCAAGACTTATCTTAGTAGAATGTACCAATCCGAGACACTCTTGATTTACATGAACTTTGACAGGTCTAACCTCCTTTTCAAGGAGAGTTTACATCTTCAAGGTAGTTATTAGCTTAGTTGTCACCTAAAAGGCGATAATGGAACTCTTTAACTATACAACGTAATCAGTGTCTCATGAGAATTGTCTATCAAGAGTCGATCAATTCAAAAGTGCGAGCTCTACCCTTTCGTGTAGATTTCACCAAAACTCATAAAGCACATGTGGAGGGCATTTCTGAAAAACCAAAACTCTCAAGGTGTTACCAAAACATGTTTTCATCATAAACATCTTGAGAGATTTTCAAGAAAAGGTTTTGTGGCAACATAGGATAGTCATGGAGTTATAAGGTGACTAAGTTTAGGAATAAGCATCCTATGATCCGCCAGAGCGGAGGATCTACCCAAGGACACCACAATAGTTAGTATTTAGAAGTCCTTAGGTATGATTGAAAAAGGAGAAAATGAGAATGGGAGAAGAGTTGAAGAATGAAAAGAAAAGTTAAAGAAAAGGGTGAAAAGAAATAGCCCTCCAAATTATTCAACTTAGGGCAGAAACCGGGTTCAATTCATATGCTACTGGTTGTCACAAGATGACACCGGTATTAAAGACAAAGTCATCATGGACCCAAGTGACCTAATGCACTAAACATTCTAAGCCACTCAAGTTCTCTCAAAAGAGCTTGTTTCATTCTCACAGGAAACCCTACGTAATCTAATCTTCTCTCTTAGAGATTGTTGGTATTGAAGAAGGAGACCCTCTTCGTAGTCTCCGCTTAGGAAAATCAAAGCGCACTAATCGAGTCTAGAGCCATGAGATTCATCAAAATATCTCTTAGGAACACCTAATATCTCATCACTTGATTGTTCAAACAATAAGGACACAAGTGACATATTCCAGAGTCCTACGGAGATCTTAGCAATGCCGAACATTTATGAGGGGATTCTGTGATCCTTAGTGATTGAATGGAAATTCTGCCGGGGTCAACATCAAAACCCGACAACATGTCACTTCGGTAATCCCTTGTGGGTTACGCTTAGTGTTCGCGGTGGTCTCAAACGGTCTACAGTCGTGGAGTGATACCTCGGTATACTCCAAATGTCTCACAACAGAGTGAAGATATTGAGTCTGTGGAAGTTCTAGCAAGTATCCGATCGAGATCGTCAAAGAGTGCCCGTAACTGGGATGTACTTGTACAAAATATCCAAACTCTTACATCGGAACTTTATTGCTTGCTTTATTGCAGTGCGTGTCACGCACCATAACCACCATCATTACTATCAACAACTCATTTCCACATGCTCATACATACATCAGAAAGACATTCTCATCAAAGATCTAAGCAAAGAAAAGTTCAGCAAAATTTCACTTCAAAGTCGAAAATCGAAAAAGTCACAAGTCAAAGATTAGAGATAAAGAATGTAAACTTCACATGTATGGATCACAAACTTCACAGAAAGTATGAGCATGTTGGAAAAAACGAACACCGAAAACAAAGATGTTAATAAAAGGCAGATTTCACAACTGATCACAACAACAAGAACAAAGAACAAAGTTGCAAAGAATCAAAGACGTCTCAAGTTATAAACGCCAAAGAAGTTCAAGACGTCGAATGACCTAAGCAAGACAACAAATGATGACCAACCCTTAGGGGGAGATTGTTAGGAACATGTCTTATTATAAAGTGTAGGTCATTTCATTTGTAATAGGTCGTTAGTAATTATGGTTTATAAATGTTTGTAATTAGATTCACATCTCATGTAGTAAGCCCATGGGCTGTGATAGAAGGTTCTTCTAGAACCAAGGGGAAACACCCCTACTTATGTAATCACTATAAATACCCCCTCCCTTGAAGGGAGAGGTTGTTGGTTCTAATTGCAATTATCATTTCATTAATCATTAATTAGTTCCTTCCACTTTCTCTCTCTAAAACTTTCTCTCTCTAAAAATACATATTGATGTGATAGAATGGTGACCTAACACCCAGCTTAAAGTTTGAAGCCCTAAGATCATGAATATTAGGAGTTCATCTAGTTCTTATAAGAAGCATCAAATGACTAATCAATCCCCTAAGAAACAAACTAATTACAAAAGGACCAATATTCAAAACAGGGAAGTGGCTTCATCCAAATCTACTAGCAGTTGTTTCAAATGGATTCCCACTAGTAGATTATTTAAGTTTTGTGATCCAAACGGACTTACACACCTAGATCTTGCCTTAAGTGGATGCCCACAGGAAAAATCTTCAAGAATATTGAACCAAAAGGGATTTCTATTAATGACACTCCTAGATCAAACTGTGCAACATCCAATAGTGCGGTTACTCATGTCACCAACTCATCTATTTGCAATACTACATTTGCTTCTAGTGCAATGTGTCCTCAGTCTTTTTCATGTACAATGCTCAATTCAATCATGAACATCATGACTTGGTTTCCATCCGAAATGAAGATTGCTCACTCAGGAATTGTAGCTTGTCAAATTGATGTACTTAGTACTTTGACTCACTCGCGACTTGAATCGGGACTCGTTCTCATGAATCTGTGTACAAATTAGTTTTCAACAAAAAAAATTAAAAAATCAAAATCATTTTTTTAATTAAATCTTTACCCACATTTTTATAAAAGATGTATCTCTTGTAATCGATAACATCTACGGTCCTAGAAATGTCATTCAATAATGACACGGGACCATAGATGAAGTTCGAATAAAATATATACTCTAGTTTTATAGGGGTTAGAATTCAATCAATGTTCATTGATGACATTGATTGAGGGGGAGAATATTTCAAGTTATCTCGTTATCTCTGTTTCACTCTGCATCATTGTTTGATATGTATTGTGTGCTGCTGCATGTTTAAGTTATGATTTGTTATGTCCACTGTGTTAGATAGCTTATCTATGTTTTGTCACTTATTGGTACTTGTCATATCCACTGTAGTTGCATGCAATCTGATAAGTACAAGGACTGAAAGTGTCCATAGTACAAATTTAGATAGATAGCAACTTGCTGTAATCAAGGATAGTGACTTGGCTTTTCTAACGGGTAACGACTTGTCATTGAAATCTAGCTAGCGAGTTGTCTCAAGTTGCTCAAGTACAGGGACTGAATGTGTGAACTTGTAAAACTTGAATAATATACTTAAACCATTGCAACTTGACACAAGTCACAAAGTTTCAAAAAAAAGTGTCTTTCGCTTTCTCTCATAACCATTGCAATAGCGATTTGTTTGTGATTCCACCGTGTTTTTATCCTCTTCAATTGACTCCATCATTTAGGTTTGTTAACGGATTTGTTTAATAGAACACTGGATATAATTAGGTGTAGTTTGGGTTTACTAGGATAGATGTGGTGATGCATTTGTATGTTTAAATGGGTCTTTGAGCGAATCGTTGTATCACTCGTATGTGTTTCCTTTTGGGTTGTGTTTCTGATTTTGTTTGTGCTTGTGGGTTGATTGTACTTGTTCATTGTAGCGATTTGATTATATTACTGTAATGGTTATATATGTTGATTGGATTGTGGTGTTATGCGTATGTTTTTGTCAAGTTCTTGGTAGCGACTTACCTGATAAGCAAAGTGTTCTTGGTAGCGAGTTGGTTCATAGATTCCTCATGGCGAGTTGTGATATTTTAATACATTCTTGCTAGCGACTTGGTGATATGATTGGTAGCGACTTAGCCTTGTAACTTTTGATAGCGACTTGTCTTGACAAGTTAGCGACTTGCTTAAACGTTTTCATAAAGGCGACTTTGTGATACACGGTAATTTTTCACTCATAATTAAATAATAAATGGCAATTTATTATTACTAAACCTAGTCATTAAGCATGCATAAGCTTTGCCTGATCATTTGAGTAGATAACTCACATACAGTAGCTTATCGCATTACTTTTGCATTCATTTCATTATATGAATATTGTGTCATTGTCTTATAATTAAATTTTTAAGACGAGAGGTTATCTCATTTTCCCCAGTGACCGACACTGCACATGTACCGACACTATGATAAGGCCAAATAAAACAAATGATAAACTTCCGTAATGAAAAATATTACAAAGATAATAATATTTCCGAAGCGTATCTACAAGATATTACATTATACAAATTTCCAAACTTTAACACTTCAGTCACGGCGTTAATATCGCGGGACACCAAAATACTTAATATACTTTCACTTAAATGAATGACTCTTATATATCTACAAGTATATTAACACAAAATGTATATTAAACATACACTTAAGATATAAATAAAAACCCATTCCTTATAAAATTTGAGATAACTCTTCTTGTGTCTTCACCCCTCATGACAAACCCAAAAGAAAAGCAGAAAAAGGAAAAGAGCACCTAGTCCTCATCTTCTACCTCTACTCCTGCGTTTCGTGTAGGTCAAACATCTCAAAAGACACCAACACACTTCTTTCATCATTCTCAAAATTCCCTCACCAAAATCATGACTTACTTTGTCTCACAAACTCTCCCCATGAAGGTGTTCACTATCATTCGAATGAGTCCAAGAAGCTTCAAGACAAAGCCACCAAAGAGAAGCACACATCTACATCAATCCACCTAGAGTCAAAGACTCAAGACTCCCTAGGTTGTAAGGGTTTAGCTCAAATCGGCTTCACACCAAGACTCAAGAGGAGAAAGAAGGTCAAGGCTTTCCCAAAACACTTCCTTTATCTCTAGTAGAGATGTGAAATGCCCCAATTCAGTTTCTTCATCACTTGTACCCAAAAAAAATTAGGGTTTGTGGAAGTTAGGGTTTTCAAAAATTAGATTGGGGGTTTTGCAATTCAAGGAGTGTTCAAGCCGAGTCAAGTCTCAATTTGGTGATATCAAGCGTAAATTGTGGTCGATTGAATCTTCTTGGGTTGACTCCTATTCCTACCCGCCACAAACTTTGTAAGAATGAGTCTTCTTTAATGTTCACAACTTCATTGTATATCAAGTTATGTAATCGGTTACGTTATAATTAAACTTTTGTAGTTGTTTTCGTTAATCAAAAATTTTGGTATTAAGTCCATGAAAAATCTGTTGAGATGTTAGTTAATGTGGCGTGGTGTTGATTGTTAATCTTGGAAATTTTGTTCTAGAAAATCTTGCATTGGCGAAATAGTCTAAAACGTGGCCTACTTAATGTGTCATTAGGTGGGTTGCGGAAAAACTTCGTTTTAGTAACATTTGAGTTTTAGTCGCGAACCTTGTAATAAGTTAGTCCTTGTGGTCATTCACGTTAAAACTGGGAATGAGGTATTGGGTTTCGATAAATTGTATAAACTCATGTTTAAGAAGTGTGGCCAATTTAAATTGTCATTTTCCTTTAGTGTTAAGTGTTGTTCTATTCGGCTAGAAACCCGTTTTAATACTTGAAGTCCTTTTCGGTTGACATTCGCGTAGTCCAGGCTAAGTCGATACAAGTCTTATGCTAAAGACTCACACCATGTCGTAATCTTGTCCTAGTTTGAGAAACCGATTGTTAGTTATCAAAACACCCTACGTTTTGGATTACTAACTATAAATCTTGTGTCGAAATTATTGCGTATGCCCAGGAAAAAGAACCAAGTCGAGGATACAATTTGCCAAAATAAATATGATTAACCTATAATTTGTCATGATCCGAATTAGTACTATAGGTTATCGGGGTGAGGTCGGGTTGAGTAGTACTCGACTAGCACAAGATTTCACCACACTTTTGCTCTAACTTTCAATAACATGTTGGCCTTGAGCATTACTCGAGATGTTATGGACACTTGTTATGTTAGTTCCCTTCTGCGTTTGGTCTCCTCCACAACGAGTTTGGCGCAAGCAGTGTGCTACCAAAATGTTAATTAGTATCTTGACATCAAGTTCTGGGCCACAACCCAACTTATTGCTTATGTTACAAAAGAGTTTGTCTATTTTATGGGCCTCGGCCCATATCTGGTACCCTGTTACCATCGACACCAAGCTGCAGTCCATGGTGGTTCGGGGGTGCGTTCGATAACTTAAACGAGTCAGCAAAATAAAACGTGTAATGTATACCGGAAATAAAATTATAAAACTAAACCCGTCCCCGTCTATTCCTTCCCTTCATCTCGTTGAATATCTTCATAATGTCAAGTATATAAAAATCTTAATACAATTAAACAAGTGCAAGAGTATTACTACACGAAAACAAGCGATAAAAACGAAATTTACATGAATAAAGGTTACACCAAAGTTGAACGTCAAATGAACTCGGTTAAACATACCTATGTCAAGTAAATCACTAGTCGAAATTATAAATATTAAGAACCCATTTCTTGCTAAACAAATAAAGACCACTACATCATTTTATCATTTATTAAATTTGAAAGTCTTCAAATTTAACTCAAGTATTTTCTAAATGCAATTAGAAAATAAATAAACTAATATTGCTTTTGACAATACTATTAAGTGTCAACTTAAATAAGTGTGTATACATTTATATACTTAATAATAGAGCATCGTGATTATTTTGAAACAACTCTAATGTCGATAACACCATTATAGTGTCAACATGAAAAGTAAATATACTTCGTATACTTACTAGTTAAACCATTTTAATAATTTTTACAAACTAAAGTTTAGTTTTAATACAATTATAAAAACAATTGAACTATTTTAAGTAATGATACTTAAGACAAGGAACTAAAACATTGCCTTCTTTATCTAGGTCGCGTGTCGGTGCCGCTTCACAACATTCACTAAATCCCACTTTTGGATTGCACATTTGCTAAGGTGAGTTTTCATAGCCCCTCTTTACTTGATAAACTGTTTTATACATTTTGGGGTGAGAAAATATGCAAAACCTTTTTATGGACCTAAACTATTGCATGATTGCTATTACGTGGTTTAGCCTAAGCCCTTATGTCCCTATAAATGCCCCTTTTTTATGAACCGTCAGTTCCCCATTGGGAAAAGCGAATGTTATAAATAGATCTATTGAGGGTGACTCCTCCGTTCGGTTGGCCATGCTTAGACCAAGGCGAAACGTATATGATTCGTTGAGGTTTAGGGGTATGTGTGTATGGATAAAACCACAATATCGATATCAAAAATAACCACAAGAAATGATCTAAAATCCCTTTAGGAAAAAGGATAATGAATCAAAACCCTTGAGTGATAGTGATACGGGATTAGAAATCCAGTCGTTTCCCAGAGGTGTGAATGGGCAACGTGTATTGGTTCGTTATTAAAATGCTCGATGTTTTGGATTTGTGATTATGATTTAAACTACGGAAAATGGGAAATCAAATAAGGAAATTAATCTCTGAGAATCCTAAGTTACGCGAATTAAACTAAAACGTATTAAAAGAAACGTAAATGCAACTACGTCTATTCTAAGTCCTAAAAATAATCTAAAATTACTTTTTAACTAAAAATGATATTTGAAAATTAACTAAGAATTAAAACTAATTTTTATGAATTTTCTGGAATTTATTTTAATTAAAAACTAATTTAAATGCTAAAAATTACAATTTAAGCTAGGAAAAATCTAGAAAAATTATTTTTTTGCTTTTTATAATTTTCTTAATCTTGGAAAAATGAAAATTTATTTTTTGTAACTTTTTCTGATTTATTTGTAATAAAAGCTAATTAAAATGCTTTAAAAACAGTTTTAAATCAAGAAAATAGCAAACTAAGTCTAAAAATTATGAAAAATTCAGGAAAAGTTTAAAATAATATTCTCTAATCTATGAAAAATATAAAATACTAGGCTTATGTGTGAGAAATGAGAGTTGATGTGTAACTGACTTCCAAATAAGCACTAAGAATAAGCTAATAAGCACCATACACTACCAAACTGCTTCGAGGCTATATTATACTAAAACTAACTACAAGCAACTAATTACTGCTACTCCTAATCTCTTATAAGCAAACTACCAAGATTTGAGTCTAACAAACTACTTAAGCAAAACAGGTCCAACCTAGCTACTATCAGCTTAAGCTCAAGCTTATTTAATAAGCCAGAGTGAAATCTAGAAATATGGAACTCAAGTCCACCAAGCAAAGAGCCACTAAACCAAAACTCAGAACTTTACAAGCTATAATGAACCTTGTGCAAGTCTCAGTAAAAGCCCTCGGTTCACTTCGGTGTTAACTGAAGAGTGTAACAGAGGCATATGAAGTCTGTTGGCTTATGAGCTTATTAACTGCTCACATAAAATTCAAAAAATTCTACAAAAATGTCCTTTGAACAAATGACCATTTGAACTTTCTTATCCCAAAATTTCACTTGAATTAGATCATAAATGAATTTATTAAAAATCTACAAAGTTTGGCAAAAACCTAAGTTTACACTTTTTGACTTTTGAAAACAGAATTGAGTTTTGACTTTTGTGAGATTTAATTCAAAATGGTGAACTTATTATGATGTTTTATGTTGAAATGAAGCTAATGCAAGCTAACTTCTCTATTACTACACCTATATGCTAGATTACTCTAACTAATTCTAACTATTTTTAAAGTGGAAGCAGTTAAAATACAAAATTGACTATTACTAATTTAGTAAACAATATAATGACTGAGATAAGTTCAATAAACCTTTATAAGACTAAAACTACAGATCTCAGCTAGTGAACAAATCTCCAATTCAGTTTTAAGGACAAATCCAAACACTATGTTACCAACTGTTTTACTAATTTCAACTAGAATAATAACCTACTTTTACTACCAAAACTTAGCAGTGACCAAAAACTAATCTATAAGCTAAACTAGACCACAATATAAAAATGATAACTAGCAAATGTTAACTGTAACAAAAGTGCAGATTCAAACAGTTAAATGGAAAGGGGATTGAGAACTAACTTGAAAGCCAGCTATTATGCAACTTAAACAATACCAAATCTACACTAAACTAGTCTAATCCAACCCAATCCATGCTCTGCATCAACCCAATTTCATCCTCAAAACCATATGAATCACTGCAGTTGACTTTTGTTGACTGAATGTGTTTTTACAATGAATTAATTGTAGAAGTGAGTAGTAGAGTAAGCTAGCACTGATTAAGCTAGAGGTGAGCTTAAGAGAGCTTAAGGAAACAAAAACACAAGCTGTTTGCAGCTCTTGAGTAAATTTGAGATAATTTTTTTATTTCTTTTGTATTTTTCTTATTATTTTTTTTTCTTTTTGTGATTTTTGTTTGAAAGAGTAAATAAACTAAAACTGAGTTTGTATAAGCTAAATTGAGTTACTGAGATACTATTAAGCTAATGAAATCAATGAAATAGTAATGGAAATTATTTAAAGATAAAAACTGAAATTATTTGAATTTATAAAACTTGAGATTACAATGGAATTGAAAAATACAGAAATGAAAGTTAAGCATAAAACAATAATAAGCTAACTATTCTACTCAAATTCTACATACGATTACAAGCGAAATGAGGAGGTATTTATAGCCGAGTCTTGAGGCCTTGGAAGCATCTAGAAATCGCAAATGTGTGCTTCTTTGAGTGGATATCAACCTTTTGATCAAATCCCACGTATCTCAAATGATATCAACCCTTGGATTAGATCATCCACGCTGTTTCGACCAATGAGAGAGCAATGATATGGAATGTTGCACGCGGATTGATGACCTGGACATCCCCATGTGTCAGGTGTGTCAGAGAAAGTACGTTATTGCCCTTAATTGAAGTGAATTTGACCAATTGAAATGAAGGGTAGATTAGGGTTCTTAGTATCTGGCTTGGGGGGAATTGGGGAAAACGTTTTGGCGCGTGAAGTTTTATATATTATTTTGAGTTGTTATTGACCGGGTCTTGGGTGGGTTTGACTAGGGTCCATATGGGTAATGGTTTAAGATATACACCGGGTATATATTGGACCGGTTAAAAGGATAATGGTCATGGGCTTTTGATTATTTGTTTGGGCCGTGTATATTGGATTTGTATTTTGGACTAGGACTAGCATAGTAATCCATTAGGCATTTAAGGGACCAAATGTGTATAAATTGAAACTTCAGGGACCAAATCTGTAAAATCTGAAAATGTTCTTCACGGACCAATCTTGTCATACTCAAATAATCCAAGGGTTGATTTTGCAGCTTTTGAAACTTGAGGGATCTTTTCTGTCATTTGTTGAAAGTTCAGGGACTGTTTCTGACATTTCTTCAAACTTTGATCAAATCTTCACAAATCATCCTTAGAGAGTAGAAATCTTCACAAATGCATAAATCAGACCTTCCGGCTCAGCTTTAGCTCTCTTAATCTCTCGTGCTCGGATTTACGTCTGATTTGGCTCCTTTTTGTGTGTTTTTACATATCCGTCCCTGCACAAGTATAAACTCAAGAAAACAACAGATATCATATCATTTAGCATACAGAAACTGTCGTAGTATCGGTTGCATGAACTTAGAGCTAACGTAATAGACATTCATCCATATATCATTATATTCGTTGTAATGATTATATGACTTTAATTATGGTCCAAACTTCTTACCGCTTAATCTAAACCTATGAAACTCACCACCTTTAGCTGACCTTTTAGCATATTTTCTCGTGTGCTTAATTTGTGATCATGGATGCAAGGCAAGAGCTTATAAATGGTCGTAGTAATATCTAAAGAAGTGTTTTTACACATAACGATGTTTTTAAATTGGGACCACTGAACTTATGGGATGTGCCCATTTATCTAAACAATGTTGTAAGATAATGTTTTAAAACTATTTTATGAAATCAAACGGAGTATGTATTCCGTTCTTTATTACTTGTGTTATGATCTCCGATTTCGTAACATTCCCCTTAACACGTATGCTTCCACTAAACCAAATTTGGGGGTGTTACAGACTTGTTAAGTATTTTTCTTATAGCGACTTGTTTTGACAAGTTAGAGACTTGCTATACTGTTTTACAATGGCGACTTGTCACTATTTTTCCTGTAGTGACTTGTTTTGTTAAATTGGTTAAAGCGACTTGCTGTAATAACTTCATGTTAGCTTAACTTGGTTCAGTTTACTGTAGCGACTTGTTTTGACAAATTTCTTTTAGCAACTTGTTAAAACACTTTCATAATTGCAACTTGTCTCATGAAATCCTATTATAGCAACTTTGTTCTTAACAATTTTGACTCAAAACAACTTATCTCTTGAAAACGTTGTCAAAATGATTTGTTACTTTGAAAATTACTAAAACTACTTAATCTATTTCCAAAGCATTTCAATCTGTTTATTAGTAATCTGTCATGTATGCTACTCGTTGTGCTTGGTTCATGAGGTTACATTAAAAGTTGTTCAGCTAAACATGTCTTATCTAACATGTTCTCGAACACTGGTGTTGTCTGTGTGTTTCTACAGAATTTCAAATGGCTAATACAACTTCATCCGAGAACCTTGCTACCTCTACTCCATCCATTGTTCTAACAGACAATGAAATTCTTCCTGAAGACAAATGGGTAGAGATTGGGAAAAGTAATCATATGGACATGGAAAGGATTCAACAAAATCCAATCTTCAAGGTGGCTATTGATATTCTTAAAAACACTAACTTCTTTAGTGCCCTAACCAAACAATGCACGATCCCTTCTATTTACCTCCAACAATTTTGGAACACCATCACTTGGGACAAGATCACTGCCACTTATTCCTGCAAGCTTGATGATAAGAAATTTGAAATCACATCTGACATTCTCAGTAAGGCCCTAGGAATCACGTCATGTGACCCTACCAAACAATATGTCCCTCCACCTAGTGCAGAAGAGCTAATGGTCTTTCTAATTGGTTTGGATTATCAGGTTGGCATAACAAGGGCTTCAGATATCATCACCGGACACATGTATCAACCTTGGAGAGCCATGACAACTATCCTCAACTTATGCTTATCGGCAAAACTCGTGGTTCGATAAAGTAAGGATACCTATTCTGCAAATCCTATAGGGTCTCTTCAATGGGGTGAACATTAATGTCTCAGAACGTATTTGGGAAGAATTCTCCCTGTCAATGCACACATTCATCACCGATAGAACAAATGTTCAGAATCAAGCTCAAGGAAGAAAGAAAGTACATGAACTTGTGATTCCTACCATCGATTCTCGCTTGTCATCCAAGACTTGAAATGCACTCATAACTTCAATCCTAGGAGTGAATCAGTCCTCCATAATGCTAAGGATGAATTTTTTCTGGGTAACCTCAAATATATTGCTAGAGGTGTCAATAAAGAGATCTTTGGATTGCCAATTCCTGATGTTCTTCTCACTGAAGATATTAAGAAGACTGATCACTTCAAATTATACAAGAAAACGGCATCCATATCCAATGTTGATGACTCTCCCATTCCATCACAACCCAAAGCTACAAAGACCACTTCCAGTACAAAGGCCTCATATGCTGCCCTTCCCAAGAAGAGACGAGATAGATCTCAATCTACCGACACTTCTTCACAGAAGCAGAAAAAGAGAAAGAACGATGCTGAAAAGGAAAATGTTGGGGGAACCGAGGCACCAAAGGGTGACAGTCAATTGGTCGATGAAGATGAAGCTAATTTGCAACAAGGAATTAAACAAAGCCTGGAAAGCCTGATCGTGAGACCACCAGTTGGAGGTGTCGTGTTAAGAGAACCTGAGCCAGAGCCACGCCAAACAACTCCAATCACACAAGACAAAGGGAAAGGGATTGTTGGTGTAGATGCTGAACAAGCAGCTCACATGCTTCTGGCCTTCTCTTCTTCACCGTCAAGAACTACCAACCAATTTGAGCTGAAGAAAAAAAGCATTGAATCATCTTCATTTGTAAACCAACCTGAAAAGGAGGTATCTGAAACACAGGAAGATACTCATGTATCAAGTGATACCCAATCACATAAGAATGATGAAGAAGAATTGCTAAAAGACTCACAAGAGAACCTTGAGTCAAGATCTGATGAACACATGCACATGGAAGAACCGAACCTGTCTACTGGTTCTCTATCCTCATTGAAGAACCTAGATACAGACTTCTCGTTTGGTGATCAATTCTTAAATGACAAACCCACAGATACAGAGTCTTTTAAGCAAGGTGATGAGAAAGAAGAAGCTGAGTCCATGTATACAATCGCATTCAAAGAAGACTCATCAACCATTCCTCCGATGATGTCGACCTACTCATGCAACCGCACTTCCACCACCCAAACCTCGCTCAAACAACCGCACTTCCACCACCAACCGCTAACGAACTATCTCTTGAACCAGTTGGTTAAGCATCGACACGGAATCTCCACCAGCTTCACCACCTCAAATACTTACATCAGATCAATTGCTCGACAAAGAAGTGAAAAGAATTGAAGCTCAAAGACAACCGCCAAAATCTTTCAATGCCCTCGAATCGCGGTCTATAGGTTGGAGCACCTTAACTTTGATGAAGGGGTAGCGCATCGCCTATGAAGGCTAAGGATGCCGTTGAATGGGCAATGCAAGCTCCTCTGCTTCAACGGTTTAAAGACCTACCCATTTCAGATATGAGTTGTCCTTTCGCACAAGATGTATGAAGCTAACGAACATAAGGATGAGGTCCATAAGAAGTTATTCGAGGCTCTTAAAGAATCGATTAGCACGCACAATCATATACTTATGAAGGACATTGGAGAAAGGGAGGCTAAGAAGAAAGGAGGACTGTGGGTTGGAGACGCTATGTAAAGGTCCTAAAGATCCTCCTCCTCCCTCCAACCGGAGGAGTCGGAACTGCACCGTGGATCTTCGAACGACCACTACACCTCCACCACAACCACCATCATCACCACCAAAACCTTCCAACCAATCTAGTTCATCCGAGATCGGGAACTCATAAGAAATCTGCAGCTTGGACAACGGTTGATTCAAGGTTTACACCCACATTCTCCACTATTCCTGAAGACCAGGTGTTACACGAAGAATCTTATGTCATGGCAGAGTCAGAATCCGATGACGATGATGCATCCACCAAACATATCTCCATGCCATCTGAAGATGATTGGTTTGATGCATACGTGTCAGGTGAACGCTCTAATACCTCTAGATTTACACCTTCAAAAGACACAATTCAAAGCTGGCTCACCGAAGAGAGACCTCAAACTCCAAAACCTTCATGGTCCATTCCAGTCCGACACAATGATCCCACGACAACAATGGGCATCAACAATAATCGCCAACTATGAAGCCCCAAATGAAGATTCTCTTCTTCACATCACAAGAGATATGGGCAGCTTTATAAAGTGGTTTTGTGAACAGAAGGGAATCTCGTCCATCACTTCAAAGGATCTTGAAGGACCGCCGTCGAAATCGCCAAAGTCTTCCACTCGGATGCCAATCACCTTCAATACCGATGGAAGAATGTCATAAAATGACTGATCAAGCTGGCCAAAGCGATCACCGTCCAATGTGAACAAGCCTCTTCCTCTCGGTGGTGAACCCGCAAATAACCATTAAGTCCGAGTTCTTCTTCAACCATGACCGGACTATCTATGCGCCATACTTCGAAAGAAGACCAGCTCTATCAATTTCAAAGATGAAAGCTGCTACCTACTCGATCGTCTTGAACAGATGGTTCCGGATCAATTTCAAGTGATAAAGAACAAGAGTATGACATCGCTTCCTAATATGGCATTTCCCATTGGTGGTTCAAGAAGAAGAAATTCTACATTGATAGACATAGTGCTAAAAAGAGTCACAAAGTTGTTCGATCCAAGCTGCGAATTATAAGTGTTGTTAGTGTAGAGCTCTTCCCAATCTATGGCTATGATTATCTGAAGAAGATCGTTCTTCGAAGGGCAGACCTGAAAGATCATGTTGTAGAAGAAAACGACTTCAAACACCTGCTACCAAGTGACTTTGAAGATCTCTATCTTCTAAACCTCCAAGGACACCTTGACCATCTACCTGTTTGTGAAAAGAAGGCTCTTGCCATCACTCCGGATCGAGGCTTGGTCATTCGACAAAGAGTTGGGGATTTTCATTGGAATGGAAAGCTACCGGACTCGGGTCAACCTAACAAGACCGCAATGGGAAGCCTCCTGACTTGAATTTCATCACGAATATAAAGTGATTGACACCCCTAGAGCCATCATCTTTATCGACAGATACGGGTCAATGATGCTAATGAGGTTAGCGAGCTTTTCAAGTTCAGTGATGGAACTCTCAAGATGGTCGAAGAAGAATTGAACTCTAGAGTGAAGGAAATCAGACTTGATCTGAAGCCGTGGAACAAAACAAGATTCTGGTCTGAACAGGACTTGAAGATGTGTGAATACTTCATTGCTGCAATCGGACAAAGATTAAAGACTAGAAAGATCTATCGCAGCCTTGAAAGTTTTGTGGGTGGTAGACTCCGTGAAGGTCACTACAAGCTGCTTCAAAGAACTGAATGAAGACATCTTCTGGAAGTAGTTTCTTTTTTTGTATTTTTGTTGTGTAAAATGTGGTGTCTGTACTATGAACAACTATAATGTATGTAGTAGTGATAGGTTATGTTTTGTGGTTTCCTTTTTTTTTATCTAAAAAGGGAACTTCAGTGTAGTCCACTTCAGATCATATAAAACCGGACACATTTTTCTCCAACAAATTTTTGTTTCATACATATTTAAATCACTTGAGATCCAAAATCTCAAAGGATTTGAAATTTTTAATCGGGGGAGAAAATGTGATATAAATATGAAAGATGATAAAAGGTGGCCATTTTTGTCTCAAAGTGCATACTGTTCTCTAATATGTGCTAAACTCTTTTCGAATCTCGAAGCATATATTAAGGGGGAGCATTTCAAAACAAATATAAACCTTCAACGTACAATGATTTCTATGTTTTAACATAACGTACCTTGATCGAGGGTTAAATGGTTTCAAATATTTGGTAATCGTGGATGTATTTCAAAAGAACTCTTTTCTCTATGTGATAAAATGATTTCAAATATCCTATGCACATATTTTGGGGGAGAATTTACCAAGAAAATCAAATGGCTTTTTCCACGGAAATTGTGATCAAGACTATATTTCAAAGAAATCTTGCCTCCATGTGCTAAACAATTTCAAAATGATATGCACATGTTGAGGGGGAGCATTTCTAAATGATCAAAACTATTAAGGTATAAAATGCTTTGATCTCGTATCACGAGTACCTTGATTGTTTTTTCAAATGATTTTTCAATTGGTTTTAGAATGGAAAGAACAATACCCAAAGACCGACCAATTTACTTTATGTATGGTGATATAAGGATGGTTAGGTTAGGTATTTCGTTCCCACGATCCGCCAGAACCGGAGGGATCTACCCAGGGACAATCCACTAGATAGTGTAGAAGTCTTTAGGTGTAACACCCTAGGCAAATCCCACATCGGCCGTGGCCTGGAGAGATGCTGGGCTCATAAGATAACATTCGCCTTACAATGACACAACGCGTTTTGTGGTCTACTGCGAATGGAGTTCTTAGGAACCGGAAGTTAAGCGCGCTCATTTGAGAGTAGTACTGGTGGGTGACCGCGGAAGTCTTCACATGAGGCCACAAAACAAAGCCGTGAAGCGGGCAAAGCGGACAATATTGTGGTCAAAAAAAGGCGGGTGTTACAAGTGGTATCGAGCCACCTCGAGCCGTTCGATGGTGGGGCAAACCTCATCGAGGACGATGAGTCCCTGGTGATTGTAACACCTAGGCAAATCCCACATCGGCCGCCTGGAGAGAGATGCTGGGCTCATAAGATAACATTCGCCTTACAATGACACAACGCGCTTTGTGGTCTATCGCGGGTGGAGTTCTTAGGAACCTGGCAGTTAAGCGTGCTCATTGAGAGTAGTACTCGGCTTGGGTGACTGCCGGAAGTCTTCACATGAGGCCACAAAAACAAAGCCGTGAGCCTGCGGGCAAAGCGGACAATATTGTGGTCAAAAAAAAGGAGGGGTGTTACATTAGGTATGATGAAAAAAGGAGAAAAGTGAGATATGGGAAGAGTGCGGAATGAGACAGAGCTAGTACTGGAATAAACCCAACAAGGTTCTAGTTATGAAGTCTCGGTAAGCACTGAAGGGGTTGAATAATGAAAAAGAAATGAAACGAGAAAAGGGTGAAAAGAAATAGCCCTCCAATAATTCAACCTTAGCGTAAACCGGTTCAATACATATGCTACTAGTGGTTACTAAGGTAACACTGGTATTGAAGACAAGACGTCATGGACCCAGTGACGCACTGCACTAAACCTCCTAAGCTACTCAAGTTCCTCTTAAAAGGGCTTGTTTCATTCTCACGGGGAACCCTCATAATCTATCGACTTTCTCTTAGAGATTGTTGATATTGAAGAAGGAGACCCTCTCCCTAGTCTCCGGCATAGGAACCAAATGTGCACAATTGAGTCTAGAGCCCCGAGATCATCAATAAATCTCATTAGGACACTGTCAATGAAGACTCTCTGTTTCACACAATGTGGAAAGAGAGATTATATCTTATGAGTCCTACGCATTATCCTTGTGGTATTGCCCGAACATCTGAGTGATATGCAAACATATTCACAATGAAGATGGAAAGCCTTCTAGAGCCAACATCAAACAAGTTCTTGGTAGGTGGCATGTGAGATCTATCCAATAGATCAACCATGTGACAACTGAACAGAAACAATGGGGCAATTCAAATCTATGAATCAATCCTGGTTAAGGTTATGGATTGACGGATACCTTTGAAAAACCGGTCGTTGTGCTTAAAAATGTTTCCTCTAGCACATCGACCGTATTAATATTTCAAAATTAAAAGGTGTTTATGATTGATAATTGATTTTTGTTAAAACCTTCGTTGTATTGCAAAAACACTTTATTTTGAGCAGTACATGATTGTTTTTCAAATCATTTTCCATCAATCATTGAATCTCTATTCACTGGTTCACTCACTCCGTGTTGTCTTCTTTGAGACGTTCCGGGTTGAGAACAGCTAGAGCAGCGAAACCTGCAAGGAGATTCTTGAATTATACGATCACAGGCAGATTTTGTACCTGATCAACGGGGAACCGCGGGTGTACCTCAATTCAACGAAAGTGGTCAAAGACACTTTTCGTTTTATTGCTAATGTTATATGCAAGTACACCGACGCTTTGCGGTGATCGAATGGAGAGGTCAATCCATAGCCGCATGCTCACACTACACATTCATCTCTAAAGAAATCATGATAAGTGCATCAACGATTCTGATATTTTCACTCCATGCTTCTCGCTTACTGCTTCCAATATCATGAATCAATTTAAAACTTCCGCTACTCTGATGAGAAGATATCATGATCCAGAATGTGAGCATGTTGGTCCAATTGTCACAACATCTTATGCGGGCAACACGACAATGGGTGATGCTGAGAGTAACTATGGCTGATGATCTCAAATAATGCTCGAAGGTCATCATAATGTAGATCAGCTCTTTAACCTCCACTCCATGTACATTAGAGTTGGATTATGATTACTTCACCATGAAAGCACAAAGTTTGAATATCTTGATGAAGTGAAGACTACGAGCTCAAGACTGAAAATCAATTTGAATGCTAGTGTGCTAAACTGTTAATCATGGGGTGACCTCCCTTAGGGGGAGATTGTTAGGAATTGGAAATTCTATTGTGAAGCATCGGTCACCCCAAATATAATCTAGCTTAAGTTAGCTCGTAGACATGTCATTTATTATGTTATTTGTTAGTCAGTTATTAGCTTAGTTTAGTCTAGTGCAACACCGTGGAGGAAGGACGGGGCTTTACCCATTGTATGCACGATCCACGCCCGTAGGAGATGTATTACTTTGTATAAATAGCCATCTCCCCACAAGGGAGAGGGTTGGATGTTCATTTGGAATCTAACCTTCCATGAGTTTCTCTTACTAGAATATCCTACTTTCTCTCTCTAAAATCATATAATCGCCCATACTTGTGATTGTTTGTGTGTTTGTGAAATCCAATATCTTACAGCATGGCATGATCATAGAAGACTCTGATAAAATTTGACCACTTAAATTCTTTTATGGGCCTACATTTCATAATATACATTTTGAAAGATGTAACCACAGATCTTTATTAATTAGATTTCTCAAGTCAAATTGTTGTTCTATACTTTGTGTTGTGGATCCAATCGAGTAGCACCCCAGTAACACTTACTTCCGCTGCAAACCATTATTTTGGGGTGTTACAAAATGTACACCTTAGGCACCTTTCACTAATGCCTTTGATTTGACTTCTAGGCACCCTTCACAAATGCCTTTAGACTTGACTTCTAGGCACCCTTCACTAATGCCTTTAGACTTGACTTCTAAGCACCCTTAACTAGTGCTTACAATACGGACGTTCGACACCTTTCACTATTGTCTTCGTCTTGATCCTTTAGACATCTTTCACTTATGTCTTCGACACTACACTTCTAATGAAAAAGAATAGAAATATCAACAAGAGAACCTCAGTAGTCTTGATGATGACGAAGCAATGGCAACTGATGGACTTGAGCTTGCTCGACTCAAAAGGTGGTGATCTCGCCTTTAAGAGGAACCTAGAGAATCACATAAAAACAAAACTACATACAAAGATCACTTGGATCTGTGGTTAGAGAGTTTACAACTCAAAGAGAAAATATATGTGAAAGGGGTAAGTTACAATGAAGAAATGGCTCACTATTTATAGAGGAGAAAATGCTACTGTTCCACGGATCCCACGGATCCCTCACTTGAGGGATCCGTCCAGTGTAAACCTAGGGATCCGTGGGATGCTCCTCTTTTCCCATGGGTTTTGGGTCATGGGTTATGGGTCATGGGTTATGCGTCATGGGTCCTAGACTTTGGACCATGGGTATCCAAGTAGATACAATGTATCTACAAGATGCAATGCATCTAGTTCATGGGTCATGGGTTAAAACCATGGGTCATGGATAATATCCATATATGACTTATGCATGTCATGCAATGGGTTATGGGTTATGCTCCATGGGTATGGATCATGGACTTTGGGTTTTACCCAACAATCTTCAATGTATTTAGTCAATGGGTCAAATACTTGAACTTCTACCCATTATATTACCCATTATAATACATACTAATTATGTATATATCATCCCAATATGAAAACACTAGTTGTTGTAAATATGTATTACTAGATCATAAAATCACTTTTACTTGTTTAGTGTTTTATGTGAAAATGTAAGTGTGTTAGTAAACTATTGGCTCAAACCATTTAGTATTTTATTTGTTTCGTTAAAATGATTTTACGTTTGTTATCGACAAAACATTAGAAGATCGTAAAATATAAATAAACGTTTTTACGGTTTATTTGTATTAACAATCTCCCCCTTTTTGTTGATGACAAAACATAAAACTATTTTAAGGAAAAACTAAAATTCGTAAAAGTTTGAATTGTAGTTTTTACTTTCTTCTCCCCCTTTTTGTCCAAACAAAAAGAGCTTCGAAAAGAAACTAACACATTGTTTTAAGAAAAACTAACACATTGTTTTAAGAAAAACATGTAAAGGAAAAAGATAATGTGAAAAAGTAGAGAGAAAGTGACGAGAAGTGTTCTCGTCTTAACTCCCCTTTGACGAGTCCATCCCATTGTGAGGGCGTCAAGCAAGAAAAAATACTAAGCTAGTTCATTTGCAACTATGTTTGCAAAAGATTTCGTCTATGTGACGAATATGCTCCCCCTTGATGATTGCAACTTTGCAAAGGGATGTCATGAAATGTAATCCTAATATTGCAAATGAATTTGCAATGTATTGTTTTGACACAAAGCTCCCCCTAGCTTAGGGTGTCAAAGTCTTCATGTGTAAATTGAAAATCTAGAAAACCAAGGTTAGAAAACAAGTATATAATGCATAATTTCCTGCAAGTAAGACTCAAGTTAGCAGAAAACTAGTGTTCTGTTGCACGGTTCCCTCCATGGAGGGATCCATCTAGGCAAGACGTAGGGATCCGTCTAACTGTAAAAAAAATATAGCAAAGGTAATGTAGCAAGTGATGTTATCATCAAAGTGAGATATGTATTAGATCAACAAGCATATACTCAGAACAATGTGGCAAATATCATGTAATTTCATTTAATAAAACTAGAGATATGATATACATGACTCTAAAAACTAAGAAAATGAACAATACATGACTTTAGATTACTAGACTATCTAAGTCGCTCTTGATACTAGGACACCACTTGAATCCTCTAGCTCAAGTTTGTTTATGTTTGATCTCGTCAAAACGTTCGAGGAGGTGATAAAACATGAAGCGTTGATCTTCACGTACTTCATGTATCAAACTTTCAACATGTTGACAATGATAACAATCTTTGTCATGGCTCGGTATTGGTGGTGGTAGAAAGGAAATGACTTGATGTGAAGGATCAAGTGAAGAGGGTTGAGGAGCCTCAAAAGAAGGAGGGATTGGTGGAGGCACATTCGATGATGGCTCAACTAAGAATGATGGTGGCGGTAGAGAGGTGTCAACTTCCATGTGGTCGGGTGGTTGACTTTGATGATTTCTCATAATCCAAAAGGGATTATTTGAGAGTGACGGAGAAAAAGAAGCCGGAGCTAGTGTTGACTCAACACCATGATTGTGTTCCACTATTCCTTCTAAAGAGGAGAATGTTGGCGGTGGTGGAGGATGGGATGGCCTAGGAGGTAAATCCTCTAGGTTGTAGAGGTGTGGTGATGAGAGTGGGGTGGTGAATGATAGGGCTCTAGGCACCAAGGGTGATGGTTTAGTGGAAATGGGGTTGTTTGGTTTAGGAGGTATGGTGGTGTTTGGCATTGGTAGTTTTGTGGGAACAATATTTTTGGGGATTAGTTTGATAGGTGGAGGGGAGATCCTACCATTTGTGGATTTAACGAGAGACGATTCGGTTGAGGAAATTTCGTGTACAACACGAGCAATTTTCTTGGGTGGTTCTTTGGTGGATGAGTTACCACTAGGAGCTTTCCTCGTGATGGGATGATTAAAAGAGGTTTGTAAAAGTTTCTAAGTGCTGGGAATGAGGATGTAGATGATGACTTTAGGAGTCTTAACAAGGTGGTTTATAAAGACAAGGATTTGGCAAGTGCATTCAAGACTTAAGCCAGTAAGATCCTTTGGAATGTGATGATTAGCATGCACAAGAGTCAACTTTAGAGTTGTACTGATCTAGGGACTTAATTAAGATGAGATGGAGTGTTCAAGTTAGCAAGATGAGCTTGAAATGATTTTTTTAGCTAGAGTTAGCATGAATCTGTCACCCCGGATCCCACGGTTCCCTCCAATGAGGGATCCGTCTAGGCTAATCCTAGGGATCCGGCTCTCAGCAGCTAAGAAAAGAGAAAAATGATGTTTGTGAAGTCTAATACCTATACCTCCTTGAGTGTTTCAGTCTTCCTAAGTGTCTTAAATGAAAGAGTACTTAAATGATCAAGGGCAATGAGTGATGTAGCTAATGATTGCCTTCTATGGAAGAAAAATAGAATTTTTTATGAGTACCAGTGAATGACCAAGGATGACACTAGAAAATTTTGAAGTGTCAAGTGGAGCTAAATGATCCCAAAGACCAGATAGTAATTTAATATAATTTTGGAAAATATCTTAAAAGTTATAGGAAATGGGAAAACTAGAATTTGACCCATTTTGATGTAAGGATGACTAAAATCAGTTTGCTAAAATTGATGGATTTATAAAACTAGATGTATTGATATGTGAGATATGATGTGTGAGTATAATAGAGGAAGAGTAATGAGTTTTGGTGAAACGATAGATCGAAAAACGCCTTGAGTGTGATCTTAAGTGAGTTATGAGTGAGTATGAAGCTTTACTAAGCTTGAGAAAGACTTAATTGATCCTAAGGCACTATGTTTAGCTAGTGTGAAGTGATCTAAGGACATGGTTTGAAGTATAAGGACTGCAACTACATTTCTGTTTGTCCGGATCCCACGGTTCCCTAAGTGGAGGGATCCGTCTAGTACAAGGCGAGGGATCCGGTTCATGCAAAGCAGTACCTTTACAAAAGGTATGCAAAGGTTGCATAAGGCATCGTATTTCAAGGCCAGTATTTTCTAAGAAGTTTGAACAATAAAACATCAAACGTTAAATGTTTTATTTCATGAGAAAAATTACATTACAGTGATAAAAGATGAAATCTAAGGATGAAGCCTATTTGGAAAGAAAACTAAGTCTCTTGAGCGTTTTCGCTAGATGGATCATCAAATGGATGATGAGTATTTGCCGATTCAGGGATGAAGAAGGACTTCATGAGAGATGTGTTAAGAGGTTCCATCATCTTATTCACTAGTACGTACAACGGACTTTGAAATTGAGGGTGGAAGTACATGATGTGATGATAAAGGCGTGTCAAGAACATTCCATAGGGGATTAGTTTGTTCTTGTTGCCTTGAAGATTTACAATTCGCCTTGCGAAGAAATAGGCGATATTGTATGGTTGTTGTGCTAGCAAACAATACATTACGTGAGCACAACAAGCGGGAAGGATTTCTCTATTTCCCCTAAGACTCCAAACATTTTCACGTAGGATGAGTGCGAGAGGCTTGTACTCTTCTCGGATATCCCGTGTATAGATAATGTTTGGATCAGAGTAATAGGGTCGAGGTTTGCATAACGTGCGAGTCAAGTCTTGAGAGGAAGGTATGTGTGAACAATATGGACTATTTTGTTCACAATAGTTGAAGAGAGAATCAAGAGACCAATCTTCAGTGAAGGCACATTGTCCATGATGTGGAATTCGGAGAATGTGAGCAAATTGCTCAAGAGTTAAAACAAACTTTTGGTTTTTGTTCTAAAACCAAAGAGATAGAGATCGATCCTCGTTACGAACGATTTCAACTTGACGGAAGAATTCCAATACAAACCTTGGACAGATTTTCTCGTTGATTCCGAGAAGGCATTCTAGTCCTATGGTTCGGAAAAAGGTATTGATGCCTTCTTCGTATTGTAAAGGAGTGTCGATAATACGTCCTTCATGGAAGTGACGAGTTTCGAGATTATTGAATCCACGAACATGATTGCTAGGTGTGGTGGACTCAAGAGAGATGTTAGGGATGTAGACATAAGTTAGTGAAAAGTCGAACTCATACTCATGAGACATGACGTGACCTATCGAAGTAAAAGGAGTACGATGAGTCGCATTTAAAACAAAAGGATGATTACCTAACGTTTTTACTAGATATCTATTAACAATAACAACTAACTCACTTATTGTTTAACATTCTAGTTGAATATTTCTTTTAGGAAGAAAACGGTTTTTATATTGCATGAGAAACTGTTTTCCAGAAGGACGGTTCTCATGGTTCCCTTCCAAGAGGGATCCGGTTGGTTAAACTACAGGGATCTGTGGATCTGTAGTGACAGAAAAAGGGTTTTTGACAAAATATAGATTTTTGCATCTTATAGTTTTATGCCAAGATATGTATTTTAGCCAACATTTACTTTTAGCATGCATTATCGGTTTCTAACGCATCGCAAGACCAAAAATACGAAAGATATAACGTAAAAGAAATGACAAACATATTATGAAAAATAAACTAGATAAACTAGAACATTAGTAATATTTCATTTCAATGCTAAGAACGATACAAAGGATTTGGTATATAACACCAATGTAGATTAACAACACAAAGTACATGTCTCCATAAGAAAACTTAATCATGGGGAACACGAGAGCGATGAGTGTCAAGACGATGAGTACGAAGGCGATGTAAACCATGATGATGAAGATTTATCTTGGTTTCGGTTTGAGATGAGATGAGAAGGAAGATGAAGTTTTGAATGAAAGGTAATTTTTGAAAGTGGAAGATTTGAAAAATGAGGGTTTGGTGGAGTGAACGATCGGAGGGGATATTTATGGGGAAGGAGGAATTTTTGAGATTTGTGTTTTGTTTGATTATTAGAAAGATATGATTTTTGGATTAAGTGAAATAAGACACAAATTTTATAAACCTAGACTTTAGACGAAAAAGTAACACGTATGCAAGAAAAGTTTCCTAACGAAGCTACGTGTAATATATGAGTATGTGAAAATATAGGCATATAAATTCATATGTAAGCATTCTTATTATTTAAGCTAATATTATTTAGAGATAAGTGGAAAATCATACCTCTAATGCACTTAGGAGTGTCTTTACTAATGACAAAACAAATGTCATTAGACAACTCCGGTTCCTTCATATTTAAGATACCTTCTTAGGGAAGGTATTCTTGTTACCAAGCAATTCCTATGGCTTGATAAGTATGAGTTTTAACCAAGAAAAATGACAAGGAAGGTTAGTGCAATTTAGTAAAAAAAATGTTGTCATCTAATCAACATCCTACAAAAGTGTTTTAAAAACATGGTGTTTGTTTTTGTAAAAGACCTTCTTTGTAGTTTTCAATTAAACATGGATCGTATCAAGTTTTTAAAGTACAACACCCTAAGAAACTAGAAGGGGGGTTGAATAGTTTTACCGATTAAAAACTTGGTTTCAAACTATTTAGTCGACTTATGTCAATCTATTCAAACATGTGTGTTGGATGTTGATAGACAAGCATATATAAATATGTAATGAAAGGATAAGGAGTAAGAAGCACAAAACCACAACGCGAGTATTTATAGTGGTTTGGCTACAAGGACACCTTCCTTGCCCTACTCCACTCCCCGAGTCACCTACTCGAGAGTTCGGAAACACTACACGACACCAACTCCTTATGACGGAGAAGCCTTCACAACGTTTCCTACTCTTTATCCGGTACAAGGCTAGATACCGGGTTCTTCCACGAGGTAGAACCAAACCTATCACAACGTCGCCTACCCTTTATCCGGTACTAGGCTAGATATCGAGTTCCATTACAATGGAGGAACTACTACCCAACACTACACAAATCCTATCTCTAAGGAGAACCACTCCTTATGACAACATCAACAAGGATATCAATATCCTTTGACCCAATACAAATCTATCTTGTACATCGAACACACCATATCGAATGTACACCTTAGGCACCTTTCACTAATGCCTTTAATTTGACTTCTAGGCACCCTTCACTAATGCCTTTAGACTTGACTTCAAGGCACCCTTCACTAATGCCTTTAGACTTCACTTTTAAGCACCCTTCACTAGTGCTTACAATACGGACGTTCGACACCTTTCACTAATGTCTTCGTCTTGACCCTTTAGACATCTTTCACTTATGTCTTCGACACTACACTTCTAATGAGAAAGAAGAGAAATATCAACAAGAGAACCTCAGTAGTCTTGATGATGACGAAGCATGGCAACTCATGGACTTGAGCTTGCTCGACTCAAAAGGTGGTGATCTCGCCTTTAAGAGGAACCTAGAGAATCATACAAAAACAAAACTACATATAAAGATCACTTGGATCTGTGGTTAGAGAGTTTACAACTCAAAGAGAAAATATATGTGAAAGGGGTAAGTTACAATAAAGAAATGGCTCACTATTTGTAGAGGAGAAAATGCTACAGTTCCACGGATCCCTCACTTGAGGGATCCGTCCAGTGTAAACCTGGGGATCCGTGGGACGCTCCTCTTTGCCCATGGGTTTTGGGTCATGGGTCATGGGTTATGGGTCATGGGTCCTAGACTTAGGACCATGGGTATCCAAGTAGATACAATGTATCTACAAGATGCAATGCATCTAGTCCATGGGTCATGGGTTAAAACCATGGGTCATGGATAATATCCATATATGACTTATGCATAATGTCATGCAATGGGTTATAAGTTATGCTCCATGGGTATGGATCATGGACTTTGGGTTCTACCCAACAATATTCAATGTATTTAGTCAATGGGTCAAATACTTGAACGTCTACCCATTATAATACATACTAATTATGTATATATCTACCCAATATGTAAACGCTAGTTGTTGTACATATGTATTACTAAATCATAAAATCACTTTTACTTGTTTAGTGTTTTATGTGAAAACGTAAGTGTGTTAGTAAACTATTGGCTCAAACCATTTACGTATTTTATTTGTTTCGTTAAAATGATTTTACGTTTGTTATCGACAAAACATTAGAAGATCATAAATATAAATAAACGTTTTTACGGTTTATTTGTATTAACACTATTGAGAAACTAACCCGATTACTTGAAGTTTTTTACAACGCAACAAAAAAATTGTCAGGAGTTTATTATCCAACGGCTCATTTGGTACTCGAGCAACTATACTTGATGTCCTCACAAATTTCCGCATTTGCATTTCATGGTGGTGTTTATACATGCATGGTTTCCGGGATGAAAGATAAGCTTTTGAAATATTTTGAAACTTTGCCACTGTTAATTTCTTGTGCGGCCGCATTAAATCCATGTTATAATTTAAGCGGGGTTGAGTTTCTTATCGACTCGATTGTGACTGATTTGGGTTGTTTCGCATCAAACCCGAACTTTGCTGATGATGCAAAAGATTCCTTTGACCATTCTTTTAAAAGTTTGTGGGAATATTATTTTGAAAAATATGGTAACCCACCTCCTACTATGACTGAGTCTTCTTCATCATCATCAAGGGGTTTTAGAGGGAATCCGATACTTGCTTTGCATAAAAAGATAAGAGATAATCCCAATAAACGGTCAAAAAGTGATTGTTTCGCGAACAGTGAATATGAAAGATATACCACCACCGATTTTATCTCACATATTCTGCCCGAACAAGTTGAAAACTTTGATGTGTTGGCATTTTGGAAAGCAAAGGAAACAATGTTTTCCATTCTATCCCGAATGGCTCGTGATGTACTAAATGTACAAGCTACTTCGGTAGCTTCTGAATCCGCTTTTTCAACAAGTGGAAGGGTTTTATCAAATCTGAGAACAAGACTCACACCGGCTTCTTTGGAGATGTGTATGGGTTTGAAAGATCACTTGGACACAATGAAGCGAGTGCGAGATAAAGCTAATCTTGAAAATGTCGTAGACTTCAAAGAGGAGATCTACGAGGAAGAGACGCAAGCGGGTGAAATCGAGATGCTTTCAGTTCAAGAAATAAGACAAGATGCAGCTGATCAAGAAGCTAGGGGATCCGATGAAGACTATTAGGACTTTTATGTTTACGTATTATGTTTTGCGTTTATGTATTTCCTTTGATGTATTTCCTTTAAGTTTATGTATTTCCTTTCAGTTTATGTATTTCCGACGTAATAAATAAAAGTTGAAGTTTATTCAGTGTAAGTTTGTATAAACTACGAAAAACAAAGAAAAAAAATCGGTTTCATACTGGTTAACCGGTTAAAAATCGGTCCCAAACCGGTTAAACCGGTTTACTTTTTTTAAAATTTCAAAATTAGTCTTGGCGGCAACTTATTTTTCAAACTTTAAACCGGTTAACCGGGTCCCAAACCGGTTTAACCGGTTATATATTTTCAAAAATTTCAAAATTCCAACCGGCGACAAAAAAAAGATTTCAAAATTTCAACCGGTTAACTGGTTAAAAAACGGTCCCAAACCAGTTAAAATCGGTCAAACCAGTTTGAATTTTCAAATTTTAAATTTTCAAAATTTGAATTTTTTTTAGCGGGAAGGAGGCTAAATTTTCAAAATTTAAATTTTTTTATATTTACAAGTTTGCCATTGTAAGACTAGTGTAAATAAATAGATTGTGTTTTTATTTCTTTGCAACTTTTATAAATTAAAAATACACTCTAAAAAATAAAAACCGGAAGCATTTCACTAATGGCTGATCCTGCACCGCCTCCGCCACCCCCGCCACCGGTGATTGTTCGTTTTTTACCGGTAGACCGTGCACTCAATGTTTGGGCTAACTACAACTACGTCGAAATGTCAGATGGCAGGCGAATGGCTCAATGTAAGCATTGTTTATGTTTATTGAAACCCACTTCCAACGTGGCGTTGAGGGTTCACACACAGAAGTATTGCCGCTATGCACTTGCAGTTGATGCCTGATTCGAGACCTCGAGTCGACGTTGAGTAGCTTATCAAGTTATCGATGTTTTATGTTTATGTTATTATGTGTTATGTTTTAAGTTTATGTGTAATGTGTGATGTATTTCCTTTCAGTCGTATTCTGCGTTCTATTAAATAAAAGTTGAAGTTTATTAATACACGAAACAAGAAAACGATGACAAATGACGACGGAAAACGAATAAAAAATAAAAAATACTAGAACCGGTCAAAACCGGTTAACCGGTCTAGACCGGTCCCAAACCGTATCCAAACCGGTTTGGACCGGTTGGGTTTTTTTCTCTTCGCAGCCGGTTTGTAAACGAACCGGTTAACCGGCACAACCGTTTTTTTTTTTCGTTGACCCAAACCGGTTCAGGTTTGACCAGTCGTCAAACCGAACCGGTTAACCGAAATGTTTACCTCTAAGTTGTGATAACAACATATGTAAAATAATAAAGCAATGTTTGTAGTACTTTGAAAATAAATAAATAAAATAAAATAATGAAGCAACTTCATATTAGCTTTCTAGTTTCTACACTTACTGGAAACCTATGATCTATCATATCAGCCTTGGTTTGCATGTTATTTGAAACAAAAATCAACACATAATTATAAACTCAGTAAGAATACTCTAGTCCTCCAACACAATCATTCTATTGCATTGTTGCAAAGATACTCTTACATCGACTTAAAACCAAGATCATATATACATATAAAGATATGTATTGCAAGAAACACTGCTATACAACATGCAATAAAGATATATATTTGCAACCCAGATTAGTTTATCAAAATCTCCCAAATCACATTACATCGGTCATAAGAAAGATTAACATAAATTCTAAGCAGTTGTTAAACATAAATTCTAAGCAGTTGTTACTTTAGGTTATAGTTAGCACATCAAAAATTATAGAAGGCCAAATTGGTATGGTGGTGTAAAATAAAGTATGTGTTTGTATACTTGGTGGTCGAGTAGGATACAACAAAAGTTCAATTGGTTAACAACCACTTTCGGTAGAACTTTACGTACAGAACCTTGTCATAATCTTTTGGCTTTATGTCTGCAAGTCCAACGGTTTGTCTTTGTGTAATTATAGTGTTATTAGTTGATTTAGGTGAGAACACAACTTCAGGGTTATCTGTCATTTTCCTGCAAATAGGTTACAAATACATGTTAGATATAGCATGTGATTCAATACTATTTGTTTCTACATGCCTGTTAAGAAAATGAACCAAAGAATAATAGCAACAATCTTAACCAACTATAAAAGAAGACAAAAGAACCAATAGTCATACATATTACGTATGCGAGATTTGTTACTATAGGGTGCCACAACATAACTTTATTCACTTAACAGGCCACATATTCACCACATTATAGCATTAATATTCTCCTTAGTATGTAAGAGTTTATGCTCCAAAGAATAACACATTAATCACAAGATGTATAGATGTTTTAGTATATTCTTTGGTAAATATATTTTGCATACCTTCTAGTTTTGCAGGTTCTCTTGTAGTAACTTGTCCACTGTCACTCGGTTTCTTGTTCTTTCTTGGCTTATGTCAGTGTATTTTGGTGTTGGACTCCTAAAATTGTAGGTGGCCCCACAAATGTAATGTACCTGGAGGAGAATAAAGTATTAGTTTGGCGTCATGGTATGAATTGGTTTTACTAAGATGATTATTGTTTTGTTACTTACACGCTCAGTATTTCATCAGTCTCTCGAATATCTGGATTGAAGCAGTAATATGTTGTTGTTGTACTTGATAGTTGAAGGCCTAGAGTACATAAGTTGTATGTTAAACAAAGTAACGATGATGGTGTTAGCTACATGGATGAGTTAGTAAATTTACCTCCGTAAGATTTTACCAAGCATGAGCTTACTGCAATTACAAATGGCTTTTCCAGGTTTTCAAATTTTTCTAGAGGAAAGTCCTTGGCGCTGTTGTTCCATAGAGTAAACCTAACAGTGTTACCTCTTCAAAAAAAGATAAGCCATTAGTATTTGTTGTTGCAAAATGTTGAGGTTTGACTATTTGTAATTAGACTTACTCCAGCAACATATGCCTTTGTATTCGATGTTAATTTAGGAACCGTATATTATCTAAACATTAGATTACTGACTTATGTTTTTCCAACATGCGGCATAGATGATAGATATATGCTTATGTCAATCAAATTTCAAGAAGAATGATATTGGGGCGTTTTGTTACTTAAGCTCTTCATTGTTTGACTAAGCTTCAATGTGTTTCCTTCTGTTTAGTTATGAGTCACTAACTGAATTATATCACAGATTTTCATTGTGTAAGTAGAGAACAACTCATATGATTGAAAGGTAGATCGAAGCTCGAGAGGCAATTTGTGTTTGATAATCATAAGGTATACACAACCCGAGACAATTTCTAATCTTTGATAAGTAGTCATATCCATTAGAAAGTCACTATTGAATAATATTTACACATGTGTGTAACCTGCATAAAATAGAACCACTCACTGAATTATGAGCCATGTTCCCTTAATAATGTTTTTTGTCCTGCTCTAATATGATTGTTTAAATTCTAGTAATTGGCTAACTTGAAACAGTCGCATGTCAGATCAACATTAATAGATGAAAAGATTCTTCAGTCTCCATGAACTGGTCATCTCATGAAAGAGTATCAGTAAGTTTTAAACTAAGCTTTAATCTATCTGCACATGCTCCATAGTTGATTGAAATGAAGCATATCTTATGGAACTTGACTACCATTTTCTCATGGATACCTATTAGGCACCTTTACTTATTCAGCTCATTCCGTTTATACTTTTTATCTTATGGAGTTCACAGAAAATCAATTCATACCATGACACCTTTACTTTTTATCTCAGGTGCAACTACTTGTTCAGGAGCTACAAAAAAGTCTACAGTTAGAGAACTTGCAGGAGCAGCAGCAGGTGGAGACGTAAAAAGATCAACTTTACTATGCACAATTCACAATATGCCAAAGAATATATTAATTGGTAATGTAACTACAACACAACCCTAACTGTGGTATCAAATAAAGTATTCATGACTTATTATTGGATCTACAAAGTTTAAATAGTTGGTATATTACCTAGGGCGCGGGTGCGGCCAAACTTGTCGGTGCAGATACAAAAGCAGCATCAGTCGAACAAATCAACTTCTTCTGACTTACTATTTCGATTTGAATCCTATGTGGGGACAGGTGTTGTGTTGGTATATCCAATGTCACCATTTAAACTATCACCGAACAAATCAACTGGTGGAGAGCAAAAACTGGGTTGCAAGAGTTTGATAAAGCTAACCACTGCACCTTATGCCTTTGTATTCGCTAAGTCTCCATAAAGTACTACATAGTCATAAACAAACATATTATACAGTCCAATTTTAATAGCTTAAAAAATTATTAGATTTAAGATACCACATCTTTTGATTATTTTGATCGTACAATTGAACATAATCTTTTCAAAAGAGTTGAGCAACATTCACTTTCATTAATTTTAAATGAATTGCTTTTTTATGCATAAAAACAAAATAAATAAAATTCTTGATTATAAGAATGAGTCATTTTACCAAACACAAGAGAGTTAGTTCGAAAGAAGAATAATCACGATCACAATCTCCAAGCAACCATTTTTTTGCAAAATTATTGCAGACATTTCATCAAACACTTTAAGTATAGAAACACAATGGTAGTTTAAGAACTATTAGATAATGTACAAAACAAAGCTGATTAAATCAAAGGTTCCCCTAAATCAGACAAGTATTCCATCATCTACTTCTTCCACCGATCACACATTTAAATACTTCAAATCAAATACACACAAATGAACAAACTCAAACATAAATGATCAAAGAAAGATAGTCGAAAAATTACCTATTTGATGCTACCTTGAATCTCCACAAACATCCAATAACACCAACAAACAAATTATAAAACGTAATTCATGAATGTGATCTCTTAGTTTTTTATAGGGTTTCGCTAAATTAAATTCAACATATAAAGGAAATATATTAGAATTGAATCGAAACAAAAAAGTTGTAATGTGTAACAATAAATCGAAACCTTAATAAAAATGAATTTAAGCGCTACTTACCAATCGTTCCATGTGGAAGGCATAGAAATCACTAACACAGTGATTTGTGGGTGCGGACAGATTTTAATTGGATGGTTGAATGAATCGTTGTTAGAGAGAAATGTGTTTTGAATGCTTTGATCAAATGTTTCCGAAGATCAAATGTTAAATCAAGGCTGTCAAGATTCCCAAGAATGGCTACTGATCCTACCATTAGTCAATTTGTAAACAAATATATCCAAGTCGGTATTCTTGAAAATGATAAAGTTCAATTTTTTGATTAACGGGAGTCTAAATTTCAAAAAACTCCATCTACATGATTTCAAGAAAACAAACGAATGAATTTCAAAACATACCTTAATTCGGTACTTTACTATAAATTTTGTATAAACTATTCATTTAGAAATGAGACAATAATGGTTTACTTATTAGTGTCAATTTTTTCACTTCAATCGTCGGATCTTACTAGAATACCACGAGAAAGATCGTACGATCTTACGTGTAAACTCGCGATCTTGACAGCTATGGTATAAATGACTGGTTAAACAAAATGGTGCATTGGGGTGTTGTACAAAATGGTTAAATAAGAAAGGACACATCATTGCAATTAATTTTATTAGCTTCATATGGTGGTACAAAATTCCATTTTATTAGAATGCACTAGCTAAAAGACCCGGGAAATTCACGGGTGATATAAAGGAAATCTATACTACATATAATGCACGAAGGCACCTTACTCTTAATTTTAAGACGTACAAGAAATTAAGCATGGTTTACAACACTTTAATGCACCCAATTTTCAGAATTACAATAAAGTAAGCATATTATACAACAAAATAAAGTGTGGTGTCGTTTTAAGACCAAAATTCTATCAAACAACATTAATGTTATTAAAAACACCCCTTCACCAAAAATTACAACCATTTAAGCATAATGTACAATAGCTGCAACCAATTTTCAGATTTACAACAAAATAAGCATAGTGTACAACAAAATAAGCATGATGTAATTTTCAGACTTACAACATTAATGCTATTAAAGTGGTCAATGTTATTAATGACTATAATGACTACTACTTACAAGAAAAGAAACATAGTGTACAACACTTTAATGCACATAATTTTCAGACGTACAAGACAAGAAGCATAATGTATAACAAACACCACAATAATGCTATTTAATGTAGTCAATTATTTAACTTGTCAATAAACACAATTAATACAGTTATTAAAACACCTCTTACATAAGAAATACAAATTATCAAGCATATTGTACAATCAAATTAAACACAATTTCCGCATTAAATTTCACTACTACAAATAATAAAGCACATTATACAAATATTCAAGCCGAAGGCAACAGCCAAATGGGCTTGAGCTGAAGGCGGACCAAGCGGGCTCGAGCCCGAAAGGCAGAACCGGCCAACGGGTTCGAGCCAACGGCACGGGCTATCTGAAATTCTTGATATCCGTAAATTTATTGTTAAAAAGAACATAATAAACTAAAATACATTATTCATCGAAAATTTTTATTTCAGAATATCCGCCAGAACGCGCGAGTACCCTGCTAGTAATAACTAATATGTGAATGATACGATACATAATTTGGTTTATAACTATTAAATAGATAGGCTTGAAGAGCAAAGTTATGTAGTCAACGTCAAACACTTGAGTAGTCTTATGTTCATTCCCGTGAACACCTATATGATGAAAAAAATGAAAGGAAGTTGTTGAGACTTCAGTTTTGCAGCAGCCACAAACACCCCTTGAAAAGACCCAAACAGACCATTTAAAACATCAATTTTTAGCAGCCTAAACACCCTTTAAAACTTCATCAAGTATCCTCGAACACCCATTTTAAACTTCTATTTTGCAGTTGCCATAAACAACAAATTAAGTACATTTTTTAAGCAAATCGAGACACCCCTTAAAAAGACCACAAAACCTAATGAATACTTAAATTTTTGCCAGCCCCAAAAAACCACTAAAAACGACCTAATCACCCATTTAAAAGAGCTGTTTAGCCCAATAGACCCCTTGTTCCTAAAGCCGAACCTATATATAAGAACATCCAACTCTTGTATGACTCTTTTATATTTAATATTTATTTATTCTACAAAATTAATCACTATGCCGTACCTGAAACTTCTCCATTTATAAACAGGTGAAGACCATGACCCGTTGACAGCACCTAGAGTTTGGTATAATCCTCGTTTCTCAAAAAGGATTCACAAAACCAGCTTTAACACTACAATATTGGTTCTTTCAAAGTTAAAAATTTTGCTTTATTAGGAAATGGTGGTTTAGGGTGAAAAAATGCTATGTAGAGAAAAGTATTAAAAAGCATATATCGTGTTTAGGGAGGATATGATGGTGGAGATGAGTCTCAAATTAGAGGGATTTTGATTTGACATTATTAAGGTTGGAAAGAGGCTTGATAGGCTAGAGGGGGATTTTGTTAATAACCTTTACAAAATAGTCGGTGATGGTTTAGATATCTTGTTTTGGCTTGATAAGTAGGTGGGGTATGCCAGACTTTGTAATCGTTATCCAAGGCTTTTCAGGTTAGAGAGAGATAAGGAAGTAGCGGTTGGTATAATGGGTAATTGGGTTGGATAAATTTGGTCTTGAAATTAGGAGTGGGCTAGAAAATTCATTGTGACTAAGAAACTGAAGAAATATTTCCCTATATGATAATCGTAATAGAGAATTAGTATGCAGAAAATCTTGTAACCTAAGAATTTGTTTTCATAATTTTCATGGCTCAACCTGATTAAAAGAAAATAAACTTACCTCAATCTAGGAAGCATTCGCATATCATTCGACAAATTCCTTGAGACGTGCATTCTTTCATATGTAATACTTACCTAAGGTAAAATTTCAGAAAAAAGTTTGGAGTTAAACCAAAAGTCTAATGAATTCATAGTTTTTAGGGATAATTATTTAAAAATGTATTTAACTTGTCATATATTCTAATTGTGTATATCATTTTTATTTTTTGCTATTATATATCCTAAACTCTTGATTTGGACTTTTGTGTGTATTTCATGCATGTAAAATAACCATTTTACCTTTTGTTGCCAATAGAGTAGTTACAAAATATAAAGGTAAAATGGTCATTTTACATGAGCAAATACATACAAAGGTCAAAATTCAAAAATTTGAGGTATGTAATAGAAAAAACATAAAACGGTTATACACAAATAGAAAAAATGACAAGTTAAATATATTTCTACATAATTATCCCTAGCTTTTATGCATCAATAATTTTAAGAAAATTCATTCTACAAAACATATCATATGCATTCTATTACCAAATAAACCACGTTGACTTACCTCCTGTGAAATAACTATACATCATACTTTCATGCAATTTTCTATCTTGGACCTCTCCATATGACTAATAATCCCATGATCTCTTTCCCCACCGTGTCAACGACCTGCACGTATAAATATGTGCATAATACATTTACCCATGCTCCAATGACATAAAATAGAATTGTGCATATAAAAAATATATCATTTGCAAGCAACCACAAAATATAACATAAAATCACTTTGTAAAATGGTATAGCACAAAAACTTCTCATCAAACCAGGTCCTCGAAGCAAACCCTTTAAACCTTTATTATGAACCACTTTTGTTTCTCCTTACTTTATACATACTCCTTTTGTCCCTTTCCCACTCCTAAACTTACTTCTAGTACTCTATTTTATTAGTATCTATTATTTACTTTTGAGTAGATATCACTAATTAAACAAGTGACTAAATTTTGTAGCGGTACACTTTTTGTTCTTTTGGAATGAATTATCGGATGAGGGGACGAAGGGGTTGCTTGTTTTGGAGTCGACCGACCTTTGAAGACCGATTACGTGCAGTGGTGGTGACTTGATCGGTGAACGGGCGACCCGGTCGGTCGACCGACCACTGTGAGAGATAAAAGGAGTGGTACTTTTTTTTTCCTGTTTAGTTTGTGGTTGTATAGGCTTTTATTTATGAATTATAATTATAATGTATGCATTAAAAAGTAGTTAAGGTCTTAGACTTTTTTTTTCTTTTTTTTACAGTGATAATGATAGATTAAATAGTGATATTGATATATTAAATGACTATTACAAATCAATTAAATGGCTGTTACAAATCAATTAAATGGGTTGTTAATTTCCGATGTAATGTAACTTATATTCATCTGTATGTATTGATTTCCTAGTAAAAGACACTTCTTTCCTATAAGTAATTTGTTAAATCTTAATTTTTAAGTCTTCTATTAATAGCATGTCCCAAATATTTTATATAGTAGTATAGATATCACTAATTAAACCAGCCTTTCACTTTTATCAACTATTGACAACTAAATTAAATTATATATAAAAAAAATTACAACAACAACAATACCCAATCTTGCTAGAGCGGGATATGAGAAAGCAAAATGTAAACTGGTCATATTCTTGTCACAATGTAAACTCGAGACTAAGAATAGTCACTCCAATATATAAAAGTTAAAATGAAGTAAATTCAAAACCTTAGTTATTTCAATTATCCACTTAAATGTTGAAATAAAAAGCAAATGTGTTTGTCATAACAGAATTGGTGAAATTTGTGTCTAACTTTTCACCAAAATTGCCCAGCCATGCAATTGAAGTAGTTACCATATGCTCAATATTAACACTTGTTAATCGCAGCCCTTAAAAATCTAAATGAATCCAAGCAAATTATGCTTGATTTTTCTAATGATCTTTAAAAAATCAAGATAAAGATAATACTATATGAATAAGACAATTTCCGATTTCACATGATGAGGTTGATATTGGTGTAACAAAGCACAAAAAAACCTAAACATCAAAACATAAATAAACCGAAAACATATCAAAGCATGTGATTACATTAAACATGTTTCTTATCAAATATTTGCATACCTTTAAAAGAAAATGGTCAGAGTCCTATCTACATGGTTTTTTTATGGAATTGTTAACGTGAAATTTTTTTCATGGAATGGTCAGAGTCCTATCTACATGGTTTTTTTATGGAATTTTCACGTTAACAATTATATACAAGTTTTTCATTAATATAATACTTTGGGTATATTTAGTATATTTGCTGGACTTTGGTGACCAAAGATGTGCAAAGTCTAAGAGATAAGAAGATATTTTGTTTAGTAAAACATGGACATGGGATTTTAGTTTGGATTTTGCTATATCCACATAAAAAACCAACAAAAAACTCTCACTCGCTGACGTGTTAACCGATTATTGTTTTTTTTTGGGATCCGTGGTCGAACCAAACTTTCTTAAACTTCAAAAGAAAAATAAGCAACAATCGAAATATTGATAAAACACAAAAAATACAAAGTGATAAAAGTAATATCCACCTAAATTGCACAAGAGCAAAGGGTCGTCAAAGAAAGTACGTTGATGACATTCTACAAAGAATAATTATGATTGTATATCTGCAGAATGAACGTAAGTAAAAAATATTTCTATTTAAATTGATATACCAAAAATACCATTAAAGAAGAAAACTTCTTGCATCCATATAATGAATCTATTTTAAAGGTCAAATTGTTAGATACTAATTAAAGATATGCATTTTAATTGAAGAATTCAAATGAATGGTGCATCCAGTTGTCCTAATGAGGTTGAAAGTTATTTTTGGAAAAATTAATTAAGAGTTATGTAAAAAAAGCGTGTTTTATTAGTTTTAATAGATAGACATAGATAGATTGTTTTTGAGTGCATACTAGAAGTGTCACCATGTGATATCAAACAATTAAAGTACAATTAATCATGGTAATATGTGATGGTGACATTGTGTGTGTAAGTTGTATAATCATACGTTTATGCAGTACACCAAATTACTACAATACAAAGTTAAAAGTTACAATAACCAAATGATTGATTCTTTATTTAAAAACTAGAACCAAGTTAATGTTTTTAACATTCTTTGTTTTGATTTGATAAATGAAATAATTCAATGAACATCCTCTTAAGTTGTATATAACTTGATTGATCAAGTTAGACAATTACTAATGGAGTAGTAATTGTCTAACTTGATCAATCAAGTTATACACAACTTGAGAGGATCTTCATTGAATTATTTGATTTATCAAATCAAAACAAAGAATTTGCAGAACATTAACTTGGTTCCAGTTTTTACATTTATGTAACTCATGTGACACCTCAACTCAATACCGATGCTAAATCATATCATCTTACCTTTCTTGTCATTTTTGAACACAATCTGGTTACTACAATATGATCTTTTGTTAGGTTCAGTAAATACCCAAACCCCTTAATCTAGGATTTGAATAGAAAATAGCCCAAGTGTCTAGTCCGTTAAACACTAACAAGTCACTGAGCGCATAGTCTCTCAGTGAGCCATCTTCAGGATACTCAGTACGAGGCAACAAGATAATCTCTCTACTCAGCAAGGCGGAACTTAAAGGGTGAAGACTGAGTCAAGAAGAAGATGGTGGATTCAGTGAGTGATGACAATAACTCACTGAATCCCTAAGACTCCTCTCCAACTACTTACACTGAAGACAAACTGAAGTAGAAGACTGAAGGATGTAAAGATTGAAGAATGAGCGGGACAAGGCGGGATAAGTTTGAATCAAATAAGACGAAGTCCTTATCAACCAAAGTCAACTTTCCCTGAATAGCAAAAGATCAGGCTCAGTGTCATCGCTGACCTTAGGAAAGAGTATTGTCTCATATCTAGAATAGCCTTTGTAAACAGAGACAAAATGCATCAGTATTTTGTCTTCTGTAAGATGTCAGTTTGTCACTTAGGAAAGAGTTAAATCTCATACATGTATAAATAGCATAAGAGATGGAGTAAAAATGTTAAGCTTGTGAATTGTAAAAACACACATACACGCAAGCCATCTTTTCACTCCTCCAAATACAACTTAATCCTTGAGATAGCTTAGTGGGTTCTAAGAGTTGTGCTCAGACTTAGCCTGAGCTTAGAGAGGAGTCACCAAACTTTGTTATTTCAATCCCAAGTACTGTTCCGCAAGTACTTGGGTAACGTATTCTTTTTTATTGATTTCTAATAAAGAATATGATGTTGAAAATTACTTTGTGTGTTTTACTTATGTTAATTTCAGTCATTGTTCACTATTAACTTATTTTATATTCTTAAATTGTTTTAAACGATAGTGAACGGGGAACAACAAGTGGTATCAGAGAAAGGCTAATTATAAAACATTTTTTTAGGCCGCTCTAAAAGTTTTTAAATTAGGATCCTAAATGGCTGAAATTGATGTACCCCAACTAGTCGATAAAAAGGGTGGAGCTTATTCAGGTGTTGCCCCTAGACTTGAAGTTGGCAAATTCAACAAATGGAAAAAGCGATGCTTTGCTATTTGATTGGGATGGAACCTTATTATATCAAGTGTATAAATGAAGGTCCATTTGTCCCAAAGACTGCTGAAGGTTTGCCCAAACCTGAAGCTCAGTGGACCCAGGATGAAAGGAGAGTGGTCAACCAGGACCAAAGACTCAAAAGTATCATAATATCTTGTCTTTCTGACGATATTATGGAGTCTGTTATAAGTTGTAGTACAGCTAAACAAACCTGGGATGACCTAGTTCATAGTCATGAAGGACCATCTGATACCAAGGAAAACAGGATAACGGACCTGAAACTTGAGTATAACACCTTCAGGGCTAAGGACTCAGAAACTCTCTCTCAAACTTACACCATGTACAAAACTCTTTTAAATGAACTGTCAAATGATGGTGTTAAGTTGTCCAAACATGAAATCAATGTTGGTTTTGTCAACAGTCTCCCCGAGAAGTGGTTGAATTTCTCTCAGGGACTTAGGAATGCTAATCATATCCAGAATCTTGAACTTCCTGAAATTTATGGTAAATTTGTCTATGAGGAAAACCTCATCAACAGACGATACCCTGACTTAAAGAAGTCTCAGGAAGTCAAGAAGTCCCTGACCATCACCTCATCACCAATATCAACCGCTTTCTATTCTAACAATGTTGTTCAAGATTTTTAGGAAAATTCTGATGATGAGCCTGATGAGATATCAAGTGAGGAGTACCTAAATGACCTGAACACTGAATTTCACGAAAGGGCACTCCTTGCTAACTCTCGAAGGTTTATAAAAAGAAACAAAGGTTTTTCAAATGCCAAAGCAAATGAGGACACTGAATGCTTTAAGTGTCACAAAAGAGGTCATTTTGCAAAAAGACTGTTTTTCAAAAACAATTTCTGAACCCTCTTATAAACCATCAGTCCTCAGGCTTTAGCAAATTTCAACCAAAAATCTATCAGTCTCATCAAAACTTTCAAAACAAATCTGATCAAAACAAAACTGTTGATTTTGAAGCTAAGTATAAGAAAGTCAAAGCTAAGCTTACATTGCTCGAGGCCATCCCTCGAAACAACAAAAGTGTTCAATTTGTGCAGGGTAAAACAAAGGCCTTGTTCTGAAACCTTTGACTGGGATGAAGAGCCGTGTCATCGATGATGAAATGGTGCATGTCAGTGCACTGATGGCCCTCTCAGAAGAGGACAAGCTGGCTGTTGGAAAGAATCATGCCAGGAATGGAGAATGGGTCAACATCACAATGAAGAAGGTAAATATTTTACTATATATGGATGATGACTCGATTGGCCTTACATGAATTATCTTAATGTTGACCTTAAGTTCGTAGAGGAGCAAAGACTAAATCTTTTTTCAAAATACAACAAGCTAAGTTTTGAATTAAACAAGTGTAGGGATGAACTGCTTCTTTTAAAACAAGCTAAGCTTGAGGCTGTCACTTTGCAAATTCAAAACACTGAACTAGTTAAAAGAAATCAGGCTCTTCAAGACGAACTCAAAAAGGTTCAAGATATTCTAGATAGTTGGACTGCTAAGAATCCCAGGGTCTTTGATGTTGTGGGAGCCCCCAGTAGCAAAAAGAGAGTCTTAGGTGAAGATCATCTTCCTGACTCTCTCAACAAAGACCAGGGTCCTAAGCCATTTGTGTCTGGTGGTATGATTACCAATATGTTGACTATTCCCAAACCGAGTGATTGGATTGAAAGGGTCAATCCTGAGAGTAAGCTTCCAAATTTCGATTCTTAAAGGATTCTAGAGCCGAAAGCCAAGCTCTAAAGAGCATGCTTGGACTCCCTGATGTGCCCAGTAGTACTGAACACATCTCTGAGTCTGAAGCTGAATCTCAAGCACCGCTTCCACCACTGAAACCTCTTCGTGGTGCTGCACCAAGCTCTGAGCTTACTCCATTACAATTCAATCCTCACTCACCAAAAGAAAGGTCCGGACTTGGTAGAACCATCCTGAAAAGACCAACAAAACCAACTCAACAAGAGTCTTCTCCTACTGAAACTTCAACATCCTCTGTCCTCACTGAAGCTGACTAAATTCAGCAATTGACTGAGCTTGTGAGAAAGCTGACTGAAAAGATGGAAACCATCGAAAAAGCTCCTGAACAAATCAAGGAAACTAAGTCAGCCTCATCTAGCTCATCAAAGTCAAAATCCACCAACAAACCCAAGCAAAAGTGTGAGCCGTGTCATTACACCAGCCATACCACTGACAACTGCTATAGAATCCTTTTTGCATGATCTGCAAAAGGATGATCACAGAATGCAGACCACCTACAGTATGTCGGTCAAGCAAACTATACCAAAGTTGGTCATCAGTATGCTTCATCCTCCAAAACTGCTCCCAAGAATAGAGCAAAACCTTTTCCTCTTTTCCCTCACTGTGGGTTTAATGATCATCATCAGGATGATTGTCTCATGAACAAATGCTGTGATATATGCGGTAATCCGGCTCATGAGACTTCCCAACATGACAGTGTCATTCATGCAAGGAGAGGTTCAAAACAACCCAGAGTCACTGAGTCTTCCTCAGTCTCCAAATGCAAAACATGTGGTAGCACAATGCACTCAACCACTGACCATGAGTCAATTACCAAATTCAAAGAGACCTTGAGACCCAAGCCCACTAGTAAGTGGGTCACTAATAGAAACTAATTCAGTTTACTACTTGTGCAGAGACACGCTAGGGAGCCTATTTGGCATCTAGACAGTGGATGCTCAAGAAGCATGACTGGTGTGAAGGAGTATCTGCACAAGTATATTAAGGAACCAGGACCCAAGGTAGTGTTTGGTGATAACTCATCATGTCCCATTGAAGGTTATGGTTCAAGAACTGCAATGGAATAGTTTTCTCTAGAATAGCTTATGTCAATGGTCTAAAATACAATCTCGTCAGTGTCAGTCAACTATGTGATGCTGAGTACATTGTGCAATTCAATGACAAACAAGGTACCATCTTCAATGCCAACAAGGAAGTTGTGTTGATAGCTCCTAGGAGAGATGATGTTTATGTGTTAGACATGTCAACACTCTCCCAAGATGGAACTTGCCTCTTTGCTAAAGCTACTGAAACTATCAATTGGCTATGGCATAAGAGACTCTCATACCTGAACTTCAAAAACCTCAACAACTTGGCAAAACAAAACAAGGTCCTTGGCTTACCATCACTGGTTTTTGCTAAAGACAAACCATGCTCTGCCTGTGAAAAAGGTAAACACCACAGAGCATCATTCAAAACCAAACAAAATTTCTCCATCAAAAGCTGCCTTCACCTCCTGCACATGGATCTCTTTGGACCTGTCAGTCCCAGATCTATCCAGCATGAGAAGTATACACTTGTCATTGTTGATGAATTCTCGAGATACACTTGGGTATACTTTCTTTCCAAAAAGAGTCAGGCAGCTGATACAATAATGTCATTCATCAGGAAGATTGAAAACCATAATGACATTACTGTTAAACAAATCAGAACTGACAATGGTACTGAGTTCAGAAATCAAGAGCTTGAGAGTTTCTATGATGAAAAAGGAATTTCTCAAAATTTCTCATCTCCTTATACCCCTGAACAAAATGGGGTGGCTGAAAGGAAAAACAGAACTCTCATTGAGGCTGCTAGAACCATGCTAAATGGCTTAGCCCTTTCAAAGAATTTCTGGACTGAAGCAGTCAAAACTGCTTGTTACACTCAAAACAGGTCAATCATTGTCAAAAGACATAATAAAACCCCATATGAGATCTTCAAAGGTAGACTTCCTAACATCAGCTATTTTCATGTGTTTGGATGTTCTGTGTTCATTCATAACCACAAGGATCATCTAGGCAAGTTTGATGCAAAAGCTGATGATGGATATTTCTTTGGCTACTCACTGATCTCCAAAGCCTTCAGGGTTTTTAACACAAGGAGACAACAAGTTGAGGAAACCTTTCATGTCACCTTTGATGAAAATGCTGAAAGCATCAGGTTCACCAACACCTCAATGGAGGAAATAGGAATTGATGACTCATCAAGATATCCTCCTGATGAGTACAACACTGAATTCAATTCCTCATATCAAGCTGATGCTGACATCTCATTTTATGTCTTACCCCACAACCTTCCCCAACCAACTATCGGTGAATTCATTGATAATCAATCAGTCCCTACTGGGATAGGTAACACTTAACCAAATATTCAGGAACATGTGAATCAAGAACCCCAACCTGAACAAGACATCTCAACAGATGTTCTTAATGATTCTGTGGCTCAAGCACCAGAACTCACTCCTGAGTCTCTAGTGACCTCTTCAAGCTCAGATCCTAGACCACAAAGTAAGCGGACAAAATCTCAGGACATTGAGCTTGTAAAAATTATTGGTGAACCCACTGAGGGCATGCTCACTAGAAGCATGGTTGCTAAGTTAACTGCAGCTTCAGCCAATGAATGTCTATATGCCGATTACCTATCAGAAATAGAACCCAAAAGTGTCACTGAGGCTCTAAAGCACCCAAGCTGGGTTCAGGCTATGCAAGAAGAACTGCAACAGTTTGATAAAAACAAGGTCATGACCTTGATCAAATGTCCTCAAGATGTCGTTGTCATAGGAATGAAGTGGGTTTTTAGAAACAAAACTGATGAAAATGGCACTGTCATTAAAAACAAAGCCAGACTTGTAGCCAAAGGTTACAGTCAACAAGAAGGCATTGACTATGATGAGACATTTGCTCCTGTTGCAAGAATGGAAGCAATTAGGATCTTCCTTGCATATGCAACATACATGAACTTCAGGGTCTACCAAATGGATGTCAAAAGTGCATTCTTAAATTGTGATCTCAAGGAAGATGTATATGTTCAGCAGCCTTTGAGAGTAGTGAATTTCCCGACTATGTCTGCAAGCTTGACAAAGCCCTTTATGGACTTAAACAAGCTCCCAGGGCATGGTATGAAACTCTCTCAGTCTTCCTGATACAAAACAAGTTTGTCAGAGGAAAGATAGACAACACACTGTTTGTCTATAGAACACAACAGGATGTGATACTAGTCCAAGTGTATGTTGATGACATCATCTTTGGCTCAACAAACTACAAACTTTGCAAACATTTTGGAAAGCTGATGACAAAGAAGTTTGAAATGAGCATGATGGGTGAACTCACATACTTCCTTGGACTACAAATCAAGCAAACTGACAAAGGTATATCCATCAGTCAAGAGAAATACACCAGAAATCTTTTGAAGAAATATGAGATATCTGACTGTGCCTCAGTGAAGACACCAATGGTCCTTCCAAACAACTTTGGACCTGATCTCACTGGCAAATCGGTCAATCAAACTCATTTAAGAGGGATTGTAGGCTCACTGATGTATCTAACTGCTACTAGACCAGACATACAATTCTCAGTCTGTCTAATAGCAAGATATCAGTCCAATCCCAAAGAATCCCACCTCGCTGCAGCCAAAAGAATACTCAGGTACCTGAAGGGAACCCCAAACCTTGGACTCTATTATCCAAAGTGCTCAGGGTTTGATCTCAATGGTTACTCTGATTCTGATTATGCTGGCTACAACATGGACAGAAAAAGTACCTCAGGGTCCTCACTTTCTTGGAGGAAAACTGGTTTGTTGGAGTGCTAAAAAGCAACAATCAGTGGCTATGTCTTCAGCTGAAGCTGAGTATGTGGCTGCTGCAGGATGCTGTGCCAATGTTTTATGGATGAAAAGTCAACTCAGTGACTACGACATCCATTACAAAATGTTACCCATCTTCTGCGACAACACCAGTGCAATTGCAATCTCCAACAACCCAGTCCTTCACCAAAGAACCAAACACATTGATATCAGATATCACTTCATCAGGGACCACATAATGAAAGGAGACATAGAACTCCATTTCATCCCTACTGAGTATCAACTGGCTGATATCTTCACCAAACCCTTGGATGAACCTACCTTCAGGAGAATGAAAGCTGAATTGGGAATGCTTGACATTGAAAGTCAGGCATCAGAAAATCAATCTCAATAAGTTCTCTGAAATGGTTCCTCCTCCCTGAATGAAACCCATAATACAACCTCTCACTGAATGAGTAAGACTCATTCAGGGACCCTGACAGTTAATATTGAGCATTAAATGAGTAACTAAATGATCCAAGTATCAGTTACTTAAATGTCCTAGGTTGGTAACTATGCCAATTTAATATAGGAATATATGTCTCTTTGTCTTACTGTCAACCATATCAAGGGTCCCTCACAAACTTACCTAATCCCCACTTGGCATTAAATGCCCCCTCTCTCATGAAATATCTTATTGATATTTTATTACTGCAAAAGTGCACTTTTACTGTGCACTGCTCCCTTGAAAATGGGGATTTTATCGGGTAGTGGAGTGGTGGCATTAAATGTGGAAATTCAAACGTTTTCTAAAACCGACTCTAAATACTCCCATTTGTGCAAAAACTACCCCTCTCACCACTCTATAAATACCCTCTTCAAAACCTCATAAACACACACAAAAGATTTCTGCTAACAAAACTCTGTCAAAATCTCTTTTAAAACCCAGAAATCTTTGTGTTCTTCAAAACCTTTTCTGAAAAATCTTCTTTGTAAACATTTACAAAAGTTTTTCATCACAAACTTGAGAGATCTTAAAACTCTTTGATTGTTCTTGTCCAACTGTTCTTATCAAAACCCTAAATTTTTGAAATGGCAAGTACACAATCTCTCCAGTTTGCTTCTCAGTGGGTAGGGGATCTTTCAAATGTTGAATTTAAAACAAATAATGTCATAGGCAATTTTGAATATCCTCAAACTGTCCCAGCCTATAAGGACATTATGAAATTTTTATATAACTGCCCACTGAAAACGGCCTTTGTTCAGTGTCCCTAAATACTGTACCAAAACCTCCTCAGGGAGTTTTGGGCTACAGCCAAGGCCTTTGACCCGACACCCTCTACTGATGAGAACAACCTTAGACCTCTCAATGAATATCTCATCAGGTTCAGTCTCAACGGGGGGCAACAATTCACCCTGGATTATAAAACTTTTTGCACCTCCACAGGGTTAGATTACAACAAAGGTGTTTATGTAGCCCATCCTGAACCCTCCACAGTGAAGGATGGGTTAAAACAAATCGTTTTAGATCCAAATTTTTTAAGACCCCAGTCACCAAAAGCTCATTTCCTGTGGCTTGGAGGATCCTCTTCACTTTTGTGATTCAGGTCCTCGGCGGGAACCACTCATCCACTGAACAAGTTAACTCTATTCAGTTGATGATGACATACTGCTTGATGAATGGGGTCACTGTCGACATAGGGGAGATCATTTACAGTGATCTCGTAACCAAGCTACAGAGCAAAACTAGGACGAAATACGTTTTGTATCCTAGGTTTGTCTCTTGTGCTTTGCAAGTGTTACTGGGTACAAACTATCCTCAGGAAGAACAATTTGGTGCTTTACCTGGCATCCTGAGCCAATCAAATTTTCAAAAGGACCCATCCCTTGTCACAAATATTGAATTGACGGCCCATATGGTTGCTGTAAACAACCAGAGGGAATCAGTGTCTCCTAACCCTGCTCCTATAAAGAGAAAAGGGAAGTCTCAAACTGGGACTAAAACCAAACCCAAGTCTCAGGGCCCTGAGGCTTCAGGAGCACAGCCTAAAAGGCAAAAGAAGCCCCCGACTAAACAGACACCCACTGGTGACCAAGCAACATCCACCCTGGTGACAACGAAGGACATTGATAAATCACAATCAGTGCCCTTGGTCCCAACTACTACTCCCCAAGATCCAGAGGGAAACATACAACCCGCTGGTAGGGGAGCGCCTTCCACAACGTCCAAGGATGACATTCGCAAATCACAGCTTTTGTCTGAGGGCACACGAATGATCCCAAAGACTCAGGGGGAAACAAACAACCCACTGATAGGGATACCACCTTCACTGACTCTGCTAAAGGCACTGGAAAATACCCGCCAGTGTCTCAGGGTCTCAGGGGACAAAGACTCGGAGGGACGAAACAACCCGCCGATACGGAACCCAAAACCAATCCCGACTCCAGAGAAGGCACTGGGAAACGCCCACCAGTGTCTGAGGGGTCAACGGGGGACAAAGACTCAGAGGAAAATATACCACCTGCTGATATGGAACCCATCACCAACCCCCTGTTAACCGTTGCTGATGTTACTGGGATACTATTTTCTGAAGATGAACTTGCTGATAGTAATGATGAGATTTTATCAGCAGGGGAAGAAGTGGACGCTGAAGTTCAAGCTAAACAAGGACCTCAGCCTGATCCACAAGAGCATACTGAATCAACATTCAAGCCTGACAATGATGACTCCTCTTCCTCCACTGATGAGTTCAAGAGATTTGATAATGTTCTTCCACTCACCGAGAGGCATCTTGTTCAGTGGATCACCAAAGCTTCAAGGAGGTTATACTCTGGAGTCACTGAAACATTGTGGGAACAACACACTGAGGCTGCTGCCAGTTATGCTGATCTAAAGGCTGAGCTACAAGCCTTTGATGAAAATGTTCATGAGCACAGGGATCTGATGTATGACAATCTTCACAGACTGGAGGAAAACTTGGCTAAATTTCTCAGGCACCTTCAGGGTGTAGGTACAAAGATAGATGAAATCAGAGAATTTGTCAAAGAAGATCCAGCGCTCAACTCTCAAGTGCTGAAGGCTACTGAGGCTTACTTGAAGCAATCCTCCAGCCTCGCTGAACTGGTCGAAATGCTCCAATCTGCAAATGTTCAGGGTCTTCAATCTTCAGTCCAGTCTCTTCAAGCTACATTGGGCTCTGTGAATACTCAGGTGGCTACTTTGGCTCAGGCATCTTCTTCCCTGGCCTAGAATCTCGGGCCCAGAATGACTGCTCTGGAAATTTCTCAAGCAAATTTGGAAGCAAAAGTCACTGGTATTCAAACCGACACTTCAGATATCAAGGCTATGATCTCTGAAATTTATCAGGCCTTCAAGGGTCAAGCTGCTCAGTCCCCCTTAGCACCAACACCAACTCTTGCCCTCACTGACGCTCCGGCAACAGTTGAGGGGGAGAAAGATGAAGAAACTCCTCTTCACACTGAGGGGGAGACAACACCACCAGTATCTGCAGCTCCAATCTCATCATCACCACCAGCCTCAGTAATACCTATCTCATCAATCCCACCACCAACATCAACAACAACAACAGTGACAGTGATTACACCAATAATAACATCAACACCGCCCCTGGTAGCATCTTCTTCTTCAGGCCAGGACAAAGGAAAAGGCATAATGACAACACCTCCTGAGCCTGAGAAGATTCCCTTTAAGATCGGCGACACTGAATACCTGCTCACACCACAACAACTAAGTGCCTATCTTGCGAAAGAAGAAAGGAAATAGAAACTTGCTGAGGAAGAAAGAAAAAGCAGAGAGGCACTGGTAAAGGTGGTCGCTGAAGAAGCTGAAAACGTTGGAATAGATGGCTGAAATGAGAAAACAGTTGGAAGAAAAGAAGAAGAAAACTGAAGCCCTCAGGCAAAGCAGAATTGAGCATTACAACTGGACAATGACTAGCCGAAGGCTACCTGAAAAGATCACAGATGTCAAAATCATCCCCAATACCAAACCACTGGCCATGAACGTTTACAGAGGGGATGATAAAAGACACTTCGAGGTTCATGATCCCCTAAAGTTCACTGACTTTGGGATCACTGAACTCGATGTGCTTGGTCCAATTATTGAAAAGAAGAAGAATGCGGTGGTTAAGGAGCTGATGAAGATGCTCAGTAAAAGATATGAAAGACTGAGAGATGCACCAGCACAACTGAGGATTCAGTTTGCCTTAACTGCACCTCAAGGATCTCAACCACAATCATCCACTGGTAAAAGGAAGAGAGTTGAAATAGATGCTAAGAAGCTTAAAAAGGGTCAGGCATGACAAAAGTTCAAGGAAGCTCAGGCTGCTCAGATGGCTGAAATGAGAAAACAGTTGGAAGAAAAGAAGAAGAAAACTGAAGCCCTCAGGCAAAGCAGAATTGAGCATTACAACTGGACAATGACTAGCCGAAGGCTACCTGAAAAGATCACAGATGTCAAAATCATCCCCAATACCAAACCACTGGCCATGAACGTTTACAGAGGGGATGATAAAAGACACTTCGAGGTTCATGATCCCCTAAAGTTCACTGACTTTGGGATCACTGAACTCGATGAGCTTGGTCCAATTATTGAAAAGAAGAAGAATGCGGTGGTTAAGGAGCTGATGAAGATGCGCAGTAAAAGATATGAAAGACTGAGAGATGCACCAGCACAACTGAGGATTCAGCCTGCCTTAACTGCACCTCAAGGATCTCAACCACAATCATCCACTGGCAAAAGGAAGAGAGTTGAGTTCCAGCCTGAGATAAAAGTGCCTGGCTTTGAATGCAACAGGGAGCCGTCTGAAGGTGTTAAGTTTGTAAACTGTTTGGTGATTGAAAAGCCTGAAAGAGGGCTATTTTTCATTGATGAATATGGAAACCAAGCATTCCAAAGGTGGAGCGATATTGATAAGGCTGAAGTGGCAACAATGCTGAGCTACATACCAGTGGCTTCTCAAATTCAGTCTCCTGCAAATATCAAGTTTTGTGTTGACTTAAATGCCAAGATAAGAGAGCATCCTGACAGGGAAACACTGATCACAAAGAAAGTCAAGCTTGAAGCACTGGGAATCCATCTAGACTGATCATTTTGATTTATGTTTTTGTACTAGTGATAGGAGCCATGTAATCTGATCAATAAAAGATGTATGTTTTTTTAAATTACTCAGTGTTCCTGATTGTATTCATTAGTACATTCAGTGTAAGAAGAAGCCATTTGCTCACTTACACTGATCAAACACTTAGGCTATTTGTATATCCAAATAGGGGAGACTGTTGGGTTCAGTAAATACCCAAACCCCTTAATCTAGGATTTGAATAGAAAATAGCCCAAGTGTCTAGTCCGTTAAACACTAACAGGTCACTGAGTGCATAGTCTCTCAGTGAGCCATCTTCAGGATACTCAGTACAAGGCAACAAGATAGTCTCTCCACTTCGCAAGGCGGAACTTAAAGGGTGAAGACTGAGTCAAGAAGAAGATGGTGGATTCAGTGAGTGATGACAATAACTCATTGAATCCCTAAGACTCCTCTCCAACTACTTACACTAAAGACAAACTAAAGTAGAAGACTGAAGGATGTAAAGACTGAAGAATGAGTGGGACAAGGCGGGATAAGTTTGAATCAGATAAGACGAAGTCCTTATCAACCAAAGTCAACTTTCCCTGAATAGCAAAAGATCAGGCTCAGTGTCATCACTGACCTTAGGAAAGTAGTCTTGTCTCTTACCTAGAATAGCCTTTGTAAACAGAGACAAAATGCATCAATATTTTGTCTTCTGTAAGATGTCAGTTTGTCACTTAGGAAAGATTTAAATCTCATACATGTATAAATAGCATAAGAGATGGAGTGAAAAGATTAAGCTTGTGAATTGTAAAACACACATACACGCAAGCCATCTTTTCACTCCTCCAAATACAACTTAATCCCTGAGATAGCTCAGTGGGTTCTAAGAGTTGTGCTCAGACTTAGCCTGAGCTTAGAGAGGAGTCACCAAACTGTGTTATTTCAATCCCAAGTATTGTTCCGCAAGTACTTGGGTAACGTATTCTTTTTTATTGATTTCTAATAAAGAATATGATGTTGAAAATTACTTTGTGTGTTTTACTTATGTTAATTTCAGTCATTGTTCACTATTAACTTGTTTTATATTCTTAAACTGTTTTAAACGATAGTGAACGGGGAACAACATCTTTCTCTTAGTTTTCAAAACTACATGCCTATAACAACTTTTGCAAATCTTTAATTACCTTTAATGATTTAATTTTTGGTGGTTAACGACCGTGATTCTGTTAATTTATTCGAATGAAATAAACCTCCGACGATGTTTCCTTTGTCTCTGGTTGATATCGAGGTTTTTATATTATAATGCTACGGTGATTTATTAAATTTTACGGTGACCTATCCGACTTGTGTTCTGTTTTTTCTCCGGTGACTCAATTACTCCTCTCCGACGTGTGTCTGGTTCGAACAATGTTAGTCGTCGAATGTGGCAGCGGTGTTAGATAAAATAACAACGGTGATGATGTCGTCGTTTCAACTGGTGATTTTTGTGATACGGTGGTTATGCCTCATGATAATGATGGTCATGGTAAAAAATAAGGAAGATCACTCAGTTAGGACTTATGAGAAAGAAGATAGAATGATGAGAGATGATTTCATATATGCCTTAAATGTTGTCAGGTTTTAGGAATTTGTTATTAAAAATGCCACGTATATTAATAAAAAGCCACATGGATGACACATCAACATAAATGTGTCACATAAGAGCACAAGGTGTGGTGAAGAGGCTTCACCTCTTCATCACCGCCACGTCATCGCCACATCATCATAACAAACCTCCACAACAAACCACAACTAACCCCCCTCACTCACAACAAACCTCAACTTCTTCATTTGAGGCCCACCACTACAAATTTATTTTTTTAATTCAAATTTCCAAATAAACTAAATTCATTTCATTAAAAATAAAAATACAATACAACATAATAAAAAACATACGAAACGTAAAATAAAGATACAGTAAAAAACATAATAAAAACATACGGAACGTAAGTTATAACGAAACTAATTATTTGGATTATGTTGTTGAAATTGTTCCCATTGAAGTTGTTACCAAACATGCTCGATGAGACATCGTTGAAGCTTTGCGTGTTTGTGTTTATATATGTATATTTTATAGTGTGTAAACGTGTGTTTATTTTGATTGTAATGGTTTAGTATTTATAGGTGGTATATGGATTTTTTTTAAGGGTAAAACTATCCGTTTTACAACGGATAGAATTGTGGTGTGTCGGAATTTCATGCTCGTTGTGGTGACGAAGAAGCGCTCGACGGCGAGCTCCGCCGATGTGGCGGCGAGCCACGGCGAGAAGCCACGTTGGACGGCGAGATGCAACGGCGAGCCTACACCTTCCCCTCTAAGCAGATTGTAATGATTAAACTCTAATTAAGTGAGTTAATTAAATAGTTTTTAAAGTACAATGATGTGATTGGATAAAAATTTTGCATAGTGACTTAATTGAACATTTTGAGAAAGTATAATGACTTCGTAGTGCATAAGCCCTATAAAATAAATATAAAAAGTTACCCATGCAATGTGGCGGTTTAAGAGAGTGAGAAAGTAGCGGTGGTCAGTGGTGTTTAGCGGTGATATCGATGATGTGTTAACTGATAGTTGTTGGTGACAACAAGAAGACAAGAATAACGTCACTTTTTTGGTGATACATAAAAGTCGATTACTTAAATTTATGGGGTTTTAACTTAGCATCTCAGGCCATCGATCTTTTTTCTAAGGGTAGTGATATTTACACGGATGATTTTACTTCATCCACAGAAAATTCAAGTAAAATTACTTTTGTGCCCTTTATATTTTTTTGCCATGCGTGCTATTCACTGCCAATTCCATGTCTTTCCCTGTGCTAACTCCCCATCATCAATACAATCCCTTAGACAAAAATCTTAAGATGAAAAAGTAAATCGCTCATGCAAAATCATTGTTTGCATTTACGATCTCCGATCACTATCGGAACTTGCCGATTCGCATCTACCTAGAAGAAATCATCTAATCAGTTTTGGGCTTCTGGGAATGGAATGAAATTCTGTGAACGCAAGGAAATGATAGAGTGGGTTATTGTAACTTGCACATGGAGCTTTTAACTCATGATGCTACAACGGTGGATATGTACTCCTCGGACACCTCGAAGCTAGCTACGGTGTTGTCGCGTCTCAAAATTAGATATGATACATTTGGTTTTAGTTCGTGGTTTAACTAAGCTTCTATGCATGTTGTTCCTAATTTTTGATTAAATAAATGGTGATTTTCTTAAAGAAAGAATATATAAAGGATGAACATGAATAAGCCAAATATAAATGTGCACTGTCAAAAAAAGAGGTTACAGATTGGTGTAGTTTTCAAATGTGATTTTATGTTTTGACGGAGAACGATGGTGGCCCTGCAACGATATGTGTTGGTTGAGTCCATCGGAATTGAGACTTTTAGCATATAAAATAGGAAACATCAATAAGAAAAAAAAATTAATGCATAGGAGGGCACAAAAGTAAAATGACAACAAATTTTTGTTGATATAGTAATTTGGTCCGTGTAATTATCAACTCCCTTTTCTAAATATATTAGCAAAACTCATTTTTATTATCCCGAAAGTACCGATTACTCATGAGTGATCCTTTTTATACTCATATACATGAGATGATTTTTAAATTTGTAGTAACACTTTTGTAACCGAAATATAATCATTCATAGATATGTCTTTTATTAGTAGTTACAACTAAAAATAGATGTTGACGAATACAAATATTTTAATTGATACAAAATTTGCATTTAAGATTAGTAAAAGGGTACTCACGTAATGTGGCGGCGGTTAGGGAGTGACTATTTTTGTGACGAACAAATATTTTTCATTTTAAACCTTTTTTATTTAGCATGTATCAAATACCTTATAATATAGTAGATTTATATTTTTTAAAAGTAGAACGTCTAAATTATTAATAGTGTAAATAGTTAACACATTTATTTTTTAAATTTAGCATTAAATTGGTGGTTATTATTGTTTCCAAAATATCACGTCTACTAATTAATATAAAAGAGATAAAGTGGGTGTGTACACTTTATTCTAGAGAAAGAAACAAGAGAGAAAAAATTAAAGGCTCGTACGACATAATGATAACATACACCTCCTAACCCATGAGGTAGAGAGTATTTATACCCATACATACGTCTAGATTCCCCTCGCAACTATACAAGTGTTGCGAGGGTGAATATCTATCACAAGGTACAACAATCTTACACAACGTGCCCTAAAATATAACACAATATAAATAGAAGTCCATGTACCAATGATTTACACTTTTTGTGTTCCAACAATCTCCACATAAGGGTAGATCATTCAGGTCTTCTCTTTATGGGCTTCTTGTGAGGCCAACTTCGAGATCCGATCCTTTGTTCCATGCTTTTCCATGATGCTCAAAGCATCAACCTTTCTCTGATCAATTTCACAACTCTTTTCATTATACGAGGATCTCTTGCAGTCATTACTATCTGCCGGTTATCTATCTTATATAGTATCCTTTTAAGTTTCTCAAGAATCCATGACAACGTTCTTGTGGAGAACTTGGCTACTTCAACGGCTCTGAATAATATTTTCTGCTTCGTGTCGGTCACATACACTAGACATAGTTCAAGGTTGGATTTTGTGAAACAAGTCCAGCTCTTGACTTTGTGCATACCAAGACAAGCCAACATTGGAGGAGTTAAGTTGATTTTCCTTTGATGACTTTCGATTCCCATATGGAAGTCTTCGATGTGAGCTACTACTACGTAAGATATCATGAATGTCAATTATGAGTCTATAACGTCTTGGTCTATGCCTTTCTTGTTGTAGCAGTCTCTTCTTCTCTTATGAATGTCTTCCAGATCGTTGGGATGAAGATTGATGTGTCTGCTTCAGTGAAGTGATAATGTTGATTATCTGTTCGTATAACATGATATTCAACTGATCCATGGGAGAAGTTTTTGGAACATAAAAAGTGTAAATCATTAGTACATGGACTTCTATTTATATTTTGTTATAGAATAAGGTATGTTGTGTAATATTGTGTTGCTTGCGACAGCATTATACTATCGCAACACTTGTATAGTTGCGATAGGATGCTTGGGTATTGTATGGGTATAAATACCCCTACCTCATGGGTTATAAGGTGTGTCTTCTTCTTTCTATCAATGCGAGACTCTTACTATTTCTCTCGTTTCTCTCTCTAAACTAAAGTGTCCACACCCACTTTATCCCACTAAGATTATTAGAGTAGACGTGATATTATTGGAACAACAATTGGTATCAAGAGGCAAGTATGATTTGTTGTTTCACGTAGTTGTGTTTTAGTTTTGTTTCGATCTTCATTAGTAGTAAAAATTTTGGTTTTTGTAGAATTTAAGAACTTTCTCTTTCTATAATATTTTTTACTTTCGTACGTAGTATCAAGATTACGCTTAAACGTGTTTAATCTTATAAAACGTACGTTGGGATAACATATTTGAAGAAAAATGAAGAGCTTTTATCATTCTATACAAAAATTTTATGAATTTGGTGAAGATTTAGGCTGGAAAAAATGGTTTAAGGGTTTTGACAAAGTGTACTTTCTATCATAAAAATAAGGTTTAGTATTTTGTTCATAAAATTTTGTTCGCAAAATTGAAGGGTTTTGTTGCAACAGTTGGTTGAGTATAGGTTGCAATAGCTGTGGTCAGTTGTGATAGTTGTTTGTTGCAAGTTTTAGGTTGCGATAGCCTTGGTATTTGATTGCGATAGAAATTCTTGTGATACTAGCTTTGCAAAGCTTTTAGTTACCCACTGTTTACGAAAGAAAACTATGCCCAACTCGCAAGAATTAGTTGTGATAGCAACCAGTTTGGTTGTGGTAGGAGAAGTCTGCGACATCTCACCTTACGAGACTTATTGTTACCTACGTTTTTACGAAAAAAAACTCTGCCCAATTTTCTCCAGGTAATGTTCACAAGACTTTATTGCAATACTTCTATTCAAATTTTAAATCCATCAAAAAGTTAAAAAGTTATTAAGAGACTTTAATCAATTAAATATCACAATATAAAATTCCAAACACTCAACCATCTTAATTGAAACAAACTACAACACCACTTTCAAACAAAAACAACATCTCATATCAAAGATCCACCATCACAATGTCTACTCCTCATGATACTAGCTATCCTGCAATGATGTTAGGAACAAAAGCAAGACCACCTATGCTAATCAAAGGATCCTACACGAATTGGTCATTAAGGTTTAAGTCATGGCTCACTAACTTTGATAATGCTGCATACATGCTCAATTCAATTAGAAATGGTCCATATGTCATGAAACAAATTGTTGAACCAAGTCATCCACAATTCACAAAACTTCAAACTAAAGAGGATTTGAATGAAGATGAAATTGATCAATATCGAGCTGAATTTTGAGCAAAGCACTTCATCATGTTAGCCATTCCAAATAACCTTTATTTCCATGTGGATCAATATGACAATGCTCATGATATGTGGCAAGCTCTTTCATTATTGCATCCGAACGAAGAACATCAACTCCTCAGACATGATCTCAATGATGGAACTTATTTTCATATGGATCACTTGCGAACCATTATCTCTGAATCATCATCACCAAATCTTCCATTTGCTCCTCACACTGAAAAACAAGGCACCATAACCTTCAACAAGGATGGAATCTTCTTCACACCTAATTATAGGGCTATAAACGAACCGGACGAACACGAACGAAGCCTTTTTCATGTTCGTTCATTTAATCTTAACCAGAAAAATAAACGAACATGAACGCTTAAACGGACGAATTTTCTTGTACATGTTTGTTTATTAAAAAACGAGTTGTTCATGTTCATTTATGTTCGTTCATTAAAACGAACGGTAAACGAACGAAGATAAATGAACATAGACAAACAAACATAAACTTTACTAATTTATGCACAATATTTTGTTTTATAAGCGTTATTTTGTTTAAAAAAACCAATTTTAAAATTGCACAATTAAAAGATATGATATACGAATATAAATAAATAAATGAACATAAACGAACATTAGCGAACGCATAATCGAACGTTAACGAACTTAAATGAATGGACGCGAAATTTGTTCATGTTCATTCATTTAACTAAACAAACGTAAAATATGGTTCATGTTCGTTCATTTAATAAATAAACGAACATAAGCGAACTTTTTACCGAATGGTTCATGAAATGTTCACTGAATGTTCAGTTCGTTTACAACCCTACCTAATTATGATGAGAGTGACAATGAGGAATCACAGATGGAAGACTTGGTCAAACTTAGAAATGACCTTCAGTAGTACACTCTCAATGACAAAGGCAAAAGCAAAATGAGTGATATCTTTGAAGGCTTGGTATATGTTAAAACATATACCTTTTCTTTATCAAAACTGACCCAAATAAACCGGAAATCAGCCATTAATGCTTAACATTTGTGCATTTCTTGAGTTTATGCATGTGTAGGTACGGATATCTCAAAACAGACAAAAGAAAGACAAAACAGAAGAAAACCGAGCACGAGAAGGAAAATAGTGCAAAAGTGTAGCTGGAGAATTAGTTGAGTCAGTTTAAAGATCAGAAGATGTTTTATGAAGTGGTGGATCATGTTTGGGAAAATTACACTTTAAACCCCCAACTTTGGCAAAATTACACAAATCACCCTCCAACTTTTCAAACTTGTCATTTTCACCCTTCATTCCCATAATTACACTTTATACACTCACATAACTCATTTTACCATATTACCCATTTCGCAAAATCACCCTTACACTTTCACTAAATTACACTTTTAGTCCCTTTTAAATACCAAATATTACACTTTTAGTCCTAAATATAAAACCGAATCCAAAATAATAAACCAAATCCACCCTTTCCTAGCCCAAGCCCAATCTACTTTGACCCCAGCCAAACCTTTTCTGACCCTAACCATTACACCATGACCCCTCCATTATGAACCTTTGAACCTTCCCTTTTAATACTTGGTCAAACACCAGTCAAACGCCCAAACAACCCTTCGCGCCCAATCTAACCCAATTATTGTTCCCCCTTCGTTCCCCCCAATTACCCTGCGTAAAACAAAAAATTACCCAATCATTGGACCTTCTAGACCCTTCTGACATTCTCCTGACATGTGCACAGTACCACGTTAGCAATCCGTGTGACCTAAGTGAGAATACATGATCCAACAACCTCAAATTAGCTTAGAATTGAAGCAACAAATCAAGGGTTGAGATCAAAGATCCCAGAAGCTTCTGAGGCTCCTTTGAAACCCTAGAATTAGGCTATAAATACCCCTTGGTATTCACACAGTAGGGTGTGTTCTATGTGTGTAATTTTTAAGTTGTTTTATGTTTAAATTGTTTAAGCTTTCAAATTAGTTTGTATTTCTGTTCATGTACTCAAAGTTTTATATTAATAAAATTCTACTTTTACTTTAATATTGTTGCAATTATTTTAGATTTTATAATTTCAAATCTGTCATTTAAATTACTGTTCTCATAAGCTCCTTAGTTTCATATAAGTTTTACAAAGCTTATTTACTTTCATTTCAGCTTATCTTCATTTACTTCTATTCTCAAAAACAAAAATACCAAAAAAAATAGAAAAATCCTTTGAAAAATACAAAAATAATGTCAAATTACTTTCATAAGCTTCATCAAGCTTAATTTCTGTCTACTTAAGCCTATAAGAGCTCATTATAGCTTATTATAAGCTTTAACAAGGTTCAATTCAGTTTTACACACAAAACACAAAAATAGTCAACAAAAGTCAAATTGTGTACCTTTGCTTATTTGTGGATTGCTTTTGGAAGTTGCCTGCAATGGAGGGGCAATATGGACTTATTATCTAGCTTATTTATAAGCTAGGAGCTTGTAGCTGCCCTTGTTTAGCTAGGGTCCCTAGTAAGTTCAATTTTCTCATTATTTGCTCTCGAATTGAATTTTACTGTTTCATTAGTTTAGATATGTTATTTTTAATTCATTTAGCTTATTCTAATTTAGTTTTAGCTTATTATAGTCCATTTCATCATTAGGTAGCTTATTTCTCATTTTGCATACTTGGTTGATCCAAATCTATCATTTATAGCATGCTCTGTTGTTAGGTGTTTAGACCACTCAAATTGCACTCTAAATAGCTTAATGTAGTTAGCACAATCTTTTTTCTAGGTTACATAAGCTTATATCACATATTTACTTCAAAAATCTTCAAAACAGTTTCTATAAAGGGTGTTTGGTTTGAAAATTTTAACTGTGTTCAAGTCCAATTCAGTGAACAAATTTAGTTATAATAGCTCATATTAGTCTAGCATAGGTCAGTTTTTGCATAATACATAGATCATTTTTACAAAAAGTCAAAATCATTTGATTTCTTAAATTTCTGCATAACATTTAGTTCCTTAGATTGCATCATCAGTCACACAGGTTCATAATTAGTTTAGATAGCTTAATTAGGTTCTAAACTAGCTTTTCATATCATTTACAAGTCATTTATAATTAATCAAAGTTCATCATAGTCAAAATAAAAGTTTTCATAAAAAAGTCAATTTGGTTATAAACTGTTTCTGTCTAGATCTGATCTAGATCACTTTTGAAGGGGAAATTTATGTTCAAATTGCGTTTAAAGTGGTTTTAATGAAAGTTTGAATGGCAACTTTGATCTGAATTTGGTTTTCTTATATTTCCAAAAGCTTTCATTGGTTCAAATTAGTTTGTAAAGGCAGTAGTTTATCCAAACTACTCCCCTGCATCAGCAGATTTTCTGTCCAGTCACTATTTCTAAAGCTCACAAAAAGCTCATACAAGCTCCTTTGAGCTCAAATTTGGTTTTATAAACTCTTAGTAGTGTCAAGTTGGAGTTCCAGTTGTGCTTTGCTCATAAGCTTCTAGCAATAAGCTATTAGATAAGCTCAAAGTTAGGGAATTAGGTTGTTTAGGGTAATTAGTGATATTAGTGCTTATTCAGTAGATAAGTAGTTATAAGTGCTTACTTGTGCTTAATTCTAGTCTTTGTAGCTTATTAAATATCATTACAGTAGTTTCTCAGCTTATGTTAGCTTTTAGGAGGTTTTAGATTAGCTTAATTAGCATCAGTTTAGTTTTTGCAGTGTTAGTTCATCCATGTAGCTTATCTGCTTATTTCAATCTGTTATGCTAGCTTATTTCAAATAAATTTTAAGTACTTTACATTTTCTACAAGCTTATTTAAGCTTATTGTTTAAAGTTTCAAAAAGAAAAAAAAATAAAAAAAAATAAAATAAAATAAAAGTGAAAAAAGGGAAGTCTTGAAAGTAAGGGGTGAGTGGTACTCGAACCCCAGACCTCAATAAGACCTCAACCTCTCAACCCACACACACAACCAACTGCTCCATTTGTTTACCCGCGTCAAATCTTGCACACTCAAATCAGTTAAATGCGTTTTTACTTTTAAGCCTTAAGCTTACTGATAAGCTTATTTGTAGCTTATTTTGAGTTGGTTTTTCAGATTTTACATTTTTCATAAATCAGTAGTTTAATAAAGTATTTTTAGAAAAAGTTTTGTAATTTTCTCAAAATTTTAACTATTTAAAAAAAATTAATTTCCACTTTTTAGTTTTTAATTCATAATAATTGAATAAAAAGTCAAAAAAATATTCAGCTTTTTCCCAGAATTTTATTTTGTCATATTTCACGTAGGAAAATTAGTTTTACACTTCTAGGGTAGTTATTTCATAATTTTCACTTTTAGGCTCGGGTTTTTCCCGAGCGTGCTCGTTTTTGGGTTTTTAGAGCGTTTTAGGTCCCGATTGTTTAGTTTAGTTATTTTAGTTGCCTAATTAGCTGTTTTTAGCTATTATTTGCCTTAATTAGCTTAATTCCCCATTATATGCCCATTTTCACTATTCAAATCCCGTAAAGCGCGACGTGAGTTATAAAACTCCATTCATCCTTCGCTAGGAACGATCCGGGGACTCAAACCTAACCGTTTGAGTTACCTTTTTACTATAATTGATTTCCTTACATCAATTTTTGGCGCCACTGCTGGGGAAGGCTTGAAGTGAGTTTTAATTCCGTTCCGATTCGCATGTTTTTGAAGATCCTTCCCAGAGTGAAGTTATTATTGTTTTTGTAAATACGGAGTATCTCTTTTATAAAAACCCAAACAAAAATTAAAAAACCAAAACATTCTTCCTAGAGTGTTTAAAACACCAAAAAAATTAAAAAACAACAAAAGAAATCGAAATGTCAATTGTTACGTCGGCTCACCTTTAGAGTACAACCTATACACGGGGTTTAAGGAAGGTCTTGACATTAAATTGCAGACCGAAGAGAGATCCACTCTTCTCTCCCGCCACGCTGCGAGTACTTTAGAGAGCTACCGAGCACCGGTTGACGGGACGGTTACCAAAAAAAAAATTGTGTTTTCAAGTTTTCTAAAATATAAAAACTAAAAAGATTTTCCTTTTCAAATTTATTTTTCTATTTCTTTTTTATTTCTTTTTAGTGCATGCGCACTCGGTCTCAATCGAGACGTAATCGTAATTGAAGAATAGACGTACCCGAGTTACATACTATCGTTGAAGAACCCGTCATGGCGGATACTTGCACAATGTCCGAGTTACATCAAGCTCCCGTAGACGGCTACGGTGATGATATAGTTGTTCCACCAATTGCTTCCGAGATTTTTGAACTTAAGACTAATTTGATTCAATTGGTTTCGTCTATACCTTTTTGTGGTTTTGAGAGGGAGGGGTCAGGGCTCCTCCCTCTCAAAACCACAAAAAGGTATAGACGTAAAAAGGGACTAAAAGGGACTAAAAGGGTATATTTATGATCAAATTCGCCAGAATTTTCCCCCCACACTTAGAAATGAATATTGTCCTCAATATTCAAAGTACCGGCTGTAATGCCGAAACTTAGAACGTAAAAAGATAACATTACTAGCCAAGTGTGGAAACACAACAATTATTCTCTTTTTAATATTTACAATTTTTCAAAGTTTTTTTAGATCTATATACAACATGTGGGGCATCTCCCCCACACTAGGGTGGTACACACGGGTGAAAAACCCATGTTTAACTATTGTTTTTGATTACCGAGTCGCTAGCTTGACTCGACCCCGAATTAAATTGTTTCATGGGGAAGTTGAGTGGGATTGCCACTCAGGGATTTGGTGAGAAATTGGAGTGGGATTGCCACTCACAGAATTATGAATAATCATCACTAAGATGAGTCTAAGAATCTTAGAAAGAAACTCAGAAAAGGCTAGAAGAATCTTTTTGATTTTTGATTTATAAAAAGAAAGGAAAAATATTTTTGGGTTTTGATATAACAGAAACGAAAAAAAAAAATTGGCTAAAAGGGAAACCTTAATGAGATTATCAATACATGAAACTGATTTAAACCTAATCTATCACATTCCAGGAATTATACTAAGCACAGTAAATCCTTTTTTAGTGTAAACATGGTTTTTAGCCAAAATTTAGACCTAGGAATATCAAGATTAGGAAAATTGACAGTCAAATGCAAATCAAAGCACAGATAGATTTCACCCATAAAATCTTTTTGTATTTTTATATTGTTTATATGAAATGAAATATATGTAATTTACATACAAGGATAGGTATTTCAACAAAATACAAAATACAAGTCATAATACGCAGCTAGCCTCCCCGGTAGCGGCGCCAAAATTTGATTCACTCCCGAACTACCCTTTTTTATTTCTCCGTCACACTAATCAACCGCTTGTGAACGGTCAACCGTAACAGATGACAAAAGGGCGACAGCCCGGGAGAGAATGCAAGTTTACCAAGGATTTAAAATATCCTTGGATCGTTTATGTCCTGGTGAGGCGTGATGTTCTGGTACAATGACTTGTGATTTGTTGAAAATAATATTAGTATAGGAAAACAGGAATCTGATTGACTAACACTAGGAATGTGAATAGTAATAGCTCTGTCACAGCTACGTCATTAAAAACGTACAATCAGAAACCTAAAAACGTGAAAGATATACAAACGTACGTTTAACTAAAACGTAAACGTATAAAAACAAAACGATTATAACTATAGTAGGGATTTGCATGTCTTAGCGACTTAAATGCAAATTAAAGGAAATAAAAGATAAAAAATATTAAATAAACGCTATCACTATTTTTAAAATGATGAACGTTTAAAACCTAAAACGTACGTTTAAATAAAATTACGTAAACGTACAAAATAAAACGTGAGTTTTAAGAAATAAAAGGCCTACAAATATGAAAATGATATTTTTACAATCCTAATAATAAAAGAAAATTATTAGAAAAAGAAAATTATTTTTACAACTATTTAATTAATTATTATTAATTAAAAACTATTTCTAACTATTTATTAATAACCTAAAATAGAAGAAAATATGAAATAAGGCTAGGAAAATAAAATTATGATTGAGAAAAATCTAAAATATTATAAAACTTATTTTAAAACTGAAAATTTATTTTTCACACTTTTTATTTTTTTATTATTAATTATTTACTATTATTAATTACTAAAACTATTATAGATAAATGAATAAATAAAAATCTGAAACTAAAAAAAAATGTAACTATTATAAAAACTAAAATGTGCAAAGGAAAACTGAGAAGTGAGCTAGCCTAGGTGGATTATGCAATGAACTTGTCACCAAGGGAACCTCGGTTCGAATCCAACACACAACCTTTTTGCACTTTATTTTATTTTTTTGATTTTTCTTTTTGCAAAACTACTTATAAGCTATAATATAGAACTTTATCAAAAACAACTTTTTTCAAAACTTGGAAATAAGCTCTGTGGGAGCTTATTTCCAAAACAGTTGGCTTTTTAAGCCTAAAGCTTCTAAATATAAGCTGTTACTAGGTTAAAGCTTGGACTTTGAGCTTTTCTGTTTTAAGGACTAGTATATATACAGATATTATACAAGTTAGAAGAAAATGAACTTATAAAACCTATAAATAAGCTATACATGAGCTTATGAGTCATTCAGTTTAGCTTAATGGTTCATAGTGGACTCATAAGCTCACAATAAGCTTGAAAAAGCTATAAAGGGAAAATAAAAGGCAAAAGTATAAATGTACATGTATAATAGGTGAGAATATACATCAATAAGCACTGAGAAGAGCTTATAAGCATGAGCTTATAGTTTAAACAGTCAAGCCAAAGGCTTGACTTGGATGGAATGGAGGCTTTCAAAGAACCTGTAATAAGCTCCATACTTAAAAAGTAAAGTATAAAATATATTTGTACAAGTATAATATACATATATGAACAAGCTTGTGTACTGGAATTAACTTATAAGCTCAAAATAAGCAAATAAGCAATTCCCTGATGCACTCAGTTCCAAACAGTCCCAACCATGGCCTGCAGCTTTTTAGTTGGCACAATTAAGCTCAATAAATGAGCTTAAAAACCCAAGTTGTGAATTGGAGTTGCAAGTTATGCTGGTTGGCTTTCCAAAAAGCCCAAGCTCCCCTAGTGGGGACCACTAGTGAGCTTGTGAGAAGCTCATGAAAAGTCACCCAAATCACTGAGTATAACTAAACTTCCAGTATACTCAGGAAATGGGACAAACAAAAAAGGCTTTGGCAAGCTTATGAAATAAGCTTGAAAGTGATGAACAACCAATGAACTTTAGACACTGGTAGTTTAGCTTTGAGAAAAGCCAAACCTCACAGCTTAAAGTTCATTAGAGAGCTTTTTTGTTGGCTTATTAAAAGACTAGGGATCACTGGGCTACCCAGTGATTTTTAAGAAAATGGACAAGGTTAAAGCTTGTCAGCAGGCCTATTAAATAAGCTTATATGTGAGATATGAGCTTATAAACCTTGAGACTGGTAGATAAGCTTTCCAAAAAGCTAAAATTCATACAATAAGGTTCATTAATGAACCTTATAAGGGCTTATGAAATAAGCCACTTGGTACTGAGTGACCAGTGTATTGTATAAATTTGAACAAAATGTTAAGCTAAAATTAGCTTATCAAATAAGCTGTTAAGCTATAGATAAGACTAAATCCAGAAAGTATGGTACCTAGGCTTCCTAAAAAGCCAAGGTAAACAAGCTTTGATCCATTATTAAGCTTTCTACAAGCTTATGAAGTTGAGTGAGTAAGTGTGAGTGTGCTGATGAACAGTGCACTCTTCAAAATTGGGACAAGTTACAAGCTTGTTGCAGCCCTAGTAAAAGGGCATGTGAGTGAAAAATTAAGCTTGAAGTTGATTAAGGGGCTGCTTAGCTTCTAAAAGAAACAAGAATCACAAGCTGAAGCTCAATAATGAACTTTTTAGGAGCTATTGGAAATGGTGTAAGTTAATGGATTTAACCAGTTAACTGTTATGAATGAGCAAACAATAAGCTCCTATAAACTTATCCAATGAACTCATGAGAGCTCAACAAACACAGAAACATGGAGTATGACTGATTAGCTTCACTTGAAGCTAAAAATCACAAGCTCAAGCTGTGGGAGGAACTTTTCATGAGCTATGGAAGCCACTCAACTTCCACTGTTTGCTTCAGTGGAAGGAGTGAGAATGGACAAAATAAAGGGTTTGATTAAGCTATGTAAATAAGCTGAAAACTGAAAAATAATCATACACATAAAGACTAGGCCACAAAGGCAACATAAAGAGGCTAAGTACACAAGCTAGGGTCAAGTCATGAAGCTTATGCAAGCTCATGAACTTGACACCTAAGGCTGTGGTGCAGGGCATGCTTACAGACAAAGGTCTAAAAATAAGCTAGGAAATAAGTACTTAATAAGCTAAGTTATTGTAAACTAATATTTTTGTAATTAAGTTTAGCAGCTGAATTTTGATCTCCCAAAAGAGTTTAAGCTAAAACTTAATACTGAATCCTACACAAAATTATACATTTTATTCAAAAACGACTATAATGAAAAATTGACTTTTTACAAGAACTTATATGTTGACTAATCTGAATTTATAATCTAATCTATGGATTTATTATGTTATATAAAGCAACAAAAACATGAAATTAATACAGCTAAACAACATTTAAACACATATATGGAATTTGGACATATGAATTGCAACAGACACAAAATTAAGACAGTTAAAAAATAATTTTGACTTAATACTAAACAAAGCATGATAATGAGTATTTAAATGAGTTATAGGACCAAGAGTGAAGCACAATAAAACAAGAACAACTTCATACATGACCTCTAACAAATATTGTACAACATTCATACAGTGAATTTTGAGAATAATTTGCAATTGAGTAAAACTGCAAAAGACATAACCAATCAACCTAAAGGGGTGTCAAACCCTCCAATAGCATAGTGGTTATACAAGAACAGGATTAAACATCATTAACATCCTCAGTACCCTGAATCAAAGCAAATTCAAATAGTCCCTTAAATTTCACTTGTCACATGATTTTTAAAGTTTTCATTGAATAAACATTTGAACCTGATTCCATTCTCTATAATAACATATAACAAGACAAAATGGACAGATAAACAACAATTTAAACAACTATAAACATGAATCATTCATGTTTCATTTTCACAGCTGAAAATGAATCATGAATGAACAACATAAACTAATACATAAACATTCAATTTTAAACTTTAAAAACATTCAATAGCAACAGATAAACAAGAAAACATATAAATCAAAACAAATAAAGACATGAACAGTAAATTGCAAAAATTAAGGAAAATTGCTTACAAATGAGAAACGGGTTGAGACATAGAACAAATGGACAAGGTTACACCTATTAGCTTACCAATAAGCTCCTAATACCCATAGCACTCCAAATTCAACCCTGCTTCATCATCTTCTTCATTATCCCACTATTTTTGATTTTTCAATGATTTTTCTTGATTTTTAAGTATTTTCTGAATTATAAAGTCTAAACATGTTTTAATGTCTCTAAAAGCTAAATGAGCTTTGTCAGGAGCTTATATGGCTTATAGAGTCCATAAAAACAACTACATAACATGAAATTGAAAAGACTTGAAAATTAAAGGAAATTAAGCAAATTCAGAAACTGTCATTAAACTGAAATTGAACTAAATTTAAAGGTTCATTACACTAATTTAAAGAGAATTACAGCATAAAAACATTAAAAGACATTTTAATTTAAAGAAAGCTTTTAAAAGTTACACTAACGACCAATGGCTAATCCAAAGGTGGTTGTTTCCTTCTCCTTCTTCTCTCTTTTATAGTGTTCTGAGTTCCACTTGAGTTTTCAGTCAAATCCCACTTCAATTGGTAGCCATTGGATGGCTCAAACTAATCCTAGCCTTTAAACTTGCTTTTCGCGCCAAAAGTCATGGGGACAACTGTGGTTGCGTGGAGAGGTTTTCAAAGGCTTAATGGGGTTTGGGAGTATGTGTGAGGTGGAGGATAGGGTGTAATATCTTGGAGGTCAAGTTGGGTTGAAACAGGTGAGGTGGAGGGGTGGTATGGTTTTGCAGTGGTGGAGGTGGTAATGGGAGGGAAAAGGGTAACTGGGGTGGTTTTGTTTGTGGGTTTGACCAAACGGTTGACCCCGTTTTTATATTATTAAGGGTTTGGGCTGGTGGTACTTGGGCCAGAAAAAGGGTTAGTTTGGTTTGTTGGATTTGGGTTAAATGATTAATAACACCAAGGGTCCATTTGATATAGCTTAGTAAACACAAGGACCAAAACTGTAATATTCTGAAAGTTTAGGGGCCATGATTGCCAAAATTCCAAACTTCATCAATGGACAAAACCTGTCATAACACAATTACACAAGGACCAAAAGTTGTATTTTATTTATTTAAAACTTTAAGGACCTAAATTGTAAATTTGGATTTTTAGGGGTTAAAATTGTAAATTCCCAAAAGTATATCAAATTGTTCCAAATTGTATTTCATGCATAGTACAAGGGTATATTTTGTAAAATTTCCAAGTTTGAATACCCAGGGACCATTTTTGCCAATTTTGTAACTTGAGGGGTAAAAATTGCCATTTTGTGAAAACTTTTATCCAGGGATGTTTTGTGAACATTTTTGGTTTCCCAAAGACTTAAATTGACTTTTCATTTATTTTAAACATTTAGGGACTAGTTTTGCCAATTTGTGTAACTTTAGGGACTGAAAACGACAATTGTTGTGAAATTGATCATTTTTCACTTGTTTTTCAATCATTTGTACATGAATCACATAAAAACACATTTTTATAAATTTGTATCATTTTGAGAGTCATTTGTGTGTTTTTGGTTGTTTTTGTGGGTTTATATAATACAAATATATGTGTATTTAGACACATATCAAGCCCCACGTACATATCCGTTGGTTTAATCAAGTGGCTTCCACTATTAACTTTCGGGGCGTTCCTCATGAGTCTATTAAGTTGATGTTATTCCCATTTTCCCTCGAGCAGGCAGCCCGAACTTGGCTTGAGAAAGAGCCCCCTCATTCAATTACAACATGGGAAGACCTCTCAAAGAAATTTGTTAACCAATTTTTCCCTCCGTCAAGAACTACAATGTTACGAAATGAAATAACAAATTTCCAACAAAAATTCGACGAAAGTTTTGGTGAAACATGGGATAGATTCAAAGAACTTATACGAAAATTCCCAAACCACGGCTTCTCCGACCTCCATCAGATTGATACGTTCTACAATGATTTAACCCCGACCGACCAAGATTCGCTTAATACAGCCGCCGGTGGCAATATCTTGAGTCGTATGCCCGGAGATATTAGAATGATCATCGAAAATAAGTCAAAGGTTCTTACGTCTAGAAACAAACCGATTGTTTCTAAGATCAATGCCAACAATCCTTCCACACAAAAGACTGAGATGGCTGAGCTTACCGATGTTATTCGATGCATGATGAGAGAATTCAAGAATCAGAATAAGAAAACAGAAACCGTCAAAGTTGTTACCGAAACTTGTGTTATTTGTGGTGGTCCTCATCCGTACTACAATTGTCAAGCCATCGATGGCGACATCAGAAATGCCACCGTGGAATCTGCTAATCAGAATCTGAATCAAGGATACCGTACCAACCAAATGGGACCACCCGGTTTTGCACCCGTTCCAAATAATAATCAAAACCGTTTTCAAAATCAAGCTTTCAATGGTAACCAAAATGTGAATCAAAACCGACGAGCTAATTACAATTATGTTAATCAAAATTACCAAGCTCCTCCGCCTCAAGTTTACCAACAACCTCCACCTCAAGTTTATCAACAACCGCCTCCAATTCCAGAGTTTGAAAACTACAAGAAAACCACGGAAGCGTCTATTCGTAACATGCAAACTCAGATAAATAACATGAGGGTCGAGTTCAATAATAAGATGGATACGTCCATACATAAACAAACAAATGAGTTAAGAAGCATGATGGCTAGTTTCTTTCAGCCAACTTTCCCATCTACTTCTTCTTCTCAACCCTCGGGTTCCGGTACTCTTCCAAGCAACACGATTCCCAACCCGAGAGGTGACATGAAAGCAATTACCACCCGAAGTGGTGTAGCTTACGATGGACCCACGGTGCCTACTACTACTTCTTCTTCATGTGTGGTAGACCATGAGACCGGGGTGACGAAGGACCCGATGCTTCCTACTAATAAGGGGAGTACTAAGAAGCGTCTATTCGTAACATGCAAACTCAGATAAATAACATAAGGGTTGAGTTCAATAATAAGATGGATACGTCCATACATAAACAAACAAATGAGTTAAGAAGCATGATGGCTAGTTTCTTTCAGCCAACTTTCCCATCTACTTCTTTGTCTCAACCCTTGGGTTCTGGTCCAAGCAACACGATTCCCAACCCGAGAGGTGACATGAAAGCAATTACCACCCGAAGTGGTGTAGCTTACGATGGACCCACGGTGCCTACTACTACTTCTTCTTCATGTGTGGTAGACCGTGAGACCGGGGTGACGAAGGACCCGATGCTTCCTACTAATAAGGGGAGTACTGAGAATGTCCAACCCACGGCTGTCCCGACTTTTGAACCAAATGATGCTCCCGTTAGTGCTAGGAGTAACATAGTGTCACGGAGTCATTCCTTCGACCCCCCGTGGCGCCCTTACACCGATAAGGACCAGCCATATGTCCCGCGTATAATAAAGGTTCACTAGTTTCGTCCTGCCTTTGACTCATCAGGGGAGTGGCCCCAACTCCCGACCAGCGTGGTGTCATAATGAGTCTCTACTCGTGGCACGTACAACACCCTTAACGTTGGGGTACTCCAACAAGACCAACAGGAATAACCAGGAACCCACACATTAAGCAACGCTTCCGAGCAGAACCCAACCTTCAGAATTTGGCTCGTGACATTCTCCCACCACCAATTCATGCACGTCCTCGTGCATGGTCATCCATATTGACGAACGACTTTCGTCGAATGATTTGGATTTACTCCGACTTCATGGCTAAAGGGACATTCGACTTCGAACTCTTTTGTGTCCCAGCGTGCAGCGACTAAACTCCATAGTCCATTACTCATTCTAGCGACTTAAGATCCAACGTGCAACAACTGTCATCCCCCTATTGGATTAGTCCATTACCCCTTCTGGCTTTCATCGAATGCAACATTGTGAACTCCACACAACATCATATTGACTACTCAACATCCCGGGAACTCACTCCCGCCACCTTTGTTTAGCCAACACTTTTAAGAACTTTAGCGACTTGAGTGATTTTTGTCTCGGTTCGCCTCGGTCCAACCTGGCTCTGATACCACTTGTCACGGAGTCATTCCTTCGACCCAGCGCGACGCCCTTACACCGATAAGGACGAGCCATCCGTCCCGCGTATAATAGAGTTTAACTGGTTTCGTCCTGCCTTGGACTCAACAGGGGAGTGGCCCCAACTCCCGACTAGTGTGGTGCATATCGAGTCTCTACTCGTGGCACGTACTACACCCTTAATATTAGGGTACTCCAACAAGACCAACAAGAATAATCAAAAACCCACGCATTAAGCAATGCTTTCAAGCACAACCCGACGGCTAGTGACAATAGGCCAACTACCACTCGGAGAGAAAAAAAATACCAAATCAAAACACACACCTACCCCATTCACCAACCCCCCTCTTATTATTTAAAAACTGCTGCCCTTGATACTTATAGATTCCAATCCAAAATCAACTCAACTCAACTCAACTCAAGAATGACTGCTGCTCAAATATCCAGCATTGTTTCTTCTTCTTGGAAAGGAGGCGCCTCATTCATTGAGCAGTCTTCCAGATTAACAACAACAACAACAACAACAACAACTTGTATTTCATTTTCTTCTTCTTCTAAGCTCAACGCGAATCTTTCAATCAAGTATGTACACTAGTATTTCATTTCCTTATTATAATTGATGCTTTTTGTTTACCCGCATGACATTGGTCAATCAAACTCATTTACTTTGTGCTTCTAGTTACAAGTTTAAGGCTCCATAATTACCTTCATCAGTACATGTACTTGACCATCTTTGAATTAATGATCTAGGATATTCGTAAGCTATTATTGTTTCTGCAACCCTTTTAATTGCTGAAATTTACAATTAACGAATTGTTGCTGTTTGGATCATATCTTTGTATTTTTTTCATTCGTCCGTCCGTCCTCAACTGATAATAATTTTGATCTGCTTGTATTTTTCATTACACTTGTTGAATTATTTATGGTAGCTTTCACTTGTTAATATTTGGTAATGGAAAAAACTATAAAAATCATTTTAGATATAATTATTAATCTGACCTAAGGAGGCATAAAGTACAAGCTTTGCCCAACCACCCCTTGGAGTGAAACACTCACCTACCCCGGTCACCACTTTGTATTTTTAACTAAATTCTACTCAAACAACTTCTTCCAGATTCTGGTCTCGGTATTGATTCACTAAGCTTCAGGTCGACTCCATTAATAACATCAGTCTCCTTTTTCTCTATCAAGTATATGTCTATTACTCTTACTTATTTTCATTTGATAAAATGAATTAGGTGAGCCAACCATATGTTACATGATCCTTTACAATCAGAAACTTAGGGTTATATATGAGTTCTTAAGTAATCGATTAGAATCAAGTAGCACGTGACAGTCGGTTAGAACACCTGCATAGAGGCACAAGAGTTCTTAAGTATTTGATTGATTTCTTTTGAGTTAACACATGTATTAACTTAATTAGTGTTAACACACAACTTACTTGGTATAGATACTATGCATGTGTTCTTACCGACTGTCATGTGCTACCGGCTAATACGCTCTTATACCCTTTTATACTATAATGCCTAGATTACTCTAAAAAACCTTCATGTAGGTGCTAAAAGAAATGCTCATTAGAGTTTGGAAACAAATGTTTGGAGGGCGTAGTAAATCTCATTTAAACATATGATTTTAAAGCACAACGGATCACCATCTTTGTAGTTAATGAATTAACGATCTAATATATATTGGATGGATATCATCATTCTTCGTAAGCTATTGCTCACTGTATCCATATCATATGCGTTATAGCAAAAACTGATCTTTCCTCTTAATTTAGTTGCCTACTTATCCTCCTAACCATTGCGATTGTGGCACTTGGGAAAAATCAATAATTAGATGAGGAGTGAGCATTAGTGAATGACACGTGTCACACTTTTGTGGGTAGGAGGATGAAGTAGGAAATATTGCTTATCTAACGGACAAGCTTTTTAATATTCGAGAATAGGAAATTAGGTAGATTTAGATAATGCATTGTAGTTGCCGATTATTCCAGGATAATGCCACTATCTGATTTTTTTGGTTTCGTTTGTACTTTTGAGTAGATCATTGGAGACTAGAAGACATCATAAGTCCTCTACAGTTTGTTCAGCAGCAATAGCAGAAAGCAACTCTGAGCAAATGGAACTTGATACCAGTCTAAGCCCTAGAGTCAACTCCGTGAAGCCTTCAAAAACAGTGGCTATATCCGACAAAGCAACTGCACTTGTAGAAGCTGGTATTCCTGTCATTCGTTTAGCAGCTGGAGAACCTGATTTTGACACCCCTGCTGTCATTGCTGAGGTACTTGACTTGAGTCGGTATCCTTTAATTGTAAATCAAATCCACTTTTTACATTGATATACATGCGTAATAATATCTATATATATTTTTGTCTAAATTAGGCTGGAATAAATGCAATTCGTGAAGGTTACACAAGGTATACTCCTAACGCGGGTACCCTAGAACTACGTACGGCGATATGTAAAAAACTTAAGGGTAAGTTCCATATTTACGATATTACAGTAATATTCTTTAGCTTTGCCACTCCAGAAGAATATGTATATGACTTATAACTCTTTGAAAAATTTCTTTCATTTGTTAATGTAGAGGAGAATGATATTTCATACACACCTGATCAGATTGTGGTTAGTAATGGGGCAAAACAGAGTATACTACAAGCAGTTCTTGCAGTTTGTTCCCCAGGAGATGAGGTCAAATAATGTTTACTTTTTGCTATATAAGTTTTGTGCATTTTTATTTTAAGTTTATGCATGTTCACCAGGTCAGATTTTTATCTGACGCGTTGTAATATCCTTGGTTAAAGGTTTAAACTGATAAAATGATAACCCATGATATGTGAGTGAAGAGGTCTTTGATATGCGATGTGATACACGATTTGACACTGTAGTGCCTTTCATTATTGAGCAATAGAATTATGAAATTTGTTTTAGTATATTGAAGGAAACAATAACATGACACATTTCTCAGTTTTCTTACAATCCTATATCATTGTATCACTTTTTTATTTTGGCTTTGAGAACTTAAATAAATTTATTGTATACAACCAAAACATATTTACAAGGAGTACTGCGCACCCATGTCGTCATCTTACAATCTTTCTCGCTTTTCAGGTTATAATTCCAGCTCCATTCTGGGTAAGTTACCCTGAAATGGCGAGGTTGGCTGATGCAACACCCGTGATTCTTCCTGCAAGCATCTCTGAAAATTTTCTATTGGATCCAAAGCTTCTTGAATCTAAGCTTACTGAGAAGTCGAGACTGCTAATTCTTTGCTCTCCATCTAACCCAACAGGGTCAGTTTATCCTAAGAAAGTGCTTGAAGAAATTGCTCGTGTTGTGGCAAAGCATCCAAGACTCTTGGTAATATGATTGCCCCTAAAACTCTTCTTTACATTGATATACTTCTTTTTGTAAATGATGGACGGTTGGGCGGGTTTGGTAATAGATCAAAACGGGTTGGGGTAAATTGTGTTGACCCACAAACTTTTTTTTTTTTTTAATAATTCTGTTATTATAATGAATTGGTTTGTGATAATCAGAGACACTTTTATTCAATAATAATATAATTCTTCAAATAAAAACAATTTGGGATTGACTTTGGATGACATTCAAGTCCTTTGACCGATGCAGTAAAAGTTTATTGATTTGTTCCAACTCCAAATCGACCCATTCATAAGTAAATGGGTTGAGGACTGAAGTTGCCACTTCTACTTCTAACAAATGTGAAACTTACTGTTGTTGATTTCAGGTGATCTCTGATGAAATATATGAGCACATAATATATTCGCCAGCTGTTCACACGAGTTTTGCATCTTTGCCTGGCATGTGGGAACGTACACTGACAGTCAATGGGTTCTCAAAGGTAAATAGTGCCATTAATGACTTTTGTTTTCAAAAAAATTACTCTAACGATGTATTCCTAAATAATCGAGCATCCATTATTAATGATCATTCATGAAAAATTGCCTAGGCTTTTGCCATGACTGGTTGGAGACTTGGATACATTGCTGGTCCTAAGCACTTTGTTGCTGCATGTAATAAAATTCAAAGTCAGGTACACGACGCGTCCCATTATAGCTACTTTAAAAATCACCTTTCATTTGATGTTTTGTAACATATAATATCTTCTTCTTAATGACAAAAAGGGTCCCTCTACTTTGTTATTTCAGTCCACCTCAGGTGCCAGTAGTATAGCTCAAAAAGCTGCAGTTGCTGCTTTAGGAATGGGATATGCTGGTGGAGAAGCAGTATCACATATGGTCAAAGCATTTCGTGAAAGACGAGATTTTTTGGTTGCATCTTTTGGGGAATTAGATGGTGTCAAAATATCTGAACCTCAGGTACTATTAACATTTTGTTGCTAGAGATTTGTGTGACGGTCAACTTTACCACAAAAGAAAAAGAGAATGAATGACCATTTTGTTTTGTTTTTTTAATCTCCCTGTTAATGTTTCCCCTTGATAAATCATGGTTTTAAAATTTGGGGTTGTACAGGGTGCTTTCTATCTCTTTCTTGATTTCAGCTATTACTATGGATCAGAGGTTGATGGCTTTGGTTTGATTAATGATTCGGAGTCTCTTTGTCGATATTTTCTGGAACATGGCCAGGTAATAATTTCCTTAGTTCAGCTTCGTTAAGTTAGAACTTTCACACCACTGCCACAAGTCATAATAGCTATATATCCCTTGATTAGGAATACATGATGCCTTGCCTTAAGTATGTAGACATGCACAAATGATCCACGGACCTACCTTTACCTGATCTTAAAAGGCCGTTGTTAGCCAGGTGGTCTTCAAAGAAGCCTTGTTTCCAGTCGAAGGACTGGCCACAAAAAAAATAAAAAAATTAATTTGTTATGATTTTAATTATTAAACTAAAATTATATCAGACGGGGTAGGACTGCGGGGACCAAACGGTTCTATGATTTTGAGTCAAGGTCCAGGCCCAAATCTCATACACCTCATAATTGCCTTATAGAAAAAATACACGTCATAACTAGGCCTCCAAGGATTGGGCAGGACTGGTCCTTGTGCATCTCTACAAGTATATTAGGCATGGATTCTTGAGCAAACCAGTTTTGGGACTATTGTACTTATTTTTTCTTCCATTGGAAACTAACCTTTCAAATTGCTAAAAGGCAACGACAACACCAAGGTTTCCAAAATAAGTAATTTTAAGACATTTGTTATGGTTACTATATAACTAAGCTACATGTACCATGCTTAGTCATTTACTCTAGCAGTTTATACATTTTAGTAAGTGCTAAAGCTTGGTTTCCAGTGGAATTTCACGTACAAAGGTTAAACACTTCTTTCACTCATTAAGATCTATAAAAGTTGCACCCATGGATAAAAACAAGATACATAATTTTACTTGTAAGCTGATTCTGGAGTTAAACATGAATGTACTCATTCCTTATCAATAGTAATTTTTTGTATACGGTGTCTTGTATTCTTGCATGTTTGCAACTTTTCGCTTATTTGATTACTTTCATTCTAAAATTATGTGTTTCCCCTTCTTTCGTCGTTCTGATAATCTGATTTATATCAATGTAAAGAAGGGTTGGAAATAGTTACGTCCTCCTGTGCATACATGATTAAACCATTGTTTCATGAGCGACAAGCCGACAACCCTACAAATTTATTGTGAATTTTCAGTAATAGGGTTCTAAAGATCGGAAGTTTGATCTTAAATGTTAGATTGTCCCATTCTGGAAACCGGTGGTTCTGTGGAAGTTACTCACTCTATCACACTTCAGTTTTAAAATTCTGAATCAAGAGACGGTTTTTTCGTATTTAAAATTTTAATCCAAGCTTACACATTTTCCCATCGTCATTGGCCCGTAAGTACTTATTATTTTATTTTTTTGGGCAAGAAAAGGTCATTGTCGTAGTAATCTTTAGTCAAAAACTGTCATTGTCAAGCCGTGTGGTGCATCTTTTCTGACGAAAGGAGAAGGTTGACACAAGTGTCACTCAAATGTTAAAAGTTAAAACGCCCTTCAACAAACACAAATAAAAGAATCACCAAAGACGTATCCTTGGAAGAAAAAAAAGTGTTATGAAATTTAATTGTTTGGTTAATTCCTCAGGTTGCCCTTGTCCCTGGAGACGCATTTGGAGATGATACCTGCATCCGGATATCTTATGCAGCATCCCTCTCCACGCTACAGGCCGCTGCTGAAAGAATTAAAAAAGCCATCCACACCATCAAGCCTCCTGTATCTGATTAAATCTTTTTTACTCACGGACCAATTAAATATTTCAAGCTTCTTTCCATATCAAGGCAACATTGTCATTCGTATATCGTAAGTAATACGGATAATCTGTATTCATAGTTTGCATGATTTTTGTATTTTTAATTTTACTATCGTAGTTTACGGTTTGTAAAGATGTTCGCTATGATTTAAGCATATGTATTCTTCTGCCTTAACTACATAAATTGGAAACTTATATGTAAGGAATAATTCTATATGTAAAAACACACAGAATTAAGTCACCTATAAAACCATAAATGCAAAGCATCATGAAACAAGTCGAAATACATAATATATAGACGCACATTGGTGACATAATTGTGCAGAAAAGTAAAGATGAAGGGCAACATATACAGGTATAGCTCTTGGAGCACAATGTATGGTGTGGAGATAAATCTCCTTATTTGGGTCTCACGGGGTGTCACATCATCGTGACAAACCCCCTTCTACAACCCCGTTTATCACAACTAACCACAACTTACTCATTTGGGTCTCACATACACACTTATTTACACACACAACCATTAAAAAAAAGAAAAAAAAAAAATCATACAAAAAAAGGACGAGTGTTGTGCTCGTCGTCTGCACAACAAAGGAGAAGATGGTGAGCTATGGCAAGATGGTGTGGTGTGGTGGCTAGTTGTGGCAAGGTTGCCACATCACTATGGCGAGGTGGTGAGTAACCCACAACTTGTGCTCTTAGCCTGATCAAGGGCTCTTTTTGTATTTGCACACATTATTGTGCAAATATTTAAACCAGGATATGAATATGATACAACTGTCTAATGCATTAATTGGTATGTCTTGATCAAAAGTTAAAACTCGAAGGTGCAAATTAGTTCCCCTTATACCTTTATCTTCTAAATCGATAAAGTGCATCTAAAATTTAAGAAGAGGATTAGATTTCGCCATGTTTAGTGTTATGTAAAGTTTCAGAAACGATTATTGTATAACCTCAATAAGTATTGTATTAATGTAATTGTAATTGAGTTTGAATACATATTTTAGCACCTTTATTTATAATAATGAGATAGCTTAAATAATAAGCAACTATAATACTGTTGGGTTTTACTAATCATAACAATTATAGAAAACATGTAAACATCATCAAAGCATGCAGCGGAAGTAATAGGAATAATACTTGTAAATTAATTAACCGAATTAAAAATATATGCGTACCTTTTGCGAATCAATGCAATTAGGGTTTATGAAAACCCTAAATTAAGATCAAGTACCAAGAAACCTTAAACCCTAATAAATTAGGGTTTAATACATTCGACTACACTAAAAGTCGAACACCCAAATTACCAACATAAGTGCATTGGCCCTTCGTTCTTGTACACACGTATTAGTAGCGAATCAATGAGAAAAACTAGGTTCTTGATCACAATAGATTAACCAAACACCTTTGTTATGCTCAAGGTCACTCGCAAATCCCTTACATGGGGTTTTACTCGTCGACCTAAGAACAAGAGGGAAGAAAGAAGAAGTTTGGCCTTCTATTGAAATCTAGTGTACCAAAGGATGAATACATGGGGATGTATTTATAGCCTTATGGTAGATGTCAAGATTACTATGGTTTCCGATGTGGGATTCTATAGTTTTGGCCAAAAACAAGCCCAAAAGAGGGTTCTTAAAACCTTCTCTTGGCTTGTTAACTTTTCTTCATATCCCGTTGACATTTAACGACCGATAATCAAAACTCGTTAAATATTAACTATCGTTAAGTATTTATTTGTAATCAAATAATTAAATATAACATTTTATATATATTAATTATTTATACATTGATTCTCATACGTAATGTGTGCAATCACGAAGTCTCGAGTTCGAATCCGGACATACGCATATTAAAATATATACATAACCTTTCATCTCCCACTTGGATATATATTAATATAGTAATGACATTGGTTTAGTCTAGCTTAACACGCCAATGCCCCCAGATTTGAACCGAGTGTGGTTTCCCTGGAAAAACCATTTAATGATTCATCATTAATACTTATCCTTTTACTTCTAATACTTCATTAACTATGAATATGGATCAAGTCATTTCAAAAGTTAATATTTTGTTTCTCGTTAGATCTGATTGAACAAGATTACCAAATCATCTGAACGTATTTCAGATAGATCTTGGGTAAGGCCTTACAAACATCTTGTCAACCCTACGAGGGGCCCAAACAGTATTATGCTTTGAAACAAATTCAAAAGAGCAAATTCTCTTGACTACAAGCAAAACTCATGAACTTTGTAACACTTCTGAAAATAGCCCTTATAATCACCTTTTACGGATAGCGTTAGACTATTTCACACAAGTGTACTACATACATAACAGTTATCTGGTATCTCAAGTCTGAGGATAAATATACATGATTTATTTAAAGACAAGGATCCATAAAGTACAATCATGTTAAGTTGGGATATGTCCTATATTCAATTCATTGAATATCATGTGAATTTGGCATGTCCCACGCATCAATATACTTAAAGTATATTGTACCAAAACTCATATTTGTCTTAATTCAATGACATTCCCACATCATTGATCGACAACGGACTTTTAGAATAACATAAGTTATTCATGGATTAAACATGCAAATATAGGATATAATATTAAGAAAATGAAAAATAAACATAACCAATATTTTAATTCATTTAAATAATATTTATTCATAACATCCCTTATCCAAATACTAAATAGATCAATGCATGATAATACTGGTTAATGAATTATGTCTCAAGTAATGATAATCATACTTGTTGACAAGACATAATTTCAACTAACTTTGATCTATCGGAATTTTGAGAATACTTATTTCAAGAATTCAACTAGTGAAGTTCTTGTATGTGTGCATTCAAAATATCTTGATATTGCCACATAATATTTCATAAAATGTGTGACATCCTCAACCACCAATTTATGACAATCAAACTTTCAAACATTTTAAAGTTTTAAAGTATTCTTATTCTTTATTGTATAATGCAACTATGCTCTTAGTTGAGCACAACTAGTTCACATGACCATTTACAAGGATGAAATCCTCCCATGACTAGTATTGAGTGTCATCTCAATTAAACCAGCATCATTGTATACAAACAACAATATGCTCTTTAAAAAATTTCGTAAACTTCAATATCTAGAGTGTAATGTTTGATGCCTTCCAAAACTTTTCAAGTTTGTTGGCTATGACAATTACGCAACAATTGATATATTGCTCATCCATAGAATTTTGAGAGCAATTCCAGGCTGAGGAATGTAATTCTAAATTCAAACATATTCCATTAGAATATTCATTACACTAGTTATCTAATAACTTCATTAGATATCAATGTTGTCAAATCATCTTGCATTCAAGCATGATACAACAACAACATGATGTACATGAAAAATCCTTGTGTCAAACTAAGATTTCGTTCATGTTCTACATATCCATTTTCCAAATGATATATCATGTTCTATATTAGACTCATTTATTTTACCGCACATGTTTATTAATAATAAACATATATTCCAAGGTTGTTTGTCTTATTTTCTAAATCTTTCAAGTGAAGTTCCATTCCAAACTAATACTTAACATCTAGCTCAGATGGAATGTTACTACCCACATCATATAAGATTTTAAAGAAAATAAACATAATACTCCCACTAGCTTTCAGGAATACTTAGAAATTATCTTATTTTAATTTTAAACCAAAACTTGGATTTAATAGTTAAACATAAGAATCATCTCCTAGATGCATGCATATATCCATTCATGGATTCTTGCAGTTTGTACATTTCCAAAGATTATGTGAATTCATAAAACTCCTTTGTATTACTTATCGTCCTCGCAAAAGCAATCACACAAGAAAGAGTTTTGATATTCATTGTCATTTTTCATATCAACGAAAATAAGTATGACAATTATCATCTTTATATATTTAATGTGTCTATGAAAGAATATTCAATCACGGTTAATTGCTTAAGTGTGATTAATAATCTTGTCACAAGTCATGCATTAAATATATGTACAATATTTTGTCCATATGATTTCTACACAAAGATTTAAACCACTAGGATTTTCTTTCTTTTGAAGAAACTCATCTTTATTACGATAAACCAAGTTTCAAAGTTGATTATCTTTATGGACAGCATCTTAACATTCATAGTATGAATAATTTACCACAATTCAATATTAGGTAATATATATCATTATGATTAACAGGTTTACCATGATCCTGTAATTCATATTTCTCATCACATCAAATATCTGAGATATCCTTGTGGATCTATGAATGAGAATTCCATCATCTTGAGGTCTACATTTACATGTTTAGCCTCATGATGTTATTCACTAGTGTGTTTCAGAAGATTATGTGTTTGTAAATGTAATTTTAATCTCTTCAAGATCTAAACAAAACTCCCACTTGCTTTTGTAATTTAAAGACTATCTATAAATACGTTTAGCAATTAGAACAACACTAAATTGTTTCCTTTTTGGATATTACAAAACACATTGACAGTTCGTAAATCTTGTTCGCTAATAACCTACTCCATAAGTAGTTTTAACAAATCAGAACTTCAATATAAGACTCAATGTGATTCATCACATTCCATACTAAAATGGTGTCTTATTAATCTTCTAGGTTTGAGTTTTATTAAGTATATTCAATCAATACTCAATTTTCTAACCTTGATAGCTATTGGAAGAAGAAAAGAAGATATAGTTATCTTGAATCAAACAATATAACAAATGTTTGATTCTTCTAACTGAACATTCCATATACCTACAATATTTCATTAGAATTAATATTGTAAGACAATCTAACAATATGCAAGATAAACATATTCCTTTTGGCTTACCTATTTATCAACTAAGACAACTTAATGGTATAATAGAATTCCAAGCCAATTGCATGCTTTATAACTCAAGTACTTTTGATCAAGTCACTTCATGTCCATGTCTCAACAAGAAAACATAAACAGTTATAATTCCATTATACGTTATAAGTCATTTACCAATGACTTTATATCTTAATAAGAAGACATAATAAGTTAACGTATTACTTTATATTATATGTCTTGTAATAATGAAAAGACTTCATGTTTGTGACTTTACAAATAAACACATAAACATTTATAATTTAAAGTAATTATGAACACCACATCATGGTTTCAATTAATTTATTTTCAAGTTAATATACTACTCTATCTATTTATGTCATTAAAAATACATAAATATTTAAGATAGTATTACTTTATTTATTTATGTCATTCCATGAAGTGTCCAACTTAAGAAACTGTAAAAGCAACCACGCTCGATCTCACAACAAGTGGAGATTTACCTTGAGATTACAATCTAGCCATGATCTCACTTAAACAAAAATGTAACTTCAAGTGTTTCTATATTTTGAATGACATAAGACATAAAAGTAGTCTATGCTATAATCTTGACACATGTTCTTTAAGCAAGACAATCTTATTAGAACGTTAATCTCTTACCTTACGATCAAGAGAATCAATTAATCATATTTGTATGTGTTGTTCCTTTACACACAATAAATACTTCTCCCACTTGTGCATAGAACAACATCATATAGTAGATAAACACCATGACATTCGTTTGTTTATGTGAGCAATATGATAGTGTCATAGATATATAAGCATTACAAGTAGATGTAGGAGCACTTATTTATCAAGGAAACGTTCATGACTATCCTTGAGAATATGAATGTCTACATTTTTGAACGTAATGTATTATTTCAAGAAAATCTAGAAATAATCTGAGTTACTACCAAGATAATAAATCTTGTAACTCCCACTGAATTAGACAACGTTACAATAATGTCTTATTCAGTAATACACCATACTCCCACTGGATTTGACAACATTGTAAGTGTTTCATTAACCAGTGAAAATAGCGTGCTATACGTTGTTACCCCTTTTAATGACCATTCGTAACAATTACTTAGGTACTAAAAGAGTGTATTCTACTCTATAGATGATGAATCATCCATTAATGCTATTAACTTGAAAAATTGAGCATGCAATTTCTTCCTTAATAGGTCTACTATCCCCACAATGGTGTGTAGCACTTTTAATTGGTCAAAGCAAAACAACTAGATAAACTATATTAGTTTGTCTTTTACCAATTTTGCGGTAATTAGTCTAGCTTCTAATTTAATAACTCATAAAATGTCAAACATGTTTTCTAGTTGACCAAAATGTCATATAAGAATTCAATCACCAACAGAGGGTAATGAAATCTCTTAAGGAAAACATGGTGTGCAATTTTCTTAACTATTAAAGTTGCTATGAGTTATATTAGAATTTAGACAATTCTAATATTCCTAACATAACTTTCTCAATCATGAAAAGGAATAGAATTGAGTCTCACTCTTCTTCCATGGAAAAGAGTCTATGTTTGTCTTTTTAGTAAATTTTTCTTGATCAAACATTTGTTTGAAAGTAGAACTAGATCAATTTACCAAAGCCCAAACCACGTTTACGGTTTAATGTTGCATTAATACAATCAAAAGAATTAACAAAATTCAATTTTTAGTATTTTCGATAATTAAATCTTTCAAGAAAATAAAATACCCTTGGTCAATATTCATATTAACCATAAAATTTTCCTTGAATCTAGGACCCTCATTATCATAGTCTCACCATATCAGTTGATCTGCTAGTGATGAAAGCATAGCTGTCAAGATCGCGAGTTTACACGTAAGATCGTACGATCTTACGTGCCCACCAGTCAAAATCGTGTCGGATCGTGGTAGGATCTGAGGTAGGATCGTAAGTAAGATCGTAGGATCGTTCGTAAGATTCCGAGTTCACCTTTTTTTTTTTTGATAATCTTTTAAGTCCATCTCACTTGCTTAGGCAAAAAAAATAATACATGTGTTTTACTAATGTCTAATAAGTAAACCATTATTGTCTCATTTTCTAAATAGATTATAGTTTATACATAGTTTTTACTTTTCTAAATAGATTATAGTCTAAAAGTGTTCAATAGTTTAATTTATTTACTTCACTGTGATTAAACTAATCAAATGGTATGTTTTGAAATTCCATTTATGAAACGTTTGTTTTCTTGAAATCATGTAGATGGCTAGTATGTTTTGAGAAATTTAGGACTTATGTTATGTAATATTATTCCGCTAAAGCGTTAATGTAACGATGGAAACTTTACTTTTTTGTGTTTTACTATTACTTTGGTGTTTGAAAATTGAACTTTATCATTTTCAAGAGAATATTATATAAATTTACCTTTGATGTTGAGTATAAATGTAAAACAGTCTGACTTGGATATCATTTGTTTACAAAATATGACTAATTGGTAGGATCGTAGGATCGCGATCCGATCCTACGATCTCGATCTTGCAAAGACAAAAACGATCCTGCGCGGGATCGCGATCTTGACAGCCTTGGATGAAAGTATAAAATAGGTAATTGTCGAAGAACAATAATTGACAAACAAGTTTTCAATTCCTAGAAAATATGGGATTTACAATTTTGCCAAAACAATTAATGCAAAATGTAAGCATGTTTTATCCCATCTTATGCCTTAAGTTATAGGTCTCACTAACTAACTTAATTAAGTTGTCTAATTTAGAAACTGCAAATTATTAAGCTGAGGTCTCACACAACATAAAGATTCACCTTGTTATCGTAATCTAGCTCAAGGTCTCACATAACTAAAGTACAACTTCAAGTGTTTCATATCATTAGATGGTATAAACTTAAATTTTAAAGGGTACAATTTTTTTTTGACGTGTAATCAAAACTTATGTATAAAGAAGCATGCATACATTTTCATAACATAAAAATTTTCAAAACCTTACTCATAGTTTTAAATTGCTAAGATTAAATTCTACAAAGTTTTAATCGATGCGTTGAGACACTTACAACTTTGCATAAAGCTTCTACAAGCATAGTTATACTAGGTACAGGGTAATGAAGCATAACCTTTTTTCATAGTGGGTGACTAACAATTTAGTACGATTAAAAGTTCAAGATTTAAACTTAGAAAACAAATCAAATTTCAAAACCTCGAAAAACCCTTTTGTTTACATACAATATCATAGTTTTAAACGTAAAATAATGCATACATCAACTGCTAGATGATTAAATTATACAAAGTTTTATAAACGTTATCGATGCATTTAGTTTATAAAACTATAATTTGAGCTTACCTAGTGTTTTAAATTTATTAAACTATTCTAAAAAGTACACGATAATTATTTTATCACTCAAATTTCACAAGGAATGTATTTTTACAATTTTATAAAATCATTATACTCTATTTTGACAACTTTGCACCTTAGAGTATATACTTACACTTTATAAAAAAAATTATATTGCTTCGTATCTTGATTTGTACACAAAGTTACTTCATTCATTCATCTACTACAATAATTCATAAGTTAGAAGAAGTGTTTCTCTCCTTTTGCTTCTTCTCCAAACCGACCTCCATAGGAGTGTATCAAGAAATCATCAAACTTTTCAAGCTCAAGTTTAATACAATCTAGATCACACTCTTGTTTAGGTTTTGAAATAAAAACCTAGAGTTTAACTTGGTTCTAATCACCTCATCATATCACTTGTAAGCATCTCATATTTATTTTTCATCTTACATTTTCATTTCATACTCATTCATCATTTTTGTAACTTGTGTTGCATGATTTTTGATATATATATATAAGTCATCCATAACTTGGTATATGTTGGTCTTAGACATGACACCCTAAGAAGGTGTATGGTAGGATTAGATTAGCTTTGGAGTTGATTTGAAGGGTTTGGAATAGGTTTAGTACGAGGTACAGTGTTCTGTCCTTGTTTTGATTTTCTGGAAAATCCGACAGTAGGCACGCTTGATATTTAGTGCACTTCTTTGAACCCCCTTTTTTGAGTTTGTTCTAGTGGGTGAGCCGTTCTAACAATTATTTCGATACAAACTTTCCAAAACCGTCAATTCGTTCTCTACGACGTACACCATTCGCGTCAGTCGATTAAAAGTTCAAGTAAATATTTAATACTTAGTATTATTTTCAAAACAAATCAAATTTCGCATAACATTACATCCATTATTTAGTCCATTTAATTTTCTATTCTCGAAAACCCTTTTGTTTACTAACGTGTCATACAATATAAACTTGAAAAGCTTATTGGTGGACTTTAATAGCAAAATTATATACGTGGTGCTAATTGTGAACTATTATGACCACATACTACTTCATACGCTATATTTTGTAATACACACATAGTTTTGTATGGGCGGAACTTGGAACCGAGTGGATATACAATGCTTTAACTAAAACTTTGAATATTTCTTACGATTCGCTAAATGTTTAACCAACTATCATAGACCCGTTTTTCTCTCCATTTTGATCGTTAGTAAGCTTTTTCTATGCATAATGAAAACTTGTCGCTACAAGTCGTTATTGTGATAAAACTCAATATTTTGGGAACAATTCTAGGCTTTGTAAAATAATGCTGGTATTGTAATGGAGTATATTTCTTTTTAATCAACTATTAGCTTATGTTCCCTCCGTTCACCTACAAGGTAGATGAGCCACATGCATCGACAAGTCGATTGCGTAAGCCAAAATCAATAATATACCAATTAGCACATAACGAATTTTATTAGATATATTGATGTCTTCCCCAATTTAATAATTATCAAACTAATTAACATGTGAATTTTACTTAACAATTAATCAAAATAATCAATACACAATAATCCATGACAAAACATGCATGTTTCACCATGGATTCCTCATAACAATTATAATCCCAAGATACGCATATACATGGCACATAACAATTATTCATTAAAACCACATAAAATATACATGCAATCCTAGGGTTTCTACAAGTTTTGCAAAAAAATAAAACCTAATTAAATCAATAAAGGGTAATCGACCCAAATAAAAAAAATTAGGGTTTCAATTTTCAAAACCCTAGAAACCAATAAAAGCATGTAAAAATCATAAAGATTCAATTTTTATGTGTTTCGGTAATTAATTACAACATATTAACGGCTCGTGATGCCACTGTTGGGTTTTACTAATCATAACAATTATAGAAAACATGTAAACATCATCAAAGCATGCAGCGAAAGTAATAGGAATAATACTTGTAAATTAATTAACCGAATTAAAAATATATGCGTACCTTTTGTGAATCAATGCAATTAGGGTTTATGAAAACCCCAAATTAAGATCAAGTACCAAGAAACCTTAAACCCTAATAAATTAGGGTTTAATACATTCGACTACACTAAAAGTTGAACACCCAGGTTACCAACATAAGTGCATTGGCCCTTCGTTCTTGTACACACGTATTAGTAGCGAATCAATGAGAAAAACTAGGTTCTTGATCACAATATATTAACCAAACACCTTTGTTATGCTCAAGGTCACTCGCAAATCCCTTACATGGGGTTTTACTCGTCGACCTAAGAACAAGAGGGAAGAAAGAAGAAGTTTGGCCTTCTATTGAAATCTAGTGCACCAAAGGATGAATACATGGGGATGTATTTATAGCCTTATGGTAGATGTCAAGATTACTATGGTTTCCGATGTGGGATTCTATAGTTTCGGCCAAAAGCAAGCCCAAAAGACGGTTCCTAAAACCTTCTCTTGGCTTGTTAACTTTTCTTCATATCCCGTTGACATTTAACGACCGATAATCAAAACTCGTTAAATATTAATTATCGTTAAGTATTTATTTGTAATCAAATAATTAAATATAACATTATATATATATTAATTATTTATACATTGATTCTCATACGTAATGTGTGCAATCCCGAAGTCTCGAGTTCGAATCCGGACATATGCATATTAAAATATTTACATAACCTTTCAAATACTAACTCTAAACCTAGTGTATGTGTGTTTGTGTGTTTTTATAATGTGTATTTTGGTGTGTGTTTTGCAGGTTGTTTGAGGTAGAAGAAGCAACAAAAATAATTATTTTAGTTTAATGGATTTCTTGTGTTTAGTCCTTGTAGTTTTATTTATTTTCAGGTTTAGTTTTTGTAGTTTTCTTTTCTTTAGTAAATTTCTTTTGTTTAATCCAAAAGTATTTAAGAAAATAAAAAAATAATAATAAAGAAAAACAAATTTATTTTAGTTATGTAACTTTTAAAAAATGTTATTTTGTATTTTAATTTGATAAATATTAGTTTGTTAAAATTAAAGAAAAAAAAAAAAAAAAGCGGGGTCCTAAAAAGGTTGTGTTATAGGATGTTATGATAAGAGCGCTAGGTATAATAACGTGGAAGTGGTTGTTGGTCTGACGTGGTCACGTTGGTCCGGCGTTACGATACCATGAGGTCCTCGTTGGTTCGACTTTGAGTTCCAAGTTATCACCATAACTCAAATAGAAATGCATGTAGTGACAAAATTATTTTACAAACACACCCCCTGGTGGTATAACGGCTAGATGATTTATTGTGTGGGTTTGTGTTTGTGTGTGCGCAGGTTACACGATGAAAAAGATGATTTTTTTTCAACATTTAATAGTAGGCGGGTATGGGTTGGGCTGGAAACGATTTTATTGGACCAAACAAATTTTAACAACATTTTAACTTTTTTTTGGGTGTGTGTGCGTGTGTTATTTTAGTTTTGTAACTTTTTTTGATAAAAAATTTATTTGTATATTAGTTTAGTGAATGAAATATTAGTTCGGGGTTATTTAATTAATAAAATATTAGTTAAATGGTTAATTTGTAATTTGTTTTTTTCTAAGAAAAGTAGGTCTCAAAAAGTGGAGTTATGGGGTGTTATGATAAGAGGTGATTTTTTAGTGTTAAATGTTTGGTGTTGAAGTGATGTAGCGCTGAGGTGACGACACTTTTTTGGCGTTATAGTGTTACGATACCTAGGCATCTGAGGAGTAATTTTTAAGTGTTAAATGTTGAAATGTTAAAGCCGATATGATGCTGGAATAATGATACTTTTTGATGTTACAGTGTTATAAAACCCTGGCCTCTTAGGTTACCAAACATGTCAATCAAAGTATAAATTTTTTAAACTTAAACTAAAATCTAATCAAAACCCAACGGACATAAATATGACACTTGAAAAAATACGGTGAAAGTGTGAAAAAAAGGAATTTGCAAAGAGGATTTATTATTTTTTTTTGGGTAAAAGCCATCAAATAACAAAGTATTTTTTAAAATGTACCCACTTGAAACACTTACTTTTTTATTCATATATACACCAACATACTTTCAAATTTTGTCCCGACTTCACCCATATGACCGATTTATATTAATATAATATCATATTAAATAATATTATTTTATTACAATATGAGTAAAGTCGGAACAAAATTTGAAAATATGTGAGTGTATATGTTAATAAAAAAGTAAAGGTTTCAAGTCGGTACATTTTAGAAAGTACGTTGTTATTTTATAGCTTTTACCCTTTCTTTTTTTGAAACCTAACTATGAATTTAGATTATATAGTATTTTTTATCTAGAAAAATGTAGTCCACTATCAAAGAAAACAAAACATAAAAAGGTTATATTTTGGTTGGTTGGTTATGCTTGTTTTTTTTTCTATTTTTGGTTTCATTAATTCATATACTACTCTACTAAAAAACAGACAGAAGCCCCAGGCGGATCTCATGAAAGTAATGCGTATAGTAGTTGCTGCTGTTGTGGTTCTGTTAGGTGAATGCAGCTGCTTGTTGCCAGTACAAGCCCCATCGAGATTTGTTAATAGGGTTTCGAATGATGTCGAAAAGCAGACAATGAAGTTTGGTGGTCATTTGTTGTTTCCCTCTGCCGGTAGCAAGATTATGTCTGGCGGAAATGATCTTGGATGGTTATTTCTTTTCTCTTTACTTTTCACTCACTCACATTTCATCCCTTTATGTACAAAGGATTCCTTATTTAACTGCTTATCGACTAGTCATTCTTAGCCAAATTAGCAGTTTCAAGTGTTAGGGAAGAAAAAAAGTGAATGTTGCGAATACAACAAGACCAAATGACGTAAGGTTAGAACTAGTCAAATAGGTCAATGGATAAAATAAATATGACTATACCGTGTCCCTGTCTTTTTATAAGATATGTCCCAGTCTTTTACTTTTAACTCGATGGTCAAGAAAATTTGTGTTCCCTGCAAGCTTTTACATTTGAATGGAAATGATTATTTTTCGCGTTTAGGTGGCCTTGTCGATAATGATGATGTGATACCCTACAAGGGGGATATGCTTCATGGAGCTAATATCAATTAAGCACTGAGTTTTATTTTCTTATATGATGCAGGTTATATTATACTTATATTGCTATAGGGATGCCAAGTGTTTCTTTTCTTGTGGCACTAGATACTGGAAGCGATCTTCTCTGGCTTCCATGTGATTGTGTGCAGTGTGCTCCACTTTCAGTAAGATACTATGGTAGTCAAAATACCAGCCTTACTTATTCTTGTTTTGTGCAGGGAAATTTTCTTGTATTGTCAATGGTGCCGCTGCTTTTGCTTTTACCATTAAGTCTTTATATGCTCTGAAACACTGATGCATATCCTAACTATCTGTAAAATTTGACGGGGATAACTTCTTTTATATAATCTTTTCAAGAATCTCAATATAACATAAAGTAATAACTGCATAACTGAACACTGTATGTGGTTAAATTTGTTCCTTGGATGAAGTTTTTTTAGATTTGGCCTACCATCAGAGCTCTGTTTACCCCCTTCAGTGGGAAAAAATTAGCTTATTTTATCAATACATTCTTAAAGGAATGTCATTTGCTTTATAACGTTATTGAAAGTTGTCTGCACCAGTAGCAAGAGTATCTGGAAGTCACTTCCAAAGTAAAACCGTTGAAAATCATTCATTTGAGGTTTCCCCCCAATTTTGTATGTGGCATCTATATGATGTCTTTTGTCGAGAGTAATAGAGAGAAGGTTGTGTATGTAAGGATAAATAACTTCAACCCTTTTTCCTCTTACAAGTTATGTATACTTTCATGTCCCAGTTGCAAAATGCCCCCTTTTCTATGTTCTTGATAATGATGAAGCAGCATCAATTAATAAGATAAAGGGTAAATTTGTGTTGCGTGAAGTGTGGGAAATAATAAACTTTGTCAATCATGTATCCTTCATATCTGTAAAGAGGAAGTTGTAAAAGGAAATTGAGCTTACTTTACCTAGTTTGTTGCTTATACTTAGAAAACCAACTTTTAAGGGTCCTAACTATAGGAATAAACTATTTTAGTCTCAAATTTTCAAATAACGTACCAAAGGATAATGTGGACAAGTAAACATTGACATATTGGTTGTTGGTACACCTCCACATTAATCAAAACAATGGCATTTTATGCCATTCAACAAAACGACAGCAATCTATAATCATTTTAGGCCTTATGCTTTTATATATCCACGTCAAGGGATTCCAGTAGTTTCATACTAAATACTAAAGAGGTCTACAAGAAAACTTGACGACAGTTTTTTTGCTTATTCAAATTGATTGATTTGCAGGTGCTCCTTGGTATTTGGGGCATCTATTATGCAGGATAATGACGAGAATGAGTACAAGCCATCTCTTTCAACCACAAGCAAAAGCATAACATGCAGCCATCAGCTGTGTGAATCAGGTCCTACTTGCAAAAGCCCTAAACAGCCATGCCCTTACACTGCTAATTATGCCTCAACAGCTACATCCAGTTCTGGATCACTGGTTGAAGACATATTACATCTTGTGTCAGTTGGTGTTAATGCATCTAACACTTATGTAAGGGCTCCAATCGCCATTGGGTATATTCTTTATGAGATCTCAAACTTCCCCATCCTATCTACAAATCTTTTTATCAATTTTATTTTTAACATATATAGCTTTTTTCTTATGGGTACTGCAATGTAGAGTGGTAGGGGTGGTCATTTTTACCGATTTGCTAATTAATTAGTCAATTCAGCTTATTTTTATCTCTAAATGTTTTTTTTTTTTTTTTTTTTTTTTTTTTAAAAACACTTAAAGGAAATGGATCAGCACATGTTTAAGCAAAAAAACATCCTGAAGTCATTTTTTATTCGAAAGTTAGATTATTATTGAGATAGCATTACTTTTTGTAATCATGCTTGACACACTAGTGATTTATAAATACAATTGGGCAAAAGATGTTTCAGGTTAACCATACCTAATCCATACGGAAACAACCTGTTTTGATCAGTTACCCAACAGGCCCATTTTGCCACCTTCTACTGCAATGGGACTTATGTTTGGTAGTTACTAAATGCAGGTGTGGTAGGCAGCAGACTGGTGGTTACTTGCAGGGTATTGCTCCTGATGGTGTCTTAGGCCTTGGGCTTGGTGAGGTATCGGTTCCAAGCCTCCTTGCTAAATCTGGAGTCATGAGAAATTCTTTCTCTTTGTGCTTTGGCGAGTCAGGTTTTGGGAATATATATTTTGGGGATCAAGGACTATCTACGCAAAGAACGGCTCCGTTTTTGCCAATAAATGGAAAATAGTATGGATTATTTACACGGTTTATTGCACTTTTACTTTCATCTTTCTAGTCACAAACATAGAGGGTGTTCATATGTTCATTTCATGAGTGACAATAGGAATCTTAATAGTTAGAACATGATTGTGTCTGGATTAGCGTATTTGAAGTGGTAACAGTCAGATAGTTTACTGCTTGAGTATTTGGGAAATTCTGATTCTTCAAGAAATTAATAGGTAAAAGGACCAAAAGGAACAATCTTATGAAAACTGAGATTCTTTTTGTGAGATTGGAGTGAATGTGCTCAGATTGGTTCAAAGGAAGAGTAATCTGATATAGCTATTTTACTATTAGATAATCAGTTTTGTTGCAGCTATTATGAAACTGATTATGTGACCCCTAAATAGTTAGATAATTGTAATAAGAATTTGTTTGTCCAAATATCACAAACTAGTTATCGCAACTAAGAGCCGCAATATAAGAATATCAGTTTCAAAATGAAAATCCAATTACCCCCTTTGTAATATTTTAAAAGTATGTTTTGCTATCTACACAATTATCTAACATTGTGAATTATCATGCAGCATTGCCTACATAATTGGAGTGGAGAACTTCTGTATTGGTACTACTTGCCTTGACCAGACAGACGTTAAAGCTCAGTTTGATACTGGAACATCTTTTACACTCCTTCCAAATGGAATATATAATGCACTTGTTAAGGAGGTAAGCCTTCAAAACATAGATTCTGGATTTCAATTAGAAAGTTATAGAACTTGACTGTCTTTTTTCTGTTCTCAAAGTTTGACAGACAAATAAATACCACAAAATCTAAATTCGATGGCTCACCGTTTGAATACTGTTATAGTACCAGGTACTTGTATAAGAAAAGAATAGTTTTTGTTACTTTTTGCATCACTTGTATTTATCATGTTTATGTTGCAAAACAGTTCTGGGAAGCTGCCAGAAACTCCATCAGTGACTATTAAGTTTTCAGATAACAACACCTTTGTGATCCATGATCCACTTTATGTTATACATGACAATCAGGTTGGTTTTCCATAGTTTTTTTGCTGGTTACTTGGTTTAATCATTAATTGAATTCTATACACTTGAGACTAATTATGCCTTCCAATATACATGTGTCTCGTGTGTTTTACTGTTGCCATTTATCATATTTCTCCATTGGTTAGCACTGCCGAATTAGTTGTCAAGGCATAAGTGTTTGCCAAAAAGTAATTTTTGAATTAAGTGCTCCAACAGTAAAGAGGGACTAATCAGTAATTCAGTTTTATGTTGGCAAAAAGATTTTTCTTTTGGGTAACCATGGTTTCCAACCTTTTTGGCTGACTAATCCATTATGAGTACTTGTACTACTAAAACAATGAATAAGTATATTGAAACATTTTTCGAGTGATCATGTGATAACTTTTTGTTATTATTCATTCACGATATTATATAAGTGAACTTATTGCGGAATCTAATTAAAGTAAAAGTTTTATAAGATTATCTAATATATAAAATGGGTTCGATACAAAAAAGATTAGGAATGGTTTTCTAATTTGATTTCATTGGTTCAAAAAAAATTTTGATTTCATACTGATTGAAAAGGGTTTTATTTTAAAATGAAATTGCATGACCCAGTTCTTATAATTTGTTTATAAGTTGAGTTGAAAAATGATCCAAGAATGCATTCGCTGATTGCAAACATGCTATTGTTCTCTTCCAATAATAACATATTGTTGAACTTTTAACTGCTATATGTGCACGTCATGTAAAAGTTTATTATACTTTTAACTGTTGTATGTGCACATCACGTAATTAAATTGTACTTATTACTTCCATATAGACTGCTTTACGTTTGCTCCGCTCTTTACCTTTGCTTGACAAGCTTCAGAACACTGATTCTTGTTAAAGGGTGACAGACCAATGTTGAACTTAAGTCTTTAGATAAGTTGTAATAACTTGAAAATGTGAAGGTCATTGTTCAGAACCTGGAAAGAAATCTTATTCTTTGTCTTGATAAAAAATTAAAAAATCTTCCAGAGCTGGTAAGAGGTTGTTAACTTGTTATGTGCAGAGTGATTGAGGACCTATTTTCTCTTTCCTGCTGCAAGTGCTCGCAAAACTTTTAATATTTTGAAGCAGCACTTGAGTTTATTGTGTTAGGATCTGAATATTTGTTGGGTCCCTGGTGTTGCAGGGAGGAATTCTTGGATATTGTTTTGCTATAGAATCATCACACAACGAAATAGGACTTATTGGACGTGAGTATTATCTATCTTCCTTTTGTTTGTCTATTTCGTTTTCAACCAAGTCAAGCATCCATGATTTAGTAGAAGTTGTAAACTATCAACTAGAGGTGGAAAAATGGGAAGGTTGGGCATGTTAGTGGGTTCTGGTTGAAAATGTCAAACTGGTTGGGTCTGGTTTTGTCCATTAATTATCATAAATAGTCAAAGCGTTGATTTGGATAAAAGAGCAAAATTATTACAATGATACTTTTTAACTATAAATGAAAACAGTTCAAGAGGTATGACTTAAAGAACACGTTTAACACGTTTCCTGTATCCATTCCCCTTTTAGCTACATAATATTTTGAGCAGTTTGAGACAAAAGAACAAACTCAAGTAGTGTAAATGAGTTGAAATTGCCACCACTGCACCAGATTCAGGGGGCAGTCACCTAAATAGTGTTTGGGTTGTGCTTCATGACCTTGTACTTAGGTTAGTACATTGCTGAACAAGTCATTTAAGGTGACAGATTGTATGTTATTCAATATATTTATTCATTTGATATCAGTTGATCACTATATGAAGACTAAGAACATGGATCTTGTTAAAAGCTAACACTAGTATAAAAAAAACATGTCAGTTCATGGTTCCTTTTCAATAATGTTTTTTTTTTTTTTTTTTTTGACTCACTTTTCAATAATGTTCGGCTCTTCCTTTTTATATGTGCAGAGAACTTCATGAAAGGATATCGATTGGTGTTTGATAGGGACAATCTTACACTCGGATGGTCACGTTCTAAATGTGAGTTCTTTATAAATTTTACATGGCATGACATTGAGTGGAACACGTCATCTTGGTCCCGAAGTTACTCTAAGAATTTTGTACGACCATTATTCACTAGAGGGTTTATTACCAGAAAAATGAATGTCTTATCACAACAACAACAACAACAACAAACCCAATCCCGCCGAGGCAGGGTATGGGGGAGGTAAAATGTAGACAGATCCTACCCCTACACCAGGGTAAACCCGTGTGTAGAGAGACTGCTTCCAACGAGACCTCCGGCAAGTGCGTGTGTGCTAGTGCGAAAGGATAGGATAGAGATAAGAAAAATGAATGTCTTATCAACCATGTTAATTTGACTAACCACGATTAAAGGCCAGAGTTTGACAAAATATTATTCCAAAATGAACCCCAGACACTTCTGTCATATATGTTAGTTAGATGTCAGTTTTCCGGCCAAAGTTTTACCAGAATCATTAGATGGAAAAAGGTATAATATGCAATCCAACCAGCAACCAGGGAACTTTTGAAAAGGGCGGGGTTAAACACTTTGTCCAATTTTCTTTTATGTAAATACTTATGGTGTTATATATGAGTGTAGAAATTACAGCATCTCATTAATAATCCATTTGTTTGAATAAAATGATTTGTAAACGTGAGACGTGACGCGCATTAGCATTGATATATGAACATCCATTTTGGCTAGCGGCTTGCATGGTAAAATACCTTAATCATGTATATTTAGGTCAACCTCTGAAGGGAGAGGAAACGCCTGGAAGTAATGCCAGCTCACCAATTTCACTGCCAACAACTGAACAACAAAGGCCTCCTAACGTGGATGCCGTTGCCCCTGCTTTTGCTGGAAGGACTCCAAATTCATCAACCAACAATATGCCATATTCATCTTCATTACCCATGTTACTGCCTCTTCTCCTGTTACTGTTTCAGCAACTCAGGTGTTAAATATTGCTCCTTTAGCTTTTAGGAGTTGAATGGTAGTTGCCTAGATCAGTTGCATGAGAGGTGTTGTGTTATCATGTCTTTAATATTATGGTACAAGTAATATGTGTTTTTGTATGGGTTACAAACTCATTCTACAATACCTCACGTAAATATACGAGGGAGTAGGGCTGCCGAAAAAGTCTCTTGTTGTGCATGTGGTGTCCGCGTGTTGTTAAATACATAATTACGGTTCTCCAGAGAGAAAAAAATAAAAGTAAGTTGTCTTTGTAAAAAAAAATGCCTAAAAAGTCATCATAACCATTCAATACTCAAATTAAATGATTACATTAGCGGGTGACATCTTGGTAATAACTGGAAGTTACATTCTAAAAGGAGTAAATTGCAAAAAACAGTATTGTGGTTTTGCCAAATGCAAGTGTATTTCCTACAACTTCAAAAAGTTTAGACGCAACGACGAAGTGTTTTATCCAATTATCGTCTCTGACGAGAACTCGAGAACTATACTTTTAAAGTTCATATGTTCATGTCGGGGAAGATAATTGCGAAACACCAAAGTTTCGCACATGGATTGGCGAGAACTATACTTTCAAAGTTCAAATGTTCATGTCGGGGAAGATAATTGTGAAACACCAAAGTTTCACATATAGATTGTGTTTGCACTTTCAAAGTTGTAAGGATTTTTCCCTACAATTTGGTTAAAGCACATGGACGACAAATTGAAAATTGAAATTGTGTGACTTATAATCGATGCAAGAACATTGACTATATATAGATCTAAACTATTGATTCAACTCGGCGTGACCCTTAAAAGAGATGTATTCATTATGACTTGAACTTTTTTGGATTTGTTCAACCTGCTTGTTTTGACGTTGTTGTGCATTGCTAATTGTAGGATCGTGTGTATGGTTGATATGGTGAATCGGGAGGTCGGGGATGATGAAAGAACATCATCTCCTTGGTTAGTAGAGAGAGAAGGGAAACTATGTGTTTTATTAATAAGATGAAAGGTGAAAATTACACTAAGGCCCTGTTTGATAGCTTTTGAATAGGACAATTCAGAGGAGAAAATCTGGATCGGTAAGTGCACTTCTTGTTTGATAAAAAAAGTAAATGATGCTGAATCAATCCGGAAGTTCAAAATCGTTCAGGCCTTAGAGCATGCAAAATCATCCAGTGGTCCCCATGTTCCTATTCTATCCTTTTCTTTTTGTTGATAAATGATTCTCATTTATCCTATTTACTCCAAAAATAAAACTTATACCTTGCAAGATGTTAATTTACGTTGAAACTATAATTTTAATATCTCAAATTAAATCTAGAAAACAGTATATGCTGACTATTGTTTTGAATTTGATTGAACGTCATGTTAATATTAAACACTTTTTACAAGTTATATTCTATTAAAAACCACACTTATTAGTTAGTTAAACTTAGGGCCAATTCCATATATACCCAAAACAAACATCATAATTCCATATTTTCCCAACACATGCTTTAAAAGCATTGTACTTATGCATTGAAAACTTGTCATTTGGGTAAATATGACATTATGTAGTTTCATTTGGGTATATATGGAATTTTCCCTTAAACTTATATCTTATATTAAATGTGCATGCAGGCTAAAATGGTAATTTTAAATCATTCAGAGTGTTGATTCAGAATGGTATTCAAACGTTCATTTTGATTCAGAACATAACTCATTCAGGATTTTTGAATCGTTCAGAACCTTTTATTCATTCAGCACAAAATCATATTGTTTTATCAAACAACCCCTAAGGGTGTGTTTGTTTCATTAAGAGGTGACTAAGAGGAAAGTCTAAATCTGAACGAAATAATGTTGTTTGTTTTTGTATAAGTGTCCGAATGATTTTAAGTGCTCGTTTTTTGCAATTTGTTTATTAAACCAACGCAATGCGATAATAAGTAACTTATGTAAATATGAAACGAGACTTTTTATCATAAATATAACATAGTTAATAAACAATCAAATATATTATATAAAGTTTACAAACGAGTAAGAGGCAGTAAGACAAGTCTCCCACCTCTTACCGAGTAAAATGTTATATGTCTAACTGGGTCTTACTCAAAAGAAAAAAACAAACAAGCCAAACGTCTGTCCTCCTCTTACTGGTAAGAGTAAGAGGGCTAGTAAGATTTAAAAAAAAAAAAAAAACACCCCTAAGAGTCTCACCCTCCTAGTGAAGTCTAGGAGGGCTTATATAGCCAAACATACACACTACTTTACAATAATGACGGTTCTAGTACCTGTGTATTAGGCTAACATGATAACTAATGTAATCCTGTAAATATCGTTCTATTTACTTGTTATGAGTGATCCCAACAATCTTCCCCCAATGGGACGATATAAGGGATTACTTACAACATTTCCTACAAGTACAAATACAAATAAAGAAAGGTCTTCATAAGCTCTTCAAATGCTGAGGATGACACCGGTTGATGCTCTTTGTCTTCATCTGGTACCTTGACTTGAGAACTTTTTCTTCACTTGTAGGCAAATGATGTAATATGCATGAATTGGATTAACTTCCCCCCAATTCATGTTGCATGTCTTTAGCAGCTTCTCCGTACACTTCTTTTTGGCGAAGTTTCTGAATCAGCTTCCCCCCAAACTGACAACCGTCTTCAGCATATTCGAAACTTTGATGTAGTAGATATGTCTTCTAACTTTTGAAGTTTTCAGTGCGCAGCAGAATTTGTAGATGAGCATTAAACCACACCAGGAAAATTTGTCTAGTCACGTAATCACAATTGTACACAATGCGAAAAATCCGTTCGGGGTAACATGCAAGAAATCAATAAGATCTTCTCACGTATGTAGATGCTTCACACCAAACAAACCACGAAGGACGAAATAATACAACTTTCCCTGATTGTTGTGGTCTATCGGAATAATAATCACATGCGTATATGCGAATACTCGATAAAATGACCGTGTGTCAGGCATCATAATGTGTTTAAGACATCATATGTAGGTAACTTCACACAAAATAACCTCGTGAAAGTTGAGACGGTAACATCGAAGTAAGACCTTTGAACCACATATCATCTCATTTCTTCCCTCTGATTGCAGAAACTCATGAAGGGAAAGGGTTTTCGCAAAGAAAGCAAAGAAAACACGGCACACCAAAAGCGCACCTACTCTCCCCACGATGTTTTCAATGAATCGGAAACATACACCACGTATGTTGATGATGAAATTGAAGACAGCGTAACTGTGTATGTCCAATTAATCGAACAAGTGGGAAGTGCCATAAATATCTCGTGAGAATCAACTGCTGATAAACTTCTCTACTCTTTTATACCCCTCTCAGCTAACTCTTTACCTTGAAATTGAAGTGATCCAAACACTAATTTCAATTGTTTGTAATCTCTACTACTTGTTAATATGCAATTTTTTAAATTTAAAATGCTTAAATACGAGTAACGTTAGTAGACTATAATATTTTTGATTAAAAATGGTAATATCATATATAACTAAATTAATATTTTAAATAAAGTTTAATACTTAAACTTATTAAACTTTTCTCATTTTTTTATTAGTATTATTTTTTTTTTAAAGTAAAAGATTGTATATTGTAATTGTATGTGTATAGAAGATTTATACCAAAATACAAGAAAGGCATTAACATACAGAAACAAAATCTGCATGATTACAAAAAACACGAAAGGGAGTTAATCAACAAAATATTTGGCTAAACTAAGGACTTAACGTTAGAAAAACGTCACACAACAAAACTGCTTGAGCCATGCAAGAATAAAGAGTTTTTTAGGCAACCATTGTAGATTTGAAAAATATTTAACGAAATATGTGTTTATAAAAATAATTAACAAACTATTTAAATAACTTCTTTCTTGATTTATAAGATAACAAAAATATTTATAGCAACCACTGCCATCGTCTTCATCTTTTCACTCATTCCGTGATGATATAATGCATGTGTGACATGATTCCGATGTCATCACTAAGAATTTTAAATTCTTTTTGATGATTCGTCACAATCGACATTGAACGATGAGTGTATTGCCAACCATGCATTGTCTCACAAATATCGCCGATGAATTAATGATAAAAAAATACGTACATAAATAAATGGCTATCTTCCTAATCTAAATTGACGTTCTCATTTTCTCGCGTCACCTGGTGATGGTGATGGCATATGGCATGATTCCGACGTCATCTCTTGAGACATCATATCATTACGAGCAAAAGAATAATAATGTCCGTTATGTCATCAATGTTGGTTCAACTGGTTAGCTAGTTCCGATGCATTTAATTAATATGAACTTAGGATACTTCGTAACCATTAGACACTTATGGTTTTCAAATTGCTCTATGTTTGTTCTGTTATTGGGTTTTGTATTCTTTGAATCAACAAAATATAAGATACTTTATTTTTAGTCGCCGGTCATGACAGGAACCATAAAGTTTCTTTAAGTGATTGGTGATAGTGGCAAGGAGAATGAATTGTATTAGGATGTTGAAGATAATGTTTCTTTTTTCCAATTTACAAAATAAATATTATGTTAATTATTTTTAAAAGTACATACTTTGTTAATTAATTTTTGTAAATGCTATGATTAACTAAAAAACTCCAAGAATAAATAATTAGAAAAGCCACACTAAGCAACCACCTTGCTGAACCATGCCACCACTTTTAATTTAAGCAAAAGTAAATTTAAAAACATTAAGTGCAAAATGTTTTTTGTAAAACGTGCATTTTTGTCCTTTATGTTAGCGTTAAGTGAGTTCGTTAATAGTTTTTACGTTAGCCTACTTGTTCATCCTTTTCGTTGCGAGCCATCCTTTACTAACGGCCGTTTATAATTTAACGTTTTCATCCGTTTTTTTATTCATTTTCGATTTTTATTTTGCGTTTCTTTACGTTTCGCATTTTTTACGTTTTCGTCGTTTCACGTTTTCGTCAATTTTTTATGTTTTCGTTCGTTTTTTTACGTTTTCGTCCATTTTTATACGTTTTCGTCCGTTTTTTTACGTTTTCCTATGTTTTTTTACGTTTTTGCCATAAAAAATTTCGACATAAAAATATCGAAAAAAAATTGAAAAGTTTATCAACATAAAAATTTTTCATCATAATTTTTCTTTTTTCCAATTTCTTTTTTTCGAAATTCTTTTTTAAAATTTTTTGAAAAAGAATTGGAAAAAAAATTGAAAAAAAAAATTGAAAACTTTTATGTCGAAAATTTTTGAAATTTTTATGTGGAAATTTTTTTCAATTGAATTTATGTCAAAAAATTTCAATTGAAATAAAAAATTTGAAAAAAATTTGACATAAAAATTTTTCGACATAAAAATTTTCAAATTTTTTTTCCAATTCTTTTTCAAATTTGAAAAAAAAAATTGGAAAAAAAAATTATGACGAGAAAGTTTAATGTCAAAAAAATTTTCAATTTTTTTTTTCAAAATTCTTAAGTTGATTTTTTTTATGATGAATACATTAAAAACAGAAGAAAACGTAAAAAATGGACGAAAACGTAAAAAAACAGATGCAAACGTATCGAATGGTCGAAAACGTAAAAAACGGACGGAAATGTAAAAAACGGACGAAAACGTAAAGAAACGGAAGAAAACGTAAAGAAACGGACGAAAATATAAAACAAACAGACGAAAACGTAAAGAAACGAACGAAAACGTAAAGAAACAGACAAAAACGTTAAATTATAAACGGTCACTAGTAAAGGATGGGCGTTGTAACAGTAAAGGATGAACGTTGCAACGATCGTTAGCTAAAAGGGCTAACGTGTAACTATTAACAGAACTCACTTATCGCCGGTTAACATGAAGGACCAAAAGTACACGTAACAGTGCCAAATTCGGACGATCTTTGCACTTAATGAACCACAAAGACGAAACGTGCAATGCGACCATACGACAAAGATGAGTTTTACAATTTACTCTTACCACTTGCTACCGGAGTGTCTTGCAAACCCGTTACGAAAGCGTCCCATTCTTCAGAATTTCTATATCGTATTCATCTGAGCTTTCATCTTCTAACTCATAATCACCTATTTTATATAAGGGCTAATAATTTAAAAGGTATCTTATTAAATTTTTAATTTGTGTAACAAGTTTTTTTTAAATTTATGTACTAAATTTTCAAAAATCATCACTTTGTTGTATTTTCGGACCATTTTATCCTTCAATTTATTAAGACTCCTTTTATCGGAGAGGGGTAAACTAATCTGAAAATACACCAGAGTGACAATTTTTGAAAGTTCAGTACATGAATTTGCAAACAAAAAAAAAGTTTGTTACACAAATATGAAATTTGTGACAAGTAAGATACATTTTAAATATATTCCTTTAAAGCCTCATAATTGCATATATATATATATATATATATATATATATATATATATATATATATATATATATATATATATATATATATATAATCTAGATCAAATAAGATCAAACTTAAAGTTGTTAAAATGAGATCCAACTAAAATTTGACAAGCGACACTCTCCTTACAACAAAAATAAATTTTTTTATTAACTACAACTAAAATTGTTAAAGTTTCGATAGATTTCTTTTTAAAATTTACGAAACCTAGGTGATACACTTTGATTAGAAGTGTAATGTGTATCAGGTTTTTGTATGTGTATCAGATTTTGGAATACTTATTAGTGTAATGTGTATCAGGTGTATCACTAATCCTAACTCATGTATCATTTGGTTATAAGTTGCTAAAATGTTAATTTTTATTAAAATATAATTTTTATGTGTATTATTGCTAAAATTGTTATTTATAAATGTTTTAGTGGTTTTTTAGACTTGATCTTATTTTTACAACTTTAAGTTTAATCTCACGTTAACTCTCCCATATATATATATATATATATATATATATATATATATATATATATATATATATATATAATCTAGATCAAATAAGATAAATATATATATATATATATAAGATCGAATAATATATATATATATATATATAAATATTTTTATTATATACAATAAAATAGTTTCATATTCTTTTTTAAAATATAAATATGATACATATATAGAAGTGTAATGTGTATATATATACATAATCAAAGTCATGTATCGTTTGGTTATTAATTGTTAAAATGTTAATTTGTATTAAAATATATATATTTTTTTTGTATTATTGCTAAAATTGTTATTTATAAATGTTTTAGTGATTTTTATAGATCTTATTTTACAACTTTAAGGTTTTCTTAACTTCCCTTATATATATATATATATATATATATATATATATATATATATATATATATATATATAACTCTAGAGTGATCCACAAGTAAATTAAAATAAGAAGTGTAATGTGACCAAAATATCATTTGAGATCACGACTTATATTATATGCATTTATTCATAGATGCACATCTTGAGTTTAAGTTAATGATGTATAGATGGTGCAATTGATTTTAATTTGTATTAAAATATATATATTTTTTGTATTATTGCTAGAAAACACATTGTTTTATGCTAAGATTATAGGGATGCATCTAATTTAGATGGTGCATCGGATTTTTAGTAGTTCTTCTTATTTCTTACAACTTTAAGGTTGTAATCTTCTTATTTGATCCTAACTCTATGTGTGTATATATATATATATATATATATATATATATATATATATTAGAGGTGGCATTTCTCGATACGAACACGACACGAAGTTAAACGGGTTTGGATTGAGGATAAACAAGTTTAGGTAAAAAAAACAGATTAACCCGTCTAACCCGTTTAATAAACGGGTTGTTTTGGGTTGAGTAAATATTAAACAAGTCAACCCGTGAACCCGTTTAAGTATACAAGACTCAAAAAATAAAAAAATATAACCTAGTTTTTTATGTTGGATGTGGATTAAATGTATTTTTTTTATGTACTTAATATGAGTGAATTACAATTACACCTCAAATATCATTGAAATTGACACTTATAACTCTGAAAATTGTCGTATAGTTATTTGTATGTTATTTTTATTATATTTTTAGATCTTTATATCATTTTCGCATTTAAACTAGTTAAAATAACAAATCACCAATCTTATTCACTGCTTGACCTATTTAGTTAAAAAGGTTAAACGGGTCATAAACGGGTTACACGTGTTATGTAGGTCTGGATTAGGGTTGAGTTTCTTGACACGATTAATAAATAGGTCGTGTTTGGGATGAGGTTATACCAACCCGCCAACACGCGAACCCGAATAAGTCAACACGAACACGACTCGATTGCCACCCCTAATATATATTCTAACAAAACTCATAATTTGCATATAATCCTTCCAAAACCTTAAAATTATAAATATATCCAAATAATAATATATTTCTTAGAAAAAAATGTCTAATAATTATAACTAATATATAAAATGATGATTATACTCTTATTCTTATTATATTTTTTTTACAATTACAAAACATCCTTTAACTATTTTTTAAGAAAAGAAAAAGAAACCATGTTCAGTGACTCAACCGTGTTCGGTATTAACGAATCTTGAATAAATATTGACATAACTATCCATCGTTCCATCTAAACAATAAAATCATATATATAGATCAAATGACATTGTTAGGATTTATAATATCCATGCAGAAGTGTCGGTCACCCCAATGTATGTTTAGCATATTATAGCTCGTAGACGTAACAGTATATTAGTTAGATTATTAGTAGTATAAGTAACACCGTGGAAGAAGGACGGGTCTTTACCCGCTGTTTTCCTGATCCACAGCCCGAAGGAAGACGTAGTCATTTGTATAAATTGCCCTCTCCCCACAAGGGAGAGGGTTGGATGTTCATTTGGTAATCTAACCTTTCTTTTGTTTTATCTCTCTAGAACATCTCACTTTCTCTCTCTAGAACTCTAAATCATTCGAACCATTAGTGTGCTTAATTATGTGTTTATGAAAACCAATATGTTACAATTGGTATCAGAGCCATGGTTTGATCACTCATCTTTCATGTTCTTGGTTTTCTAGTGGTTTTCATAAGGTTTTGGGTTTAAATGAGTTTAGAGCAGTTTGCATCATTTGGATCATTTCTTGTGTTAAAGTTTGGATTTTGATAGTACTTTTGTGTTTAAAATCATTATAAGTGTTTAGGTTTTGGTTTGGAAGGCTTGAATCATCGTGGTTGAGTTGTTTTTGGATTCAAAGGTGGTGTTTTTAAATTTTTCTTGGATGCGATTTGTGTCACGGTAAGACATTCTTCTATGCGATTTGTCTCTGTTTGGATCGTTTATTGAAGCGATTTGTCACGTTCAGAGCGTGATTTGTCTTATTCTGTGAAGCAACTTGTCTACTATGCGATTTGTCTATCGAGACAAAACGACAAGAAAGGACAAAGTAGTGGGTGTACTTGTGTACTATGCGATTTGCCAGCTTATGCGATTTGTCTTGAGTGCGATTTGTCATTTAAGCGATTTGGTAATCAAGGTGCGATTTGTCTTGTACTGCGATTTGTCTTGGACTGCAATTTGTCTTGGACTGCGATTTGTCAGAACTGCGATTTGTCTAGACTGCGATTTTTCCTGGGTGCAATTTGACTGATGCGATTTGTCATAAGGAGGATTGTTTGAAGCGATTTGTGTTTAATTGTCTGATTGTTATTGAAAATTAAGACTTGCCATCTGATACTAACACAATGTCTTACACCACTGATCCTTTAATCTTCAATGTGCTCAAACTATATGACACTGTGGACAACAAAGAAAGTATTTGTTACTCTGAAAGCTTAACCATGATTGATTCAGCCAACGATGGTCTGAAATCTTCATACTCTGTGTCCAATGAGAAAGAATTGTACCTATTAATGCTACAGAATGTCATGCAAAAGGAATGCTGCATTGAATCCTATCAGCAACTCTACTCTCACCTCATGTTACTTCTACCCATAACAATGGAACGAACATGTATTGCCCTCTTCCGTCAGGATTTATCCACATTAACAGGAACTTTGCTACTAAAGTTAGAACAATTGGAGCTACAACTTGACAAAGAAAAGGTTCAAAAGGTTGGTTCCAGTGCTGCACTTCAAGTAATCTACAAACAATTTCAGCCATTCATCAGTGGGGAATATTCATCAGATTATGATCAACACATGACTGAAATTTCTTTCAAAAAACATGTTGGAATGGAAATCCATGAGTTCATTGATACATTTATCCATCTCATGGAGAATGTGAAGAAGTACATTGAGAAAGCTACCAAAAACAGTGATTACATGAATGAATGTGAGATGCAGTCAATGGAGAGGAATGATGAGTTGGGTAACCTTTCGGGTATTACTGAAGCCAGAATTACAGACACATAAAAAATGGATGCAACAAGTTTTTCAGAAACTCTTACCTCACAGAAGGAGGATGCCGAATGCAGAATGATGAATGAACATTGGGTGCAGAATCTTCATTGAGTGCAGAATCTTCGGTAACTATTATTAATGATCCATATGTGCTTAATATTGTGCGAACTAATGACCTTATAGAAAAAAATGGCTGATAAATGTTCTGTAACTGAGGCTGAGTCAATAATAAAACATATCGTGACTAACAACATGGTTGATAAGAAAATTTTCGACGAACTTTCAAAAAATACTCAATTCTTGAAAAACATTGCATTTCTCTGGAAATTGCAAAACAACTAAAGGAAGAAAGTTGTCAAGCTACTAAATATTGCATAAATCCAGTATTCCCAGAATTTCGTGAATTTTTTGAAATTAACCAGTTAAAAACTCAGCTTCAAGACAAAGACTCAACCATATGTAATCTGAAAAAACACATCTCAGACCTGCATAAGGAAATTAATATGGGTGTGAACAATCTTAATATAGAGGTTAGTGATACTGTCAAAGCTAGGAATGATGAATTAGCATTATGTGTGGCCAAATTATTAAGGGAAAATGAGTCTCTGAGGAAGAAACAATTAGAACAATGTGTCCCTACTAAATAGGATAAGACCAAGTCTTTATATCAAACAAGCTCTTTGTTAGCAGACATTGAAGCCCTCAAAGCTAAACTTCAGGATAAGAGCTTCGCCATAGTTGCTTTAAAAAATGAGCTTAGAAAAATTATTGGAAATGAAGTGAACACTAAGTTTGCAAAACCATCAACCTTGGGGAAGCCAGTTTCACAAATTACTAATGAACGATCTGTAATTAGGCAGCCCAATGCATTTAAGTCAGAAAGATTTAAACCCTCTAAATCAAGGTTTGTCTCCCAAGTTGATGAGAATACTATTTTGTAAAAACCAATCACTTCACTAATTCATTCCGATAAGATGAATGACAATTCTCAGACTAATGCTCAAAGCTCTAGGATCAGGAATGTACGAAGATCATCTAGAGCACGTAAGAAGTATCAAAAGGTTGACCACTCCCCTAAGAAACAAGTTAACAGCAAAATGTCTAAAATCCATAATAGGGAAATGGTTACATCTTCTACTATGGCTAAGAGATCTAACACTCCTAGCTCTTGTCTTAAGTGGATGCCTACTGGTAGATTGTTTAAGAACATTGAATCCAAATGGAATCACACCTCTAGCTCCTGTTTTAAGTGGATGCCCACGGAAAAAATCTTTAAGAATGTGGGATTTAAGTGGATTCCCATCAAAACACTGACCACTAATGACATTCCAAGGCTTGACTGTAAAACATCCAAAGATCAGGATACAACTGCTACTAACCCATCTATATGCAATGCTACATGTGCTATTAGTGCAAATTTTCCTCAGTCTTTTTCAGGTACAATGCTCAATTCAATCATGAACATCATGACCTGGTTTCCAACTGAATTGAAGACTAATCATCAGGGAATTTTAGCTTGTCAGAATTGATTTGCATGTACTGTGACTCCTGATCGTTTTTGCTCAGGACTCGTACCTCATCGGTTGACGGATAAAAAATAAATAAATAAATAAATATAATGTCTTTATATTCTTTTATACACACATACATTATAGTTAATCAAAAAGTCTTTAAAATCCATAAAAATCAAAAATTCAGAAAATTTCAAAAATAAAAAGCAAAGTCGTGTCTTCTAGTAACGATAACATCTACGGTCCTAGAAATGTCATTCAATAATGGCACGGGTCTTTAGATGAAGTTCGAACAGAAGTTCTACTCTTCTTTTAAAAACATGTTTATCAACACTCACAAATCTAAGATACTTTTGATTCATACATGGGTTAACTTCAATCAATGATTCACTCTTTCATATTCGTGTCATTGATTGAGGGGGAGAATTATTCACTCTATTCATGATATTATGCCTTATGCACATTTCATGTGCCATTTGCTTGGTTATTGTGATCTCAGTACTCTGGATAGCTGTTGCATGTTACTTAGAGTGATTTAATCTGCCATATTATGTTCTAATATGTGGTATGTGGTTTGTATAAGTTTTGATCAGGATGCGACTTGTCTATAGGATTTGGATATGCGATTTGTCTATGTTATGCTTTGCATGCGATTTGTCAAGTTCAAGGACTTAAAGTGTCAATTATGATATCGTGCTCTTAGGTATAAATAATGCGGTTTGTCACTTTTAGTCAAACCACTATACTTCTTGGTCAAACTTTGCAAGTTTTTCTCTCTCTACATCATTCTAAGAAGCGATTTGGCTTTCTTGAGATCTTGTGGTAGGTTAATTGATCATGCTACACATGTATTTGTCAAGAATCGTGTTTGTATCATTCTTTTAACTAAGTTTCACTTGCAGATTCCCTCACTCATAATTTTTTCTCTTTCGACTTGAATCTGCAACTAGGTTTGTTTCTTTCTCGTTAATATGTTAATGTTGTAGGTTTTAAATGGGAATGTAGAGGGAGATCATGATTATGTACTAATGATTTCAATATGTGCCTATAATGGATCGAGGTGACTTGGGGATGTGGTGATTTAGAAGATTTTGGTGATTTAGTGATTTAGTGTGTTGATTGAGTTAGGATTTGGTTGCGTGATTGCTTTATCTAGATAGGTGTATTTCATCTTTGTGGAATCCACATGCTAGAATTACCTATGGTGTTTAAGATAATGTAGTTCCTGGTCTCTCGTTGTATTTTCTTGAATGCGTTTTATCAGTAGTTGCTTGAATGCGCTTTGTCTTAGTAAACTATTGCATGCGATTTGTCTCATATAATCTTGAAAATGCGAGTTGTCATTTTATAATAATTGATGCGATTTGTCGTATCAATTGCTTAATGCGATTTGTCTCTTTACATTTCGTATGCGAGTTTTCATAATCTTCTAGATGGATGCGATTTGCTGTATGCGATTTGTCCCATGCCTTTTGACGTGTGCGATTTGTCTCTTTACATTCCGTATGCGATTTGTCATAAACTTCTAGATGAATGCGATTTGTTGTATGCGATTTGTCCTATGCGTTTTGATGCATGCAGTTTGTCCATAATGATTTGATAAGTGCGATTTGTCCCATGCGTTTTGACGCATGCGGTTTGTCCATAATGATTTGATAAGTGCGATTTGTCCCATGCGTTGTGACGTATGCAGTTTGTCCATAATAATTTGATAATTGCTATTTGTCCCATGCGTTTTGATGTATGCGGTTTGTTGAATGTACTTTGACATATGCGACTTGTGCCTTGACCTATGCGCTTTAACTATATGCGATTTGTCTTATGCAAATTGTCCATATAATGATTGATTCTTTGCGATCTGACCTACATGCTGTATCCTTCATTATACCACCTTGGTCATTGTGTGTTAATTATATAATTGCTATGTCTGTGTTCATTTACCCATCGTTCATTGTCAACTCTTTGTGATGTTTGTGTGTGTCCTACACTTAATTGTCAACTCTTGTTCACTAATGTGTGTATGCTACTTCGTATGCTTAAATCACTAACTTAGTGTCTAAGTTATGGTGTTTCAATAAGGTTGATCCATTGATCTTGTCTAACTGATAAGGATTTAGAAGGTACCTTTTTGAGGGGTCATTTAAGCCCTTAATTGATCACTTTTGTATCCGTTACTACTTAATTTCGTTCCTTTTCACTTTTTAGGTCTCTTGAAGGCAAATTGATGGAATGACACTTATTCATATGAAAAGGCGCGACTATACGAAGAAAATGGCCAAAGTCAACAATCGAGACGCTCGTCAGGTTCTACTTTTGACGTCGTCGGAACAAGTTTTGTGACGCCGTCGGAACAAGTTTTGTGACGACTCAGTAGCCAAATTGCTTATTTACAAGTGACGGCATCAGGTTTTAAAAGAGTAGGGCGTCGCAGCTCAGACGACCTAGATTTGATCCAGACGACGTCAGAGACTGAAGGAGACGGCGTCACAATCATAAGGTGACGCTGTCACAATGCTAACGTGGCCAAGACGAAACCCTAATGACGACGACCCGATGGCGTCACAATTAAAGAGTGACGCTGTCGCAGTTTGTAACACTATATATAGAATCCGAATTTTTCAGTTTTCAGTGTGTAGTTTTGTGGAGTAAAAACCTAAACCGAAACAAGGCTGTCTTGTACAGTATTTTAGGGTTCCATACCCTATCTTACATCAAGATAAGTGTTTTACTTCATTAATCCAATTATGTCTTAAATTGATTGTGTGTATGTTTGCATGTTCTCCATGTCCGGCTAATTTATTTGTGTGTTTGCTTAAGTAATATGAAACCTAGTTATTGAATATTGATTGGTTGTCTCTTATCTTAATTGTTATTGATTTTGTATTGCGATAGGTCATTCGTTGTGCTATTAATGCTTGATTAATCTTTGTTGAACCTTAGCATATAGTTACTAGTGGAATTGTAGGCTAAACATCCAAAGAATACCTTAGTGTTAAGTTTATGAATCCTAGAGATTTTGTAGTCATTAACCTTTGGTAGCTTCAAAGAGTTAGGGATAAACGCATACCCTACGACCTTAGAAACACAAAGCGTTAAGAATAAGGACGTGACAATTCAACCATCAATAGGAGATAACTAGGGAGTAATAAAACCTAAGTAAGTACATTTTTAATCATCATACGAGCACACAACAATAGACATAGACTACCCTTAGCTTAGTTAATTAGAATAGATAATAGTAGAGTAATCGATAGAAATACCAACCCCCAATCCAAACCCCGAGATTCGTACCTTTCCATTTCCTAAAAAAATATAAAAAGATAAAAAAAATAATCTTCCTCAACCCCAACCTTAGCGTAGTAACTTCTCACTAGCATTCCTATTCCCCTAGAGAACGATATCAATACCCGTGGCTTACCCTAATACTACACTACAACATATAGGTTCACTGCCTAGGGTGTTGAAAAACTTGCTCGACGAAAAGGAAGTTCCTTTGACCCCGAACGCGCTGTGTAAGCGTATCAAGTTTTTGGCGCCGCTTCCGGGGAATAGAATAGCTAGTTACGAGTCCACCTCGTTTAGGTTTCCTTGCTTGATTCCTATCAAGTAAGATTTTTTCCCATTTTTAGCTTCCTCGTAGTCTATCCCCCTTCTTCGTGACCTTTGTTAGTAACCCCATCACTTTTCATTATGGAAGGTGATAATCCACCACCAAATAACCTGCCAAGAGGCCGTACTCTTGGTGAATACTCGAGACCAAGCCACCTAGGCTATAGGAACACCATTGAGCTTCCCGACCAAGCCCAAACTACGGCCCTACGATCCAACACCATCCGGTTGGTGCAAAACGGATGTGCATTTCATGGACTTCGTTCCGAAGATCCTAATCAGCATCTTAAGGATTTCCTTAAAATTTTCGATTCCATCGACCTCGATGCTACTACTCGGGAGACCACGCGTTTGCGTCTCTTCCAATTTCTCTACGGGACCAAGCTAGTAATTGGCTTGAGCGACTTCCCGCCGGCTCCATCTCAAGTTGGGATGATCTCACCTCTCGTTTCCTTGCTCAATTTTTCCCACCGGGGAGAACTACTACGCTTAGGAATGAAATCTTGATGTTCCAACAACGTCAAGGTGAATCTCTCTACGAAGAATGGATTCGATTCAAGGACTTACTCCATAGAGTCCCTCATCACGACATTGATCTTTGGCTTCAAGTTCAACTCTTCTACGATCATGTCAACTTCCCCACCAAGCGATCCATTGACCAAGCGGCCGGTGGAAAACTTAGTGATCTCACCACGGAAGAATCATGGGGTATAATAGAGGACCTTGCTCTCTATGACAACGAAAGTTGGAATGACCCCCGTGAGTTGCCCAAAACCGTAAAGGCAATCTCCTTGCCTCCCATTGACTCACAATCTTCCGACCGTAGGATGCTCGAGCTTGAAGACCAAGTTAAATTCCTAATAAGCTCCTACGACAATCCTAAGTCTTCACGCCAAGTGAACAATGTTTCTTCCTCGTGTGAGTCGTGTAGTGGTCCTCATAACACACGCGCTTGAACAAGATTCCCCGAACAAGCTTCCGTTGACTACACATCCTCGCGAATGGAACGGGAGGAAGATTCCCTACAACACCCGGACCTAGGACTTTTAATGATGCCCGAGAAGCATGGAAGGGCAAGCCCGACTTTTATTGGGGACAAACCAAAGAATTCACATCCAATGATTTCTCATGGCCCCCATCTCACGGCCCTAACCAACAAAACATAGAGGGGATGTTGCAACACCTAGTCGCATCCCAAGAAGCTTAAATAGCTAAGCTCTCGGACCGTTTTAACCAACAACAAGCCGAGATGGATAGGAAGATAGATAACCTTTTGAAAGCTATGACCAATAGTGATAGGAAGGTTAATGCTATCTCAACTCCCGAAACTTCCGGTGTAGAGATTGAGGACCCAAGTAAGTTAGCTAAGCACGTTCAATTCGTCAATACCATCGCCTTAGTGAAACCTAATAGAAGAAATGACGAAGCGAACCATGAGACGATACTTAAGGTTAGTGAAACACCTAGGAATGAAACAACCGAGGAAGTAGATGAAGTAGACAATGACTATTTCAATAAGTTTCCTACGGAAGAAGAACTTTCTCGCCACCCACACTTAGTACGTGACCTCCGTCACATGTATGTTAGGAGAAGCCCTAGGATCAAGTTTGGGAACCCTTGGAATCTTAACATACCATGTTGCATAGAACACCTTTTCGTGGCAAAGGCCTACATCGATCGTAAGTCCCCGATAAATATCATGACTAGCCAGTGGCGGACCTAGGAGCTAAACTAAGGTGGTTCCTTTTGCATACTTGAGGTGACAAGATTCACAAGTCACCCGGTCGTGCTGGTTGGGCTGGGTCGGTACGATACAATTAGTGTACGACATAAAAAGAATTAACTTATTTATAGATGTGATATATATACGGCACAATTTTTATAAGTTGTGTACAATAGCAATGCTCGAAAAATATATGGAGCTGAAATCCTTCTAGCACTTGTTCATTGGTTTATAATCACTACTCTCGTTAACACTTAATTCAAGAGTAAAGTAACTCCTAATGCCGTCTTCTAACACTTAATTCAAGAGTGATAAAGTTTAAAAAAAGATAACCCAAAATAAAAAAGCAACCTTGTACTTTTCTAGAAAACTAATTTAATATATACTTAATAATACTTCATCTTCTCAACACCCATTATTTCTCTTTTCACCATTTTTTTCTCTTCTTCTTCAACAACTCTTTTCCAACAAATCCACCTTAATTTTCACCTTCTTGTAAGTTCAATCTCATCTCAAGGTGGTTCCCACTAGTTTTCTAAGGTGGGTCCAGACAAAAACTTACATATAAACACAAATGAACTCGAATTCTAAGGTGGTTCCCGGGAACCACCTACCATTAGCATAAGTCCGCCTCTGTGACTAGAACCTACTATAATTTGATAATGAAGAAGCCTATCCCAACTAGGAAAGATCCCGATAATCTTAGGGTTAGTTGCAATTTTCTTGGTAGAGTTAAGGGATTGCCCGTTTATGTAGGTAGTTTCACGTTTCCTACGGATTTCATAATAGTGGATGATATTAGTACGGCCATAGATCCTAGCTTGTCCCACGTTATTCTAGGAAAGTCTTTCGTAGAAAACACCGGGATGACTTATGATCCATCGTTAGGAATAGTGAGATTCAAGGATGAGACCGATGATGTAGCTTACCAAATGTCGTTTAATATTGAGAAGTTTTCATCACTCTCCAATGATGAAAAGGAACTTAAACTATTGGTCTACTATAGGAATAAGGAGGATAAGGAGAAGGGAGTAGATTATGTTATGGCAAAGATTTTCAGTTTCTATAAGGATTGCTTGAACTTAGGACCGAAATATAGAACCGTGTGGGGAGAGGACGACCTCTTAGAAAGGTGCATCATAGGGCACTTCTACAAAATGGAATCCCCCAATAGAGACCGTCATGAGGTAGAAGGTGACGGTAATGAAGTCACGTAGGGGTACGACTTCGAGTCTAGCTACAAGACTCATAAATAAAGAAAAGCGCTTCGTGGGAGGCAACCCATGCTTAATTGTTTGCTTGTTTGTGTCGTATATCTTTTATTGATTGTTTATTCTCATGTTTAAATTTGTAAAAATGCTTTATTTTGTCTTTAACCTCGTCTTAATTACATATAAAGGTATTTTACATAAGGGATAAGTGTAGGAGGATTACACATGTTTTCAAAACAAATGTAAACATGAGAATTCCAATTAATTAAAAGATATACATGTGTGTTTGTTCGAGTCAAATGCTTGTATCGAGTCATAATGGATGTTTTGCAGGAAATTTTTCCAGATTCTAAAGATAAAAATGTTCCAGAATTTTTTCCAGAAAATCGCAGACCAGTTTTTGTCAGGATAACTGACGGCGTGGGAGGATCGAAAACAGCTTATTACTTTTCTCGTTTTTCTGAGCTACTTATAAAATTTTGGAATTTTCCAGGTCTTAATTTTCTAGAAAATCTGTAAACATCCATTCCGCAAGCATTATATCCTAGTTTAGTCGAGTCATATATATATTGTTACCGCCGATTTTACGTGAAGGTTTCGTTTGTTTTCTTCAAAGTGTGCAGGTTTAATTTATCAAGAAGAAGATACATAAGATGAGAAGGAGCTTTTAACGCAAACATTCTTCTTGAAGAAAGATGTAACCACCACTTCACACGGATCCTACCGAGTTAATCAGGGGAGTATTAGTTTCTTTCATTTTTTATTACCTTCTATTATCATTACTTTGATACTTTCGGGGAACATTGGGGACAATGTTCAGTTTAAGTGTAGGGAGGGAAAATAAAACGGGAACCTTGAAACTATGCTTATCCTTGAATATTTGCTTTGTCCAATTTCATTTGTGTAATAAACCATGAGAAATATCGGTTAGGGTAATTTTGGCACAAAATTTAAAATTTTTCATGACATATAGGAGTGGGCCATTAGTCTTAATAAAGCGTCTCATGGATAGAAAATTATATGACTAGCACAAAAACCCTTTACCACTTAAATTCCACCCAAAATGTGAGGATCGCCCTTAGATTTGTAGGAATTAAAGCATTCATCTTTGATGCTTAGAGTGTGAACCGGTAGTATAATAGATTCTAGAACTTGTTTTGTGATGCATTTCGATATCGCTAGTAAGACTACACTTGTGTAGTTAGGAATAACTAAATGATAAGAGGCATTAGGATAACCCTTGTTTGATACCCGTAATATAATTACTTCTTCCACATCGGTTGAGTAATTCCCCCACACCTTTGCGTTGTACTCATCTTTAGTACACGATACCCCTAGTTAAACCCTCAGAGCCTATCCTTTTCGCGGTTCTCGTGATGTTTCGGTTTTCCAGAATATCAATGAAGAGGATTGTTTACAATCCACCCCCAAATGTACACCCAAATCGCCTTAACCTACCTTGTATGCACTCACTTTTAGTGCATTATTGTTATCACACTCAACCCTTAGTTCAATTATCTAGTTGCTTGCATAAGTTGCTAAGTTGAGTCATATCCTTTGTACACAGTTTTGGGACAATTGGGACTCATGGGAAAAGTTAAATTTTATGAAATGACGGGAAAGGAACGTTAAATTCAAATTCTATTTATTTGCATAATAATGTGCTCCAAGTGTTTTGATCTTTTCAATTCGGGTCAAATTAGTGTTAGAGTAATAAAAACTCAAGTGTAGGGATATACCTATAAATCCCTATTATTTTGATTTTATCGTAGAGGATGGTAGAGTAAAAGTGTATGAAAAAAAAATGAAAAAAGATACAGGCTACCATCCTACATCTATCTTTAAATTTATGTTTGTTTATTTCAGTTATCTAGAGTTTAGAGTGTCGAGTCTTGGCTTAGCAACGCCATTCTTCGCATGCTTGTAACATAAAGATTTTTGACTTGCCACCACTAAATCGCCTATCCCACCAAACCCTTTGTTTCCCTACCGTAAGCCTAACATTACAACCCTTTAAAATACTTCTTGGATAGTATTTCCTAGGTGCTTACGCCAAAGCGATGGAGGTTTGATCTAGTCTCAAGCCTATGGTAATCTATGTACTAGGACCGGTTAAGGAGTGTTTATCTTCTATTTCTAACTTGTTATATTTCATATACACCCGAGAGATGTGAGTATCCAAACACCCCATGTGAGGTGCTAGTATGTAATTTCCGTGCTTGTTATGACTTTTGCGGGGCTTATATGTGTTGTGGATCGTTCTAAACTAATGCTTCATGACCCCTAATTTATAAATCAATTGGCTAAAAGCACATTTGCTTGAGGACAAGCAAATACCAAGTGTAGGGATATTTGATAAGGATTTAGAAGGTACATTTTTTAGGGGTCATTTAAGCCCTTAATTGATCACTTTTGTATCCGTTACTACTTGATTTCGTTCCTTTTCACTTTTTAGGTCTCTTGAAGGCAAATTGCTGGAATGACACTTATTCGGACGAAAAGGCGCGAATATACGAAGAAAATGGCCAAAGTCAAGAATCGAGACACTCAAGCTGCTGAACTGAAGGGGACGGCATCAGGTTCTACTTGTGACACCGTCGGAACAATTTGTGTGACGACTCAGTAGCCAAATTGCTTATTTACAAGTGACGGCATCAGGTTTTAAAAGAGTAGGGCCTCACAGCTGGACGACCTAGATTTGATCCAGCACGACGCCGAGATCTGAAGGAAACGGGCGCCACAGTCATAAGGTGACGCCACAATGCTAACGTGGCCAAGACGAAACCCTAATGGCGGCTGACGCCGGCCACAATTAAAGAGTGACGTCGTCGCAGTTTGTAACACTATATATAGAATCCGAATTTTTTAGTTTTCAGTGTGTAGTTTTGTGGAGTAAAACCCTAAACCGAACCAAGTCGTCTTGTACAGTATTTTAGGGTTCCATACCCTATCTTACATCAAGATAAGTGTTTTACTTCATTAATCCAATTATGTCTTCAATTGATTGTGTGTATGCTTGCATGTTCTCCATGTCCGGCTAATTTATTTGTGTGTTTACTTAGGTAATATGAAACCTAGTTATTGAATATTGATTGGTTGTCTCTTATCTTAATTGTTATTGATCTAGTATTGCGATAGGTCATTCGTTGTGCTATTAATGCTTGATTAATCTTTGTTGAACCTTAGCATATAGTTACTAGTGGAATTGTAGGCTAAACATCCAAAGAATACCTTAGTGTTAAGTTTATGAATCCTAGAGATTTTGTATTCATTAACCTTTGGTAGCTTCAAAGAGTTAGGTATAGCATACCCTACGACCTTAGAAACACAACGCGTTAAGAATAAGGACGTGACAATTCAACCATCAATAGGAGATAACTAGGGAGTAATAAAACCTAAGTAAATACATTTTTAATCATCATACGAGCACACAACAATAGACATAGACTACCCTTAGCTTAGTTAATTAGAATAGATAATAGTAAAGTAATCGGTATAAATACCAACCCCCAAATCCAAACCCCGAGATTCGTACCTTTCCATTTCCTAAAAAAATATAAAAAGATAAAAAAATAATATTCCTCAACCCCAACCTTAGCGTAGTAACTTCTCACTAGCATTCCTATTCCCCTAGAGAATGATATCAATACCCGTGTCTTACCCTAATACTACACTACAACGATTATGTTCACTGCCTAGGGTGTTGAAAAACTTGCTCGACGAAAAAGAAGTTCCTTTGACCCCGAACGCGCTGTGTAAGCGTATCACTAACCTAACAAAATTTCCGGATATTGTTGTTGTTGTATGTGTGCTCTACAGAATTACAATGGCAGGCACAACTTCCTCTGAGAACCTTGCTACCGCTGCACCACCCACTGTACCTACCGATGAGGAACTTCTTCCATATGAGCAATGGGTGGATATTGCTAAGAGCAACTGCTTTGTGGATGTGGATAGAAACCAACCTAATCCAATCTACCGAATTGTTGTTGACATTTTGAAGAACACCAACTTTTTTGGTGCTTTAACCATGCGGTGCACGATTCCTTCCATTTACTTGCAACAATTCTGGAACACTGTAACATGGGACAAGATCACAGCTACATACACTTGTAAACTTGAAGACAAATGGTATGACATCACCTCAGATACTCTCAGGGAGTCTCTTCAAATCACTCCAAGAGAACCTGCAAATCCATTCGTCACTCCACCCATAACTGAAGAGCTAATTTACTTTGTTAATGAATTGGGATATCCAGAGAAGATTACAAAGGTCTCGGCGGTCATCAACAATGAAGTGTATCAACCATGGAGAGCCATTGTCACTATTCTCAACCTGTGCTTGACCGGGAATACTTCAGGGTTTGAGAGATTGAGGGCTCCAATTCTACAAATTATGTGAGGGATAGCTAAAAAGCTAAACATCAACTTCACGGAACGCATTTGGGAAGAATTCACTTTGGCTATGGACACATTCATCACTGACAGACAAAACTTTCTAAATCAAGTCAAAGGAAAGAAATCCAAAGACAAGAGGGTGATTCTCAGCATAAGGTTCTCCAAGATCATCATCCAGCACTTGCAGCAGAAACATCAGTTTACTCTAAGAAGTGAGTCAGTCCTCCATGAAGCCGGTGATGAATTTGTCCTTGGAAACCTGAAATTTTTTGCCAAAGGAGTGAACAAAGAAGTCTTTAGAATGCCAATACCTGAAGCTCTTCTCACAAATAGAATTAAGAAGGCTGATTATTTCAAGAAATACATGAAGAATACAAACAATCCCACTCCCACTCAACCCAAATCTTCTAAATCTGTGTATCAAACCAAGTCATCCTCTAAGTCTACTTATGCAAACCTCCCTAAAAAGAGGCAAGATAGATTAGAGACTGTTGATTCACCATCCCAAAATCAAAAAAGGAGAAAAAGAGATGCTGAAAAGGGGAAAGGAAAAGGGTCTGAGGTACCCAAAAAGGAGATGACCTTAATGGATGAAGACGATGCTGCGATCCAACAAGGCATTCAACAAAGCCTGCAAAGTCTTGATATGTCTCAATGACAGCCATTGAAGGGGGTTATGATACAGGAACCTGATTCAGTACCACGCCAAATCACTGCCTTTGCACAGGGTAAGGGAAAAGGGAAAGCTGGTGAAGAGGTAGAGCATGCGGCTCAGATGTTGTTGACTATCTCAACTCCAACTCCAAAAACTACAACGCAATTTGAGCTTAAGAAAAGAAGTGTTAAATCATCCTCAGCTCAAGAGAAAATTGGAGTGGAAAAGGATGTGTCTGATGCACAGGAGGACACTCTTTCCTCCAGTGACACCCAGTTAGTGAGCCATTGTTAGGTCACCATATTGTAACACAAACATCAATATGTAAGAAATATAGATAAGATGATCGGATGAACACAAACACAATACACACGTATAAGAATGATAGAACTTTAGGCGTAGGAATAAAGTGAAATGTGAACTACCAACCTTCAAATGAAGGTTTACAAGTGTTTATATAGGGAAAGGAACTAGGGCAACACACAAGTCCCCTTCCTTTCCTTATTGGACATGGGCCAAGGCTTATGGGTTTTCTACATAATCCTTGCTATTAATACAAACATAAAAGCCTAAATAAGCAACCTATTACATATTAATTACAAACACTTGAAATATAGTTTAGGAGTGATTCCAACAATCTCCCCCTAAGTGTTGGTAATTAATGACTTAAGTAATCTTTAAACGTTGTTGGTGCTGATGTAATAGTTGCTTTGACGTCTTCTGACATTCTTCTTTCTTGTGAAAAGAAGTGCTTTGATTCTAACAATCTCCCCAGTGTGAGGATCTTGTTTTCTTTGAAGTTTTCAGCTTTGACGTCTTCATTTATCTTTGTTCTTTGTTCTGGTGTGGATATGGTGATGTTAGGTTGCGGCTATTTGCATCAGGTCCGCTTCGTTGCTCAGGTGTCTCCACGTCCTTCTCCAACATGCTCACACGCTCTTTGACGTTGGATTTCAATGTTGATGTAGTTCTCTTTAGTCTTTAAACGTTGTAGATTCTTTGGCTTTGACTAAGAATCCTTCTGACTTTTGTGTTGCCTTTCGAGAGAACTTCACTTAATGTTGTTGTTAGTATGAGCATGTGGAGAATCTGCACGATCATCTCCCAGGAGCATCCATAAGAAGAAAACATAAGAATTGGTTAGTGATAAACACCAATCGATCATTGTGGCCATTTTCTGAGAGAAATGACCACTACGATTGTTCTTCTGATGAATGTCTTGATTTCATTTACCTTGGTCGGGCGAATCAACGTCCAAATCCCATAAGGGACTGTTGGCATTACATTGAACAGGTTCAAGTAATGACCCACATCTTCAGGACTCGATTCTTGAAAGGAATCTCCTTATCGGGATTTTCAGTACTTACAAGTTCGAAGTTCGAGCGTGTTTGTAACACCCCAACCCGGCAAGGGTAGAAGTGTCACATTCTGGTGTTATATCAGAACATACAACTAAAATTTTGCAAACGAAAACCTTACAAAATGGAATACCAAGCCATATAAACGAATGACTTACAAAGAAGATTACAAAATCCAAAATATCAAAATGAAATGAAAATCAAAACAATGGCTCTTCAAAATAAGTACCGAAAATAATAAGGTAACTAGGGCCGGTCCACTCAGATAATCCAACTCTCAGCCCATCAAAGCCCATCTTCAATCCTAAAAACCTGCCGGGAAAGAAATGCGGTGAGCTTAAAAGCCCAAGTGAACGGATATAACAAAACAAAAGCTAAACAAAATCAGAAATACAAAATGAAACAAGGGAAACAATAACAAAGTAGCAACGGAAAGGAAACAATGAGTCAATGAGGATCCTGCAGAACACAATTATACAGATATCCAGGAAGAACAGCAATCAAAGGAGAAAACATCAAAGCAATGCATCCATGACATATTGATGAGTGTCTAAAAACTCATCATTTTTGTACAATCTAAACTGCAGAATCATCTGAAAACACTCAGAAACACATCAAAATAATCAAAATATCACAAATCAGTGTTTTATGTGTTTTAAATGCAAAAATATCAAAATCAGATGAAAAATGTATCAAGTTTGCAAAAAATTGGCAGTTTAGTCCCCAGTTTTAAAGTTGTCAAATCTAGTCCCAAATTCAAAATGTGGAAATTTATCATTCAAGGTCCCCGAAGTATTCGTTGTTTAAAATGATCCTTGAATGATTCTTTGGTCAATTGGCAAGAAAGGTCCTCAAACTTTGGAAATTTACAAATTTAATCCTTGGACCTTTGAAAATGGATTTTATGCAAAAAGGGTTCTTGTTTTATCAATGTTGGTCATAATTGGTCCTTGTGAGAAGTTTGAAAAAGTTGCAAGATCAGTCCTTGAAGTTTGGCAAAATTGCACTTTTAGTCCTTGTTGTTACTTTTTAAACCAAACGGATCCAAATATATCAAAAGCCCAAAATACAAGCCCCAATCCAACTGCTTACTGCCAGGCCCCAGTCCATAACTCCTTTTGAACACCACCACAACCAATTTGGACCCTTTGTTATTAATAGCTCGGTCAATGAAAGTCAAACCCAGAGAAACGCGCGTCAATACGAGCTCTGTAGCTCTATCTCTTCCCACCGTAAATTCAAAACCCGCCTGGTTCACCAATTTTCTTCACTCCTCCCATACTATGTTCCCCTCACCCCTAAAACAACAAAAGCTTTAATTAACTCAACCAAATTCATTAAAGCTCAAACCACTCATAGAATATTTGGCCCAATATGCAGGTGGACCGGTTCTGATTATTTTGAGTGATCCAAAGGCTAGAATGTGGGGAAAGTTCAGAGGTCAAAGAGGATTGCTGAAAAGTCTATAAAATGGAGAGTGATGCAATGTATCAATATATCTAGTGTAATTTAAGTTTTATTTTGTCGCTTTTAAAGCATTTTCAAGTTTAAGTGTATGTTTTTATCTTCAAACTCTGTATTTCAAGTTCTTTTGTTATAAGAAATCTTTTGTGAAACTTTAATTCAAGTATCATATTGTATTTCAGTTTATGCAAATTCTCATATTTATGCAAAATCTCATGTTGGATCAAATGTTGTTTTCAGTTGTTTGTATGGACTAGAATAGGTCACTTAAGCTCCTAGAAAGCTTAAGCAAGCTTTTAGAAACTCTAAAATTCATTTAGAAGAAAAAACAGAAAATTCACCAAAAATCCAAATAATTAGTGAAAAATAAAAAAGGGTTTCATGGAAGTGTTCACACTGGAGCAGGGGTTTATCTTGGATGGCCTTGGTATATTGCTTCTTGGGAAGCTATAGGAATTGGTTTCAGATCCTAGTTCTCAGTTTGTTCCTTGGAAACTACTTGTAAGCATTTTTAACTAATTTGGCATTTCTCCTTTATATAGTGTTTATAAGCTTTAATTTCTTTTCTTTGTTATTTAGATATAATTAAGTGTGTTTAAGTCAATAAATTAGTTAGTTGTTCTTGAAAATTTGTATTTAGCAAAAATTTTATTTTCACAGTTAAAACTGTTTCATCATCAAATCTTGGTTTAGGTTGTTAGTATTATTGATGATTTGTGTTTTCTTAGTTCTAATTTATGATAATAACAAGTGGAATCAATCTCATGGTTTTAAATTTTTGTTTTGCTCTAAAAACTTCATAACAGTTAACATTAAGGGGTGTTTGGGTTTTTGTGTTCAAAGGTTCTTTGGTCCTTAGCTTTGTTGGAAATCTGTCTAAATAGGTCTAAGTAACTCATCTCATTCAAGAAACAAGTTCTTATAAGCACAAAAGTCAAAGTTTCATTAATCATGTCTGTAGATACTCGTTGAATTTTTAGGATAAGCAGATCTTGGTTTTGTGTTAGCAAGTGGTTAATCTTGCTCAAGTTAGTCTCATTACACCTTAAAACAACATATCAAGTACTTAAGATCAGATCAAAAGTCACTTTGGTCAACTTTTTGGTTTATATCAAAAAGTCAAAATCTCATAAGGTCGTTTTTGAATAAAGTTTGGAATTTCACTGTGAGTTTATTAATAGGATCTAGCTTATAATCTCTTGGGGTATTAAAGTCTAGTTGGTGAAGAAAAATACAAAAATGCTAGTTCTTGGTTTCTCAGCTGTTTAAGTGCTTATTTCTCTCTTTTTTGTGGGGTTTTTCTTCTTAAAACTGCCCTGTACACGCTTATTGGTTCCCAAATTGATAAGCTCACACCGAGCTTATTAGTTGTCCAATTCTTGTGTTCTCTAGTTCTTTGTAAGCCAACCCGGTCCTCTTGGATTGTCAAGTCTTAGTTTTCACTTTGGAACTTGTTTGCTAGGCGCATTAAGCTCAAAGTTTGTCCCACTTCGTGAAAAGCCAAGTGCTTATTGTCTTCACTCTAGCTTATCAGTTTGATTTTTCTTACCTTTTAGCTTCATTTGAGTAGTTTTCAGCTTATTGTATCCTATTCCATCATTTGTTTCAGTGTGCAAGCTTGTTTGAGCTTATTTCCACATAATAAGCTCATTTTCATATATGTTTGATCATAAGCTCATCAAATCAGCTTATTTGAGTTTTGTAAATTTTTGTCTTTATTAAAGTTTCATCAAATCAGTATTAAAGTAGTTTTCAAAAAGAAAATCCGGAAAAGTCCAAATAAAAATCAGTGATAGCGTTTATTTAATATTTTTAGCTTTTTGATTTTTCTTTTCATCTTATTAATAAGCAAATCTTGTTTTTCTCTTTTCTTAGGTTTTCTGTCATCATATAGGATTATTAGAAAAAGTTTCAGATTTTTCTCTATCTTTTTAGTATTTATTATAATTTTAAATAGTTAAAAATAGTAATTAATTAGTAATAAATAATTAAAAAGCCTAAAAATATATTTTCTGTTTTAAAATTAGTTTTATCATATTTTAGATTTTTCAAAGTTAAAATTTTATTTTTCCAAGTTTATTTTATATTTTCTAGTAATTAAGTGTATTTTAAATAATAATTAATTAGTAATAATTAAATAAAAAGTGTGAAAAATATATTTTCAGTCTTAAAATTAGTTTTATAGTATTTTAGATTTTTCAGAATCATAAGTTTATTTTTCTAGCCTTACTTTGTATTTTCTTCTATTTTAGAGTATTTATTAAATAGTTAAAATAGTTTTTAATTAATAGTAATTAATTAAATAGTGTTAAAAATAATTTTCTTTTTCTAATATTTTTCTTTTATTTTTTAGGTTTGAAAATGTTATTTTCATCTTAGGTCTTTTATTTCTCAGATTCATTTTTTATTTTTGTGCGTATCGTGGTTTTAAACTTACGCTTACGTTTTTCTCATCGGTTGTTGTGCAATTCCATTGGTCCAATTCTATTCCAAATCAATGGTAGTGTAATTTCTAATCAAAACCTTTGCAGTCACTATCCTTAGTGATCACTCTATCATCGAAGTTTGTTTTAACACACCCATTGAGTCTCCGTGGGACTTAACGAATCGGGGGATCC